>OZ037755.1:4981483-5581483 GCA_964035475.1 Salix caprea | reverse complement strand
CAGCAAGGACTAATGAACTACCTTTTCGTTTTATTTCTACGATTAAAGGGCTGGATGGAAGACTATAAATAAGACTTATGGGCGTTATTTAATTTTGTTAGCTAGAGCCCAAGGCTTGTTTGGGCTTAATTAGGATTTTGTTTTCAGCTAGAATCCAAGGCTTGTTTGGATTAAATCTTGGGCTTTTCAATTTAGGATTTTGGGTCAGTTTTGAGTGGACCTCTTTTAAGTCCAAATAAGAGGTCCATTAGGATTACTTTTTAAGAACTATTTAAACTCATGTAACCCTAATTTCAGCAGCCATTGATTAATTTTAAATCTGAACTTTTCAGTTTATGTGTGAGAGTGATTCTTGCATTCTTTAGTTCTTGAACGAACTGAATCCGACTTATCGAAGATTAACTGGCTTCGTGGCGTTATTCTACTCATTCCAATAGTTCTGGTGCCTTGGAACAGGTTTCCATTGTGTCACACTCCTATCAGACATATTTCAACTTTCCGGGATCAGATCTCATTCTTGGTTGTGGGTTGCGTGACCACGTGATCACGAGGTTCGCATCATGATTGAAGGTTGTGTTAAATATATCTGAACTTTTTCTGAATGTGTTGTGCACAGTGAAGTATCCTTGATTAGAGAGATAAACAGACAAAATCCAGTAGGGAAAACATCAAAGTTGACTCCCATTTGATATCAACAATTTTGACCACCAACACTAGCATTTCAGTAAGTTTAGTTTCATGGAGGATGTAAAGTACAATAGAATTTAAAACATATGACAAAGTGTAAAGTTTTTAATAGAACACTTGAGAAGTATAGCCAGGTATGAAATGCCAAATCACTTTTAAAATTTACAAACGCACCACTGTTATACATCAATCTAAAATTGGAATGGTAGTTAATTTACTAGTAGAAAGTTAAATAAATTAGTTGATGAAAATCATTAATGCAATTGGATTTGAACAAGTTATGTTTTCTAATTCGAGGATCTTCATAATGACCAATAAGGTTTAGTTAGTTCTATGCATTATTTTGGTTCAACTACCAAGAAATCGAGTACATATGAGATGGCTAACAATCAATTATTTAGAAAGAAACAACTCCTGTTGTCATAAAAAAGGCACCGACGAATTCATGTTTGAAATGACAGGTGGTAATATGTCTAATTTTCCTAAGGAAATAATGGAGTCATCTAGAGATGATTAACAACTAACACAGCATAACATGTATAAAATTTGAAGAGACACGTGCTGGGAAATGTTGGAACATAAAAGTTTTGCCTTAATTAAGGATAATAGGCTTACGATAAAACCAAAATGAATAATCTTCAAAGTATAGAAAAAGAAAGACATTGTCTATAGCTGTAAATTAATTATAGATTACAGAATTACAAATACGAAATGGCGTCCATTATCCTTATGGGTACACTCAACTACCTTATTGAAGAATTTGATAATTGTTCAATCCAAAACTTAATATATTCACAGTAAGTATTTTATAACTATATTTTTTCTTGTTTTGTATAAGCTTTAATTGTTTGATCGTCAACCAACAGAGAAATATATTGTGACTTCACAACCTCACCATAAGCATTGTTCATTCAAAATTTTATAACCTCTACAATCAGCATTAGAATTCAAGTATTATAATTGAATTATTCATTTTGTTTTCCAGGCTTTTGGATTCATTTAGCATTTTGAAGCTTTGAGTACTAGAATTTGTTGTATGATGTTTTAAATTTAGATGAGGAAAAATACTAAATTAAATAACATTCTAAAATGTTTGTTGGTGTTATCATGTTAACTAGATTAATATGGATGATCAATCATAAATGTATTGTCATCTTATGGATGATTGTTTTAATCTTTAATATATTGTGGGTGTTAGAAGATTTATCAATTATACATTTTCAATTGATAAAAATATATTTGTGGGGAAAATTAGATGTCCTCGTGTAAGGTGTAAAAATCAAAAGTTCTCAAAGGAAGGTGATGTTTGTAAGCACCTATTGACAAGAGGTTTTTTACCTTGTTATGAAAACTGGGCTATACAATGGGAGCCTCATGTCACAACCAATATTGTTCGAACCTTCAACAGTTGGGATTAATCATGTTGTGAATGAAGATTTAATAGAAAAATCATATAGAAATATGGTTCTAGATGCAATGGGGGATGGTGATGCATACTCTAATGATAGGGTTTCTAGTCCTATTGTGATAAAGGAACCTTTGAATTCAGAGGCAACTATTTTTTATAAATTATTGAAAGTTATAAAGAAGCCTTTGTGGGATGGGTGTACCAAGCAATCTAAATTATCTGCTTGTGTATAATTCTTTAATATGAAGTCAACTCTAAATTTTACTTAGACTCCTTCAATAAATTTATTGAATTTATAAAAAAATGTATGCTTGATGATGGGAATTTGATATCAAATTTTTATGATGCCAAGAAATTTATGTTGTCATTTGGACTTGGCTATGATATATATTATGTGTGTTCTAATTACCGTATGTTGTCCTATGGGGTACATGCAATGAGAATAAAATGTGATTTTGTAGAAGTTCACGATACAAATCTAGAAATCCAACTAGTAAAGATTCTAATAAAGCGGAGAAGCAACTTAGATACTTTCCATTGACACCAAGACTTTAGAGGTTATTCATGTCTCCACATCATGTCAAAGATATGACATGATGTAACGACCCAGATTTTTTTTTTTTTTTTTGTATATATATATATAACACATATGGTACCGGAAATCAGCAAACCTGATTACCTCACATCATCAGAATACCATCCATACAATCAACATTTCATTAAAAGTGGATCTTACATAAACATGTAGTATTATGGTTGCATAATTAGAAATTCATATTAAAAATATACATACATGGACATGAGGTTTCATTCCTATACTACTAATAGCCATTACGAATTTACACAAAAGGGTCTAATAAAAATTATGTGTTCAGTACATTGATTCACACAAAATACATTGTGATTTAGAATGCATCTACATGGTTCCTTGCAAAAGTAGGTTCCTGTGAATCGGGTTCCTTAGACATCTCGTGGATGTGACGTCCCTACAGCAATACAAAACATTTAAGAAAATGTAATTACTTAATGATAATTATAATGGTAACTAAACGGTCTGGCAGTTACAGGAGGCATTAACATTTATAATTTCTTCATGTAATTGGTACAAATAGCTTGTAATGCATATAAATGCATCAATTTAACAGTAACATGTCCCGAGACAATAACATGTCTCAAGCACTAACAGTAAGAGGTCAAACAGTAACAGGTCAAACAGTAACAGATCAAACAGTAACAAATCAAACAGTAACAGGTATGGAACAGTAACAGAACCCTTAAAATCAATCTCGATCCAATCATCCTGGGTCTACAAAATCTTAAACATCGTTCTCAACACAACCAAAATTAATAACCCGTTTATTCTCTTAAGGCATATTTACTGAGGTTAATCGTTCATTCACCCCGGTCATCCTTTTCAAATGCCATTAGCCAAAGATAGTCAATCATTCATTCCGGTCATCCATTCGGATGCCATTAGCCGAAGCTAATCCATCATTCATGCCGGTCATCCATTGGGATGCCATTAGCCGAAGCTAATCAATCATTCATACCGGCCATCCATTTGGATGCCATTAGCCGAAGCTAATCAATCATTCATGCCGGCCATCCATTTGGATGCCATTAGCCGAAGCTAATCAATCATTCATGCCGATCATCCATTGGGATGCCATTAGCCGAAGCTAATCAATCATTCATACCGGCCATCCATTTGGATGCCATTAGCCGAAGCTAATCAATCATTCATGCCGGTCAACCATTGGGATGCCATTAGCCGAAGCTAATCAATCATTCATGCCGGTCATCCATTTGGATGCCATTAGCCGTAGCTAATCAATCGGTGATCCACATTCAAGCATGAAACAATCTAATATATATATATATCTCATCGTATTCGTATAATATTCAAATTAAAATACCTATTACGTGTCATATAAAAAGGAGAGGTGTAAATCACCTACCTGTTCCACTAGTGGGTTGTGCTTGTCTTGCCGATGATCCAGTCCCAACCGCACCACCTGCGACATCAAGGGTCATAAATCAGTACACTTGCATTTCGGCCTACATCCGTCACTGCACTCATTTCAAGAGTTCATATGTTCATAATGCAGCTTCGGCAGCGAGTCGCAATTTGCCGCGAAATACATAATTCGGCACACAATACTTTAACCGAATTCCAGTCCAAACACTCATGCAAATTCTCAGAAAAATACCCATGCATTTCAGCATAGATTTTCAGTTCAACACACAAAATCTTCCATTATAATTCACAAGCTGAAAACATACATTTTCTATCCGAACTTTTCAACAAGTTTCGGCCTAAACCCATATTAAACTTTCAACCAAATATACACCAATTTAAGTATAAAAACAGCATGCATTGCTGGTTCAAAACACACAATCTTCCATCATAATTCACAAGCTGAAAACATACATTTTCTACCCAAACTTTTCAACAAGTTTCGGCCTAAACCCATATTAAACTTTCAACCAAATATACATCAATTTAAGCATAAAAACAGCATGCATTTCTGGTTCAAAACACCCAAAAACAATGCTGCCAAGACAGCACCCAGCAGTAATTGTAATAGCAATAAATCACAATTCACTCAGACAATGTCAAATCCCAACGGTGAAATTGTATATCAACAACGCATGCAACACATACCCAAATTTCAGATCATTTTAACGGTTAGATCTACCAATATTGGAGTTAAACCGGAGACTGACCTTAAACTGGAGAGCTACTGTTCAACATACATATCTCCTTGCTGGACTGTCAATTCCTCATCTCCACCGTTCAGAACATTAATCACACTCATTAGCACCACATACCCAAATTTCAGCTTCATCCAACGGTGATATGAAGCGAAAATAGCAGGCGGCTCTGACTGGAAGAAGAAAGCAGATTTTGCTATTTTCTTCAAAAGAATACTCACCTGTAACGGAGAAAAACCAGGAGAATCCCTTCGGTGAATATGTAGTAACAACCAAGGCAAACACAATACTCAAAAATAAGCTTGATCCAACGGTATGAAAACTCTAAACTCAGTCGGCGGCGCAACACATTTGAAAAGAGTCTCAACAAATTCCAGAATTCATTCAAAATGCAATATCTCTCAAATGGTAAGAGATATTTAAAATCCCTACGGTCATCGTGTAGGTAGTATAATGAAATACAACTTACCAAAAAATCAGAGAAATCCAACGGTGGACGGTGGAGGAACTGTCCGGAGACTCCGACGGGTTTGAGGGGGTTTCCAGAAATCTTCAGATGATCGGGTTTCTCAAACGGCTGCAGATAATTACAATCCCTCCGGTAAGATGCTAGACAATAGTGAGCTGCCCAACATATTCAAAACTCAGCCTAATCCAACGGTGGCCGGCAGAGATATGGCTGTCGGAGCACAACTCCCTTCTTCTCTCTTTTCTCTCCAACCTCCCTCTAACTTATCTCCCTCACATCTCATGTTGCTGGCAATGAGAGAAAAGAGGGGTATTTATACTCCTCAATTTCTCTTATTGCACTTAGGCCCCCCATCTTCTTTAAATGCTACTTTTTACCCCACATGTTCTCTTCTTATATTATAAGTCATAATCTTTACATTTATTTCAATTTCACCCTCCCCTCAACTTATTTTATTTCTCTTTTAATTTAACACTTACATTTATTTCCCAGGGTTTACATTCTCCCCTCCTATTAGAAATTTCGTCCTCGAAATTAAATTAAGTACCCATTTCAGGTAATAAATGCAAATACTTATTCTTTATCTCAGACTCTTTTTTCCACGTTTCTTCCTCTATTTGTGAGTTTCTCCATAATACCCTCACCAATGTAACTCTCTTATTCCTTAGTATCATTACATCCCGATCTAAAATCTTGATGGGCTTAACTTCCATGGTTAAATCCTCTTTCTAATCACCTGTACCCTGTCAATTGCCTGCTGTACCATTTCGGGTCCTCATAGCTTCCTTTGCCCTATTTCATCCCAACAAATTGAGGTACGACACTTCCGCCCATACAATGCTTCAAATGGAGCCATACCAATAGTAGTTTGATAACTACTATTACAAGTAAATTCTACCAATGGGAAGTGATCTTCCCAATTTCCACCAATTTCTAGTACACAAGACCTTAAAAGATCCTCAAGAGTTTGAATGGTTCTCTCCAACTGCCCATCCGTCTGTGGATGAAATGCCGTGTTTAGATTTAACTTTGTTCCTAAAACCCATTGTGAACTAGGCCATAGTCTCGATGTGAACCTTGGATCCCGGTCAGAGACAATCGATACTGGTACCCCATGGAGTTTGACCACTTCATTTATTCATTGAGTCTGTCGTTCTCATAGGCAAAAACAAAAGACTTTGTTAGTCGATCCATAATAACCCATATGGCATCATTACCTTTCTTTCCCTTGGGTAATCCTATCACAAAATCCAAAGAGATATCCTCCTATTTCCATTCTGGAAACTGATAACAGCTGCAACTTCCCTGTAGGTTTCTGGTGTTCTATCTTCACTTGTTGACAAATCCCACAATTCGACACAATTTCTGCTATTTCTCTCTTCATATTTGACCCCCAATAATATTCCCTTAAATCCCTATACCTCGTTGTACTTCCAGGATGGTAGCAAAACGGGATTCATGAGCTTCTCTCAATACCTCATCTTTAAAGATCTCATTATTGGGCAAATAAATTCATTTTCCCATAGCTATTAGTCCATCAGATAACACTTGAAAGGACTTTTCTATACCCTGGTTCACATTCCCTTTGACCTTCCTTACCTTCTCATTAATTGTTGAGCCTCCAAAACTTTATCTCGAAGTACAGATCGGATTTTTAACTGGCTAACAATGACCCTTCAAAACCGAGACTTAGCCACAAACCCATTTTTCTCATTTCTACTATACTTCCTTGTCTCTTAATTTCTATGTTATTCATAATTACTTTACCCATATTCTTTGGCGCATGTTTAACTCTTTCTGCGACATCAAATATTTCAAACTCTTATGATCTGAGAAGATTTGCAGTTGTGACCCATACAAAAATTGTCTCCATATTCTTAGGGCAAACCCTACCGTTGCAAGTTCCAAGTCATAAACTGGATAATTCTCCTCATGTGGCTTTAATTGTCTAGATACATAAGCAATTACACAATCATGTTGCATTAGTACATATCCCAGACCTATTTTTTGAAACATCACTATATACCGCAAACCCTTCTGTTCCTGATGGAAGGGCCAACACAGGAGCAGAAGTGAGCCTTTTCTTTAGTTCTTGAAAACTCCCTTCACACTCCTCTGACCAAACAAATTTGACTTATTTGCGAGTTTGTCTGGTCAAAGGTGGTGCTACGGTGGAGAAACCCTCCATAAACCTCCGGTAATATCCTGCGAGACCCAAGAAACTTCCAATTTCTATCACATTAATAGGCCTCTCCCATTTTAACACAACCTCTACCTTCTTTGGATCCACGAATATTCCTTCTGCAGAAATCACATGGCCCAAAAATACCACTTCCTTGAGCCAAAACTCACTTATCCAGCTTTGCATACAATTTATTCTCCCTCAAAGTCCGTAACACGACCCCTAAATGTTGTTCATGCTCTAAATATGAACTAGAATATACCAAGATGTCATCGATAAATTCCACCATGTACTGATACAAGTAAGGCGGAAATACTCGATTCATCGAATCTATGAACATCGCTGGTGCATTGGTCAACCCAAAAGGCATCACTAAGAACTCGTAATGTCCATAACGGGTTCTGAATGTTGTCCTCTAAATATCTTGTTCTTTAATTCTCAATTGATGATACCCCAACCTTAAATCTATCTTAGAGAATACCTTAGCACCCTTTAACTGATCAAACAATTCATCTATTCGTGGAAGTGAATACTTGTTTTTTTTTTTTTTTACATGAGTTAACCAAACAGGACAACCCTTCCTCATTAACCTTCTAGCCCTTAAGACTGAAATCATACAGTTTGGAAGAATTTTTTTCTCTCCTTTAAATACAACATTCCTATTTCCTACCCCCTGGAGAGTCACTGTTTTGGTAAAACAATCCACTTGTACCTTATGTTTGCTTAACCAATCCATGCCCAAAAATCAAGTCAAAGTCATATAATTCTAATGACATAAGGTCTACATTCAATCCCAACCCTTCAATATACAGTTTCACTCCTCTATAGATATCATCAGTGTTCATGCTTTCTTCTAAAGGGGTACTAATTGTCACCCTATTCGCAGCTTGTGAGGCACCACATGCAATCATTCCACAATTCTACATAATACAAATGGATGACTAGCCCCATAATCAATTAAAGTATAATCTTGCATTGTATTTAACTGTATTTTACCTGTAACAGCCCGGCCCAACCTGTAATATATTGTCCGCTTTGGGCCTTACCGCCCTCACGGTTTTGTTCCTGGTGACGCGAGCCCACTTCTGGGCTTGACGCCCCAAAACGCGTATGAAAAGTTAGCAACCAGCACTCTTAATAAGGCCAGCTACCACTCCCTCACCTGCCAATGTGGAATATTACAGTACCTGTCACAACATCAGGCATAACTCCCACATCCTCTTGAGTCATATGATATACCTGACCTTGAAATCTTCCCTCTTGAAACCTGGACCTCCCTCGAGTAACACTTATCCCTGACGAGGTAAGTCTAGCAGGTCGATCAACCATAATATGTCTGTTGCTAACTCCCAACATCGGTCCTGTGACTTTGGTTTCCCTTGTTAGCTCTATGAGGACAATACTTCTTCTGATGACTCATGTACCCACAATAATAACAACCTCTACCCATATGTGGGCACTCCTTCCATCGATGTCCCTCTCCTTTGCTGATGTAGCATCTTCCTGGCATCATAGAACAATCCCTCGGGTTTTTTTTTTTTTTTTTTTTCTTTTTTTTTTTCTTTTTTTTTTCTTTTTCTCACACCTCTAACACTTTCCATACCCTGAGCAGCCTTACCAAATCCCGCACAGAATGAAGTTGCATAGCTATCATTATCATTCTCAGTTATTGTCTTAGTCCATCACTAAATACGTCTACTCTGTGGTGCTTCGTGGAAAATAGGTGGAGGCAAAAGGTATTAAATCCTGAATCCTCCTCTCTTGAGAATATTTCACAACCCATTTCCTATATATCTTTTTCCCATTGTACTATTATAACGACCCTCTCTAATCTAGAAGCTACACTGGAAGCACCTGCAGCCATCCTTACCGCCAAGCCTGTACCATATATTCCATAAAAGCACAATCTAAAAATATGTTCAGCGCAACCATCGGCGCTACTAGGGAGATATATTGATTTGTCGCTCGCCTTCAAATGCCTCCGTTGGAGGCATATCTACCCGTCGAGAAGTAGAATTTTCCTGACCTCCTGTTGGTTCTCTCCTCTCAGAATGAACCAATACCACGGGTATATAAAATGTAATATCTACCACGGAATCCGCTTCATACAGTCATATTGTAAACTCGACCCCCCTTCCTCATGTAAGGGTTGGGTCAGTCCTAGCTTGCTGTCTGGTTCGAACCATCCTATAATACCTTTCAAAGATCATCACAACAATGCCATTATCATTGAACCCCAGGATCAAGACCAGGTGCTCTGATACCAACTGTAACGACCCAGATTTTTTTTTTTTTTTTTTTGTATATATATATATAACACATATGGTACCGGAAATCAGCAAACCTGATTACCTCACATCATCAGAATACCATCCATACAATCAACATTTCATTAAAAGTGGATCTTACATAAACATGTAGTATTATGGTTGCATAATTAGAAATTCATATTAAAAATATACATACATGGACATGAGGTTTCATTCCTATACTACTAATAGCCATTACGAATTTACACAAAAGGGTCTAATAAAAATTATGTGTTCAGTACATTGATTCACACAAAATACATTGTGATTTAGAATGCATCTACATGGTTCCTTGCAAAAGTAGGCTCCTGTGAATCGGGTTCCTTAGACATCTCGTGGATGTGACGTCCCTACAGCAATACAAAACATTTAAGAAAATGTAATTACTTAATGATAATTATAATGGTAACTAAACGGTCTGGCAGTTACAGGAGGCATTAACATTTATAATTTCTTCATGTAATTGGTACAAATAGCTTGTAATGCATATAAATGCATCAATTTAACAGTAACATGTCCCGAGACAATAACATGTCTCAAGCACTAACAGTAAGAGGTCAAACAGTAACAGGTCAAACAGTAACAGATCAAACAGTAACAAATCAAACAGTAACAGGTATGGAACAGTAACAGAACCCTTAAAATCAATCTCGATCCAATCATCCTGGGTCTACAAAATCTTAAACATCGTTCTCAACACAACCAAAATTAATAACCCGTTTATTCTCTTAAGGCATATTTACTGAGGTTAATCGTTCATTCACCCCGGTCATCCTTTTCAAATGCCATTAGCCAAAGATAGTCAATCATTCATTCCGGTCATCCATTCGGATGCCATTAGCCGAAGCTAATCCATCATTCATGCCGGTCATCCATTGGGATGCCATTAGCCGAAGCTAATCAATCATTCATACCGGCCATCCATTTGGATGCCATTAGCCGAAGCTAATCAATCATTCATGCCGGCCATCCATTTGGATGCCATTAGCCGAAGCTAATCAATCATTCATGCCGATCATCCATTGGGATGCCATTAGCCGAAGCTAATCAATCATTCATACCGGCCATCCATTTGGATGCCATTAGCCGAAGCTAATCAATCATTCATGCCGGTCAACCATTGGGATGCCATTAGCCGAAGCTAATCAATCATTCATGCCGGTCATCCATTTGGATGCCATTAGCCGTAGCTAATCAATCGGTGATCCACATTCAAGCATGAAACAATCTAATATATATATATATCTCATCGTATTCGTATAATATTCAAATTAAAATACCTATTACGTGTCATATAAAAAGGAGAGGTGTAAATCACCTACCTGTTCCACTAGTGGGTTGTGCTTGTCTTGCCGATGATCCAGTCCCAACCGCACCACCTGCGACATCAAGGGTCATAAATCAGTACACTTGCATTTCGGCCTACATCCGTCACTGCACTCATTTCAAGAGTTCATATGTTCATAATGCAGCTTCGGCAGCGAGTCGCAATTTGCCGCGAAATACATAATTCGGCACACAATACTTTAACCGAATTCCAGTCCAAACACTCATGCAAATTCTCAGAAAAATACCCATGCATTTCAGCATAGATTTTCAGTTCAACACACAAAATCTTCCATTATAATTCACAAGCTGAAAACATACATTTTCTATCCGAACTTTTCAACAAGTTTCGGCCTAAACCCATATTAAACTTTCAACCAAATATACACCAATTTAAGTATAAAAACAGCATGCATTGCTGGTTCAAAACACACAATCTTCCATCATAATTCACAAGCTGAAAACATACATTTTCTACCCAAACTTTTCAACAAGTTTCGGCCTAAACCCATATTAAACTTTCAACCAAATATACATCAATTTAAGCATAAAAACAGCATGCATTTCTGGTTCAAAACACCCAAAAACAATGCTGCCAAGACAGCACCCAGCAGTAATTGTAATAGCAATAAATCACAATTCACTCAGACAATGTCAAATCCCAACGGTGAAATTGTATATCAACAACGCATGCAACACATACCCAAATTTCAGATCATTTTAACGGTTAGATCTACCAATATTGGAGTTAAACCGGAGACTGACCTTAAACTGGAGAGCTACTGTTCAACATACATATCTCCTTGCTGGACTGTCAATTCCTCATCTCCACCGTTCAGAACATTAATCACACTCATTAGCACCACATACCCAAATTTCAGCTTCATCCAACGGTGATATGAAGCGAAAATAGCAGGCGGCTCTGACTGGAAGAAGAAAGCAGATTTTGCTATTTTCTTCAAAAGAATACTCACCTGTAACGGAGAAAAACCAGGAGAATCCCTTCGGTGAATATGTAGTAACAACCAAGGCAAACACAATACTCAAAAATAAGCTTGATCCAACGGTATGAAAACTCTAAACTCAGTCGGCGGCGCAACACATTTGAAAAGAGTCTCAACAAATTCCAGAATTCATTCAAAATGCAATATCTCTCAAATGGTAAGAGATATTTAAAATCCCTACGGTCATCGTGTAGGTAGTATAATGAAATACAACTTACCAAAAAATCAGAGAAATCCAACGGTGGACGGTGGAGGAACTGTCCGGAGACTCCGACGGGTTTGAGGGGGTTTCCAGAAATCTTCAGATGATCGGGTTTCTCAAACGGCTGCAGATAATTACAATCCCTCCGGTAAGATGCTAGACAATAGTGAGCTGCCCAACATATTCAAAACTCAGCCTAATCCAACGGTGGCCGGCAGAGATATGGCTGTCGGAGCACAACTCCCTTCTTCTCTCTTTTCTCTCCAACCTCCCTCTAACTTATCTCCCTCACATCTCATGTTGCTGGCAATGAGAGAAAAGAGGGGTATTTATACTCCTCAATTTCTCTTATTGCACTTAGCCCCCCCATCTTCTTTAAATGCTACTTTTTACCCCACATGTTCTCTTCTTATATTATAAGTCATAATCTTTACATTTATTTCAATTTCACCCTCCCCTCAACTTATTTTATTTCTCTTTTAATTTAACACTTACATTTATTTCCCAGGGTTTACACATGACATCATTTTTATAAGTCAAATGATGGAGTAATGATGCATCCATTTGATGGAGATGCATGGATAGAGTTTAATCGTGTTTAGCCAAACTTTGTGGCAAATCAACAAAATATTCGATTAGGGCTATGCACTAATGGGTTTAGTTTAACATGCTTTCAAATGTGTGATAAGACCATTTAAGTTTTTAGCAATGGTCATTCCTAGGCCAAAGAATTCAAGGAAAAAGCTTGATATTTTCCTAAGACTTTGAGCAACTTTGATGTTGACTATTAGTGACTTTTCCACATATGGCATGTTATCGGGTTGTAGTACTCATGGAAAGTTATCTTGTCCTTATTATATGGAGCATAACAAGAAATTTAGATTAAAACTTGGTGGGAAAACTGCCATTTTTATTATCATCAATGAATCCTACCCTTGAATCACCCTTATAGATATCAATTAGATAAGTTTATGAAAGGAGTAATTGAAAGGCTCCCTCCTTTTCCCTCGTCGATCTGGTTTAGAAATGTTACATGAAATGTCCAAGTTTACTAAGAGACATGTTAGAAGCTTCTCAAATTATGAAACAATTCTTGGATTTGGTGTCAATCAAAATTGAGTGAAGAACAACATTTTTGGGAGTTTCATTTCCACCATAAACACCATAATTGTATCTTTTTATTGTATGTTGATTTATTTTCACATGTACGTTTAACTGAATTTTCAATTGTATTATGAATTTTATTTTTATTTGCACCATATTTAGTTTTAAATATTAATGTTATTTAAATATGTTTTGCTGCTTTAAAAATATCCATACATAATTAATTGAAAAATTAATGAATCATAAAAATAAATATTGATAAAAAAAGATCAGTAATGATGCCCAGCTACGAATTTTTTTTGCCGACTATAACTCAGCAACAAAAATCAGCTTAGTGATAGGAAGTGGAACCAAGTCTAAAGGACCATGAGGATTCTGACCATAAACCACTTCAAAAGGACTAGTACCCGTGGTCTGACTTGTAGATCGATTATAGACAAATTCAGCTTGAGCCAAGATAAGATCCCATTGACAAATGTTGCTGCCAACTAAACTCCTTAAAAGATTCCCCAAACTTCGATTCACAATCTCAGTTTGCTCATCTATTTGTGGATGATGAGAAGAGCTGAATTGAAGAGAAGTGCCTAGCTTTCTCCATAGAGTACGCCAAAAATGACTAACAAAATTAGGATCACGATCAAAACTAATAGTCTTAGGAATGTCATGAAACTTAACAATTTCTCGAAAATAAAGATCAGCTAGATGAGATGCATCCAAAGTCTTGTTGCATGGAACAAAATGAGCCATTTTTGAGAAACGATCAACTACCACCATAATAGAATCTTTGTTTCTCTGAGTTCGAGGCAAGCCAACAATAAAATCCATACTCATATTTTCCCAAGGGGCTGTTGGAACAATTAATGGAGTATACGACCCCGTGTTCTGAGCATGACTCTTGGCACGATGACAAGTTCTACACCTCTCCACATGCCGAGTGACACCTTTCACCATTTTTGGCCAATAAAAATTTTCCTTCACAAGAGGAAGAGTTTTATCTCTTCCAAAGTGTCCACCAAGTCCACCACCTAGGCTTCACTAATAACAACTTCCCTCAAAGAACATTCAGGAATTCAAAAACAATTGTTTTTGAAAAGAAACCCAACATACAGTACGTAGTGCAAATAAGGACCATTAGAACATTTTGTTAAAATCTGGAAGTACGAGAATAGGAGCTTTAGTCATCTTTTTCTTTGTGAGTTCAAAACTCCTTTGTGCTTCATCATTCCATATGAAAGTTCTTCCCTTTAGGCATTCGGTGATTGGAGCGATGATGGTGCTAAACTCCTTGATAAAATGACGGTAGAAAGAGGCAAGACCATGAAAGCTTTGGATGTCATGAAGAGAACTAGGAGTAGGCCAGCTTGTGATTGCTTCGATCTTGCTGGGATCCACCTATATTCCTTCATTTTAGATAACATAGCCCAAAAAGACAAGGCTATTGGTCAAGAATTGACACTTCTTCAAGTTGACATACAATTTTTGTTCCCGCAATACTTTGAAGACTTGGTGAAGATGCTCTACGTGTTGTTCTAGGTTTTGCTGAATACAAGAATATCATCAAAATAAACAATAACAAAGTAACCAATAAAGTGTTTAAACACATGGTTCATAAGTCGTGTTGCGACGATGATTTTTTTACGCGCTTCGCGCCCCGCCATTCCCCGGATTTGGGGAGACAACGACGCACGGTGAAAATGGGGTTGTTTATAGCCGTAAAATTTACGACTATAATTATTAGGAGTCGCCACCTAGTATTAAGGTCACTAGGAACCTATTGGTCTGCGAGAGTCTAGGTAAGGGGACTTGTTGTGCAAGGAGAAGACGCATCACCCCCAATGCACCCTACCTGAGGTAAGCTGCATTGTTGTTTGACTGTTTTTCTAAGTTAAAACTTTTGCACTGCATTTTCAAAAACCATTTTTGTTTGCGAGTGTACTTTACAGTGTAATTTTACATTATAAACCTTTTTTTTAATCTACGGATGTACTTTACAATGTAATTTTACACCGTAGTAAAAACTTTTTTTTTATCTACGGATGTACTTTACAATGTAATTTTACATCGTAGTACAAACCTTTTTTATCCGTGGGTGTACTTTACAAAGCAATTTTACACCCTAATAGATAAAACAAATTTTTTTTTATTTTTTTTGATATTTTGGCCGAATTCCAATGAATAATCATAAACTGGTTACGATATCCAATTTTCATTTCAAAATATGAGAAAGATGCAATATATTTTTTTTTATGAAAAATATACATGGAAAAATCTTGGAATTCGGCCGTATGCACGAAAACAACACATTTTTATATTTTTTGAATTTTTTTTATATATATTTGCCCTTTTTAAAAAAATAAAAATAAAACAATACTACTAATAAAAAATTGTGGGCTAGATTATCCAGCCTTAATGGGCCGAGAGGCCCATCCCCTTGCAGCCGGGCCGGGAACTGAACCCGACCCAAATGGCCTAAGTCCTCCAAGGTAGCAAGGAATGGTTTGTTCTTCCGGTTGAGACACATCACAACGCATCTTAAGATGTTCAAAATCTGTTGTATACTCTTCCACGGACAACTCCTTTTGCCTGAAATTATGGAACTTAAGAAATGCATATTGGCGATAATGTTACAGTAAGAACTTCTTTCTAAGCTCTTTCTTCATCTTTTCCCATGTCACAATTTTCCTTTTTCCTTCAATAGCACGCTGGTTTTTGAGATGTTCCCACCAAATGGAAGCATGCTTCTTTAACTTAATGGCCACAAACTTAACCTTTTGACCATCCGATACATCTTTGTAATCAAAAACTCGTTCAACAGTGTTAAGCCAATCTATGAACTCATCTCTTTGGATTCTGCCCTCAAACTCTGGAATGCCAACCTTAATGTCATAATCTGGAAACTGTTTCCTTCGAGGTTGACGATGGGGAGAAGCCTCTTCACTAGACTACTCACTAAGAGCTTGGTGAAAGGGGTTAACCTCCTCCTCATCATGTGATTCATGATGAATCTCATCATGTTCTTGATTTTCATAGAGCTCAAGATGCTGCTGGAGTTGTTTCGCTTGTCTTCTCAAATCGTGCATCTCGATGTCACGAAGGTCACGTTTGCGTACCTCTACCTCATTATCATTTGAAACACGTCGACGACTTCCAGCCATCACAACCTATACTCTGATACCAATTTCATACCGAGGAATGGGAGAAAAAGAAGGGAAACACAAGTGAACACTCAAAGGTAACACAACTCACCACCCAATAGAGATCCACCAAAAGGATACAAAGTAAAACAAGAAGAAATCCTTCCTCTCAAAAGCCAAAGGCTAAACTTCATTCAAATTCTGAAAGCTCTTTGCCGAATGCCTTGGTTACATAGGTATTTATAGGACTCAAATTTAGACTTTCTAGACTAGACATTAACAACCCACAGATTCATCCAATGTGTCTCATGGTACAATGAACATATTAAATACTCTAGATACATGAATGTCCCTTCACATACATACATGAATAGGAACATATGTAGACTACTCTAGACTGGGTTCATTGACTTCTATTCTTGAGATGCTCTTGTATCAATGTTGCTCACTATAACTCAACAACGGAAATTAGCAACGATAAATCCGTTATAGATATCAACAATGGATTTCTCGTTGCTAATTTGAGTTGTTGAGTTGATTTTTCGATGCAAATTCAGTTGTTAATGTTTTGTAACAACATATTTTTATTTTATCAACAATGTATTGGATAATTGCTAATTGCTACATTTGCTAGCAGTGGTTGTTTTTGCCTTGGTGTTTTAGTTATTTTACATTAGCTGTGGTTGTGTTTTTCTTTTATTATTCTCTTTTGCCATTTCATGCCAAGAATATTTTTGCAGTTTTTTTAATCTTATATTCTGCTTTTCCCCCCTTGCTTCTTGGTGTATTTACGAGGGACATTAAACCCTTGTTTTATATGGGTTTCACCTTTCCACCATCTATTTGTTTATTATAGTTGGTTTGTGGCTGTTTTTTTTTTCCCATGTGCTTTGTTGTCTTTTTTAGCTCTTCGCCTATATATATATATATATATATATATATATATATATATAAAGAGAGGCATGCAGTGGATATGTTTCTATCAAATAATATTTAGCTCTGTACGTGTGCTCAAGTCACCATTTAAAGTAATTAAAGGCACTTGGCTACTGTTATGGAGTCATTACTGTAACCTTCGAAGATGTGATCAGTGGCCATGCTCTAATTAAAATAGTGCTGCAATGATTTTTCACTCGAAACAGTTTTCATTGAAATCCAATGAGACCATTTTCAATGCTTCTGCTCGCCCAATAATGAGAATCATTTCAATGCTTGTACTCGCCCAACGAATGAATATAACTACGGCATCATTGAAGTAAAGAGATATGCTGGTCTGTATTGTAGGAATGAGATGGGGTTGGATTTTAATGGATTGTTAGGACAGAACACTTGCCTTGTGCTTGCTTCATATTTCCCAAGGCTCATGGGACCTTTATGAGTAGATTTACTCATGAGTTTCCTTTTCAGTCTCTCATTTTTATGCTTTCGTAGGTTCCTGTTCCTTTCTCTTCTTGTTGCTCTTATCAATACCAATACTTTCTTTTGTGGCCTGTGTTTTCTTTCCAATATTCTTTTTCTTGGTTGCCTTTGATTGATGACTGTGTGCTTTCTAAGGGGGTCTGGTGGTTGCTTTTTAGTTCTTTCTTGTACAAGTTACAACAGGTTCTTGCACATGTTCATTGGCTTAAACCTTGTAATTGCCATTCCAGTTCAAGTTTCAAAGCTACAACAGTTTTGATATCTAATTTTACTGCTATATTTCAGCAAGCATCTAGGCGAAGAACAACAGAACGATTAGTAAGTTTTTATTAACGTTGGGTTTAGGATCTGGATAAAAACAAATGCTTAATTGTTACTCATAAAAGAGTGCATGCATGTTGATGGATTCAAAAAAATCTTACATTAATGTTAAATTCAATGGAAGAGAAGTCTCAACTATGATAGTGCAAGGAAGAAAAGGCAACAACATATGAGGGGTAAGTAGTAAGTATTCTGGACAAGGAAGATAGAATTTTGAAATGACAGGGAAAAAAATCCAGAGCAGTAGTGCACGGACGATGGCAATGTGATAAGTAGTAAAGGGCAACTTTAATAATAAAATTTTTTAGAAATTAAAGGAAGAGCTCGGTGAAGGACAATAGTGGGAAAAAGCAAGGTCTTTGTCACGTGCCTATTCACAGTCAGGACAGGCTCCATCAAATCGTGGCTAATCAAGGCATGCTTCAGTCAAATCAAGGAGGTGTAAGGCCAGCCGGGCTAATTAGTCTTGATGGGGATTATTAGTTCGGGTTTCATTACTTTTTGGTCTCGTTTAGTATTATTTCAATTTCGTGTCACGTGTAAAGCCTGAGATAAGGCTAAGAATAGATTAGTCAAGTTTGCTTAATATTAGCTGATTAGATGAGGATTAGCTTATTAGTGTTTTCTTAAAACACGTCAGGTTGATTATTTTTAGCAGTATTTAAACTACGAGCAGAAATAAAAGAGAAATTCTTAACCAATTTTTGTTATGGAGACTGTGGATTCCTCGAAAATCCATACTTATTTTTCTATTTCAATTCGTATTTTCTGCTCAAATAGAGGGTTCATAACAGTCTTACCAGAACCTGGTGTAAATGAAAGATAAAGCAGAACACATAAGGACTTTAAGAATCTGAAAGAGATGTGGAAGAAAGCAAACAACTGTCGGAGAGGAAATAAAATCGCAAAACAAACATAAACTTTTAATTGTCGCTGGACACCAGATTTCTAAAAAACACAGTAAGTTGGAGAATCATATAGTGCATGACAATGGAAAAAACTCCCTTCATCATAGAAAAGATGGTATTGAAATTCAAAGCAGCAAATAAATAAATGAGGACTGTTTAGTCGGTGTCAGCGGGAAGTCCATGACCATTCGATATTAATCTTGTCCAATTAATTACAACCAGACACGACTCTATTTTACAGTTTAGGTTTCACTGTATACAAAGATATTGATTAATGTGGATTAAAACAGTAAAGTTATTATTTTACCCCTAGAGCTGAAACAATTGACCCTCGAAACTGAAGGCATTTTGGATATTTCCAGGAGACATGCATGGTATTTTCAAATTTGTTGCACAATAAAACTATGAGATAATTTAATACACGGTTTCAATGAAAAATACCACCACACTTTATCATTGAGTTTCTGCATTTTATATATACACAGAACAACTACATGTATGCTTATATGTTTGTTGTAATTTAAGATGATAATTTGTACATTGAATGGAGAGATTACAATTCTAACTATGGAAAGATTTGTAACGGTAGGATCTGTAACGACATGCTTAAACTTGGAAGATGAGCTGTTGATTGAGCATGATTTGTTGTTGTTGAAATGTATGAGACAACTTAGGCTGGATTCGGGCATGTTTCCTTAATAGAAACTAGTATTTTATCCCTAGGAGCTGACAAAACGACGCTGGACAGTAAGAGGTGTTTTTATTTTTTCACATATTCATGCACAGTGAAACTATACAAATACTCCCAGTAGAGACAAAAACAAAGGCCTAGAGATAAGGACATTGTGATACTTTTCTAGTTATCACTCGATCCAGGGTTGTATAGGTAATTTGTTATTTTCTTATTATTCCTTTTCAAAAACATTGCAGGCTTTTTTTTTTTTTTTTTTATCTAGGGGTGTATAGTTCTTATTATTTTGATTTTTGATTTCTTTCTAATTTCTTTAATTTTTTCCGGTATGCATTTTTAATTTATTTTAATTTTTTCCTTCAATTGGAATTGATCATATATGTCACTTTTCATTTTGGTCCTTATTCTTTTAATTTCTTAACAATATTACACTGCATTTTTTTTATAAAATACCTTTAATTGTTTCGGTCTCAAAGTTTTTATTAGCTTCAATTTTGTCATTTGATTGGTGTTAATTATATATTTTATTTTTTATTTTGGTCCTTATTCTTTGAATTTTTATTTAGCATTATCTCCTTTGGTTTTTTGAGTCCTTCTGGGACATTGTTTATTTTTTATCCATATTTATTTTTTATTCTTTTAGTTTATCATTTTATTTTTTATTGGGGTTTTATTTTTATTTGGTTCAATCTTGAAATTTTAATTTATGTTGGTGATCATTTTTTTAAATTAATATTTATCCTTTTTTCTCTTTGTTCTTTTTTGGGGGGAAGAATCAACCTATAAAAACATTACTGATAATATCATTATTGTAATTATTATTATTATATAGGCTAAATAAAACATCAAATAAATAATAACAATCCATTTCCACCTGATAATAAGTATAAATAGGATCATCAAAATTTCCACAATCAGAAGGTTACCAATTTTAATCTTGCCTCTTGAATAAGTTTTCAAAGTTGATAATCAATTTGTAATCACTCTCCATGCAATCCTCCAATATTATTTTCTTCATCTACTAACGAAGATAATTCTTCAGATTACATCTAAGACTTTATCACTACTAGCTGACAAGGTTAATTATTCTTCAATGTCTCTTTCACAAGAGAAAAGCTACTCATTGATATCTTTTAAACATGATTATTCAATAACATGTTATAATTAACTAACATGAATTATTGTATTCTAACACTAATTAATGCAGATAAAAATAAAAACCCAGCAAACAAAACCCTCTCTTTGAAGCCTTTTGTATAATTAACTAACATGAATTATTGTATTCTAACACTAATTAATGCAGATAAAAATAAAAACCCAGCAAACAAAACCCTCTCTTTGAAGCCCTTTGTTTCTCGAATGAAGAATTACGTGCGACTAATTTTAAACGAGGTAGAAAAGCATCCCATGTATTTCTGCCCACCGCTCACTTCCCCTCACCCGGTCGCCCCCATCGCCGTCTAATCCACAGTACGATCCTATTTGGAACTTTTCGTTTTTTTTTTTTTCAAACTAAGGAAAACTGGGTACATTTTTAGACTTTTTCGGCGAGGTTTTTGGGTTCTAAGCACAGTAAAAATAATAATTATTAAAGTATCATAGTAAAAAGTATTAAAAAACATAGTTTAATGAGTAGCTGATAATACATTTATGACGATTTTTAGAAAAATGAATTTTTTAAGCATTAGATTTTTTTTGTATTTTTAAATTATTTTTTTTATTTGCTGATGTCAAAAATAATTTTTATCAAATAAAAATATATTATTTTAATACATTTTTATATGAAAAATACTTTAAAAAATAATTAAAACCCCACTCCCAAACATACCTACCAATCACAAATGTTAACAAATGCAACTTATAAGTAAAATTATTCAAGAAAACGAATTGTATATTTCATCTCTGATACTAGTCATAATTAATGTTAGTCACATTTAATATTTGTGAACTCTTTGAAGTATTATTCCATAAAAAAGATTTTAAAAAAGAGTTTGTTGCTCATAATAGAAGCTGTTATAATCTAATTTTTTATTTTATTTTAAAAAAAATCAAAAAATAAAACAACTAAAAAAATATGTTATTGACATATTTAAGTTATATTCAACATCTTTAAAAAAGAAATCTTTTCAAGGCCTCATCCATTAAAGACTACCATTCAGAAATATTGATTAATTCTTGTCGTTAAATTGACTTTTTCAAAATAATAAAAAAAAAATTAAAAAAACTAAAAATTATAGATGAGGGGGCAAAAGTGCAAAAAGAAAAGTGAGAGCAAAATATTTTTACTGAGTTTACCCGTGGACCAAGCAATAGAAGCATAGTTGTCAAAATCACGAGTTGACTAGCAAAATCATACGATTTTAGGAGTCAACTCATCAAATCTTGTTAACTCGGGTAGAAAAATCAAACTCGGTCAAATTTGGTCAAACTCGGTCAAAATTGTACGGAATCGTAAAATCGGATCGAATCAGTCCGATTTTTCGGGGTTGAATTAACTCATTTTCATTCTTTCATTTTCGTTTTCATTTTCATTTTCCCTAAATCTTCTCTTCTCTTCTCAGTTCTCACTTTCTCTTCCCCAAATAGTTTCTTCTCTTCTCAATTCACCGACATTACAGTTCGGCCAATCTCCTCCCCAGCTGTTCTCATCCTTCTCTTCCCCAAATCGTCCTCTCCTCTCATCTCTCGAATCATCTTCTCCAGTAAGAGGATAAGAGTTGTCGGACTTTAATTCGTCAGAGGTGATCTTCTATCTTTGTTGTTGTTGTCGTCGTCAAGAATGAGCAAATTTTGGCTGAAGGAAGTTGTAGCTTGTTCACTGCAAGACATTTTGTTGGTTGGATTGTTGTTCCCTTGATTGAGAGTTGTCATTGATGCTGCTTTTTGAACGGATCTTTTGTTATATGCATGTGTAAAAAGTCATTTATGTTCCTTTTACAGTAAATGGAAATAGGAACTTGAAAAGGATTGATCCACAACCAATGTTGCCATACCTATAGTTTTAATTTCCAGGGATGATGTTGTTGGTTTGTTTGCAAAGGCACAGATGGAGATTTGATCTGTATATATTTCAATGAATTGCAAATTACATGGCATTCAAAAAAACCACTAGTGACAATAGACTTGATTTGTTTAAAATTTGTTAGTTTTTACCTTATGAAATTTTATGGACATAATTGTTTTGTAATGTATTTTGAAGTTATTTTAAATCATGTATGAACCTTAACTAATGAAGTTTTATGTCCATAATTATGATGTATTGTATTCAAAAATATTTTACTTATGATTTTATGATTTTTCTGCTTACATGATTTTAGTTGTGATTGTACGATTTTTATACAGAAAAATTCAGGTACGATCTTACAATTCTATGATCCGATCTTACGATTCGATTTTTAGAAATCTTTTCCGTGTCGTGTCAAAATCATGATTTTGACAACCATAAATATAAGAGGACAAAGTTATTTATCTTTTAAACATTGGTTATAAAAAAAAAAGTTCACGAGAAAAAGAAAAAGAAAATAATTAGAATAGAAAAGGTGACACAAGACTCTCTCTCTCTCTCCCGCCTAAAACCATAGAAAAAAAAGCAGACCTGTAGCTGATCTCCTTGTTGACTGAAGCTGGATCCCATGGCAGCAACTAATCCTGTAGCAGACCCTCCCTCATCTACTCTCAACCTCCTCCCCGTTCGAACCTTCAATAGCCCAAAAGCCTCCCATTCTCCACTCATCCTTCCTGTAAACGCATGTCTCTTCTGAAACCAACCAAAACACACCACCCAGCCGGCCGTGATCCCATCCGTCCAGCATCTCCCCCCTAACTCCGCATCAACAACCCTTGTTCCCAAATGACAGCTCTTCCCTGCTTCTTTCTTGCTTGAGAACAACTTTTAGGTACAGTTCTTGTATGAAGAGAAGTCGATCCCTCCAAAATTTGATCAATTTTTACTCCATCTCTATAATCATCAAGTATGAAAAAATTCATATTAACAAAAACTATAATTTATAATTTTTTAAGGCTTAAACACGAAAATGACTCAAAACCAACAGGTTAAATGGTGTGCAGCTTCATAGTTTAGATAAACGACATACAGGAAAGCTGTCCTTGACAGGTAGACCAACTCCTTTATGCCCAACCAAACAATAAGATTGCAGATGATTTAAACTGCATTATATTTTTTCAACTGTGGTACTAAACTAGAAAAATCAACTCTGCTGGGATCAGAGACGTGTAAAATTGGTATAATGAACTTGTTGAAGATTTGCGAATCCTGTGCGATGACTTCAACCTGCGTCCTCATTTTCATTTTCTGTCACAATACATGAATACAGATTTGGTACTGCACTATGACCTGTGCTTCATAGCTTTTTTAAAATAAAAAATAAAATAAAATAAAGAATATCTTTACTTATAAATACTTTTGAAGTCGAGGATTCATAAACCCATCCGGTTTCTTCTATCAAAACACATTATGGCATCTGCGATAGAAAACCGGAGTAGTCAAGTTGATGAAGCAAACGATGAAGACTTTGGATATGCCATGCAACTGGCATTGGGTTCAGTGCTCCCCATGACTCTATATTCGGCAATTCAGCTTGGCATCTTAGAGATCATAGCCAAAGCAGGTCCAGATGCAAAACTCTCTGCTTCAGATATTGCAGTCAAGCTTCCCACAAAGAACCCCGACGCACCAAAGATGCTGGACCGCATTCTGAGGCTCCTGGCTAGCCACCAAGTGCTTTGTTGTTCTGTCAATGGCTTGGAGAGGCTCTACAGCCTGGCTCCTGTGTCCAACTACTTTGTTCGTAACCAAAATGGTGTTTCTTTGGCCCCCTTCATGGCCTTGCTTCAAGACAGCGTCTTCTTACAGAGTTGGTTTGTCACTCAATTCCTATAATAATATTACTAAATATATATATCTCACTCTCTATTTTGTAGCTACCTAATCTCAATGTCTCCTGTCAGGTCTCAACTAAAAGATTCAGTTCTTGAAGGAGGAGTAGCATTTGACAGAGCCCATGGAGCACATGCCTTCGAGTACCCTGGCTTGGACCCCAGGTTCAACCAGGTGTTCAACGCAGCAATGTACAACCAAACGAATCTAGTAATTGGAAATATGCTTGAGACCTACAATGGTTTTAATGACCTGAAACAGCTGGTTGATACTGGTGGTGGCTTGGGACACACTATCAAGGCAATAACCTCTAAATATCCCCAGATTAAGGGCATCAATTTCGACTTGCCACATGTTATAGAGCACGCGCCGGCCTATCCTGGTATGTTTTGTTCCTCCGATCTCCTCACCTGTGATTCATTCATTTATTCCTCACCTCACATGATCAAGATCTGGAATCTGAGGTACCACAATCTAAAACATGGCAAGACACGCATATACTTTACCCATAAAGATGTTTCAGTGAACCCAAAAGAAAGGAAGTCTGCAAAGCATCGCAGGCTTTACAGAACAAGGAATTGAAGGCCTGGTAATAGATGTGGAAATTGGTTTCTCATGCAGGAGTGGAACACGTGGGAGGAGATATGTTCGAATGTGTTCCCAAAGGAGATGCCATTTTTTTGAAGGTACAGAAATTCTGACGGAATATAATCAATTACCTGCTCAATTTAAGACGCCGAAATCACTAATAACGACTGATGGATATATAATTTTATAGTGGATACTCCATGATTGGAGTGATGATCACTGCCTGAAGTTGTTGAAGAACTGCTACAAAGCTACTCCAGATGACGGGAAGGTAATTGTTATGGAATTAGTTCTTCCGACCACGACCAAGACAAGCGCTGCTGCGAAAGCTGCCTCGCAACTTGATGTGCTGATGATGACTCAGAACCCAGGAGGGAAAGAACGGACTGAAGATGAATTCATAGCCCTGGCCGCTGGAGCTGGATTCCGTGGCATCAAGTTTGAAACCTTTGTTCATAACTTTTGGGTTATGGAGTTCTTCAAGTAGATTAATTACTGCTTAAAATTGCATTTTGCGATAGCTGGAGTGTGCAAGACTAGTTTCTACCAGAACTGAAGCGCTCATCATGACCATGTATGAGCTTACGTAAATAAAACTCCTCTCAATTAAGCCGTGTAAAAGGATTTGTGAGCAAGTTAATTGTACTAGAATCTCTTAAAAATTAATATGTTGAACGATAAGTGGTGATTGTGGATCCCAAATAATTATAAATGACTGGTGTATATTATGAATGTTATTACGATTATGTATTATACTATATACCAAAAAAGATCGTGAAATCGTGAAACAAATCACTGTAGAATTGTGAAACAAATGAGCATGGATTTCGAGTGTCAGATTGGGAAAATTGAATGAAGAGAAAGATGGAAGTGTTTACATTAATTAACCAGGCCAAAAAGTAAAGAGAAAGAAAACTGTGAGTTGATCTCTTAATTTGGCTTATAACAATCTTAATTTGAGATTTTATTTTTATTTGGTTCATATTTTAAATTTTAATTTATATTGATGATCATTTTAAAATTATTTTTTTCTTTATCGTTTTGTTTTTTTTTAATGTTTTCTGTTATTTTTATTTGTTTTTTGGATTTGCTAAATTTATAGTTTTGTTATTTGTATAATAATAATGATAATTTTAGTGATTATTTTTGTTATTGTTTTTTCTGTATTGTTTTTAATCTTTAGAGCAATTTAATGATTTTAATTGTTTGAGCAATAATATTGATAATAATTTTAATCGTTATAGTCAAGATAATAATGGTAACATAGGAATCAATTTTCAATAAAGTTTTCCTTATTTTTGTAGATAGAAAATGACTAATTATTTTTGTTTTATGGTTATTGTAGGTGTTTTTACAATTTATATTTTGTTTCTTGTGTTTAATTTAAATTGGATTATAAAATAAACTAATCCTAATACAATAAATTTGATAATTCAGGTATCCGAATCTTTTTGCTTTGTTAATGACAATGATAATTTTATACTGGTGATTTCATTGAAATCTTCTAAATAAGTAAATTTATATCGGTTTAAAATTTATATATTTTATACAAAACTCACACTCCACATGAATTCTGCACAAATTTATTATTTTATCTAAATTTATATTATAATAAAAAAATTAATACAATTAATATTTTTTTATATTAAAAAAATATAATTCCGACCATTACAAGTCGAGAAAAATAGCTACAACTCTAATACCTTGTGTGTGAGTTCAATAAAAGGGTCGGGAAGTATATCAGGTCCTTGCAAGTTGTGGTTTAAATTTTTGTATGTCATGACTCAAGTAGTTTGACATCAATTCATTTTTCCCCCGTCATCTTTCCTCTGATTGATTGAAGTGATGTGCAGACAATCGACACTCATCAACCCTTTAATATCCAAAAGTCCTCTAATACCTTGTGTGTGAGTTCAATAAAAGGGCCGGGAAGTATATCAGGTCCTTGCAAGTTGTGGTTTAAATTTTTGTATGTCATGACTCGAGTAGTTTGACATCAATTCATATTTCCCCGTCATCTTTCCTCAGATTGATTGAAGTGATGTGCAGCCAATCGACACTCATCAACCCTTTAATATCCAAAAGTCCTCAATTATTGAGTGAATCAGCATCAAACGCTTCGTTTTCAGCATGTAAATGCTTCCCAAATGATTTTGGTGTCAATTGAAGTCCGTCTAATAGTTTAATTTTCACTTGAGTTGTTTTCTTAATATGATATCAGAGTTTTATTAACTTAATGGTTATGAATTCTAATATCACCATAATCATTCTATTTGATAAAAAATAAGCACAAGATAATGTGAGTTTGTGCAAGTTTCAAGCCTAAAAAGTTTTCACTTGAAAAAGAATATTTAAGAATAATATAAATCATATTATAGAGTCTCACATGACGGCTTAAGTTTTTAGTAACATTTGGTCAGATTTTTCTCTAATTTAGGTAATACAACATCTTCATGCGGAGACTTTATACATTGCAAACCCATTGAAACAAGCTGAATTGCTTTGCAAGCACACAAAGGGAGAGAGCAACCCAGCCGTAAAGTAGTTGGATAAATTTACATAGAATGTGATTATGGGCTACAGCTAACTCCAAGGGTGAGGAAGCAAAACATTTAATTACATGTATCTTCGAGACAAAGCTACATTACATGGATTTACTCTTGTTAGAAGCTTACGTACGTAAGCAAAATGAAGCAAGGCAACATGTGTTGAATTTCTTATTCTTTGTGCTATCTTTGATTTTGCAGGTTTGTGTTTTACTGGTTTTTTAAGAAGCAGAGGAAGATATTTTCAAAGAATTAAGGGAAGAGATGGTTTTTCTAGAAGAAGGTATTTCGGTTGTTATTGATTGCTCTTTAATTGTTTAATGTTATGCCTTTTATATACCTTGAGGCAGAACACACATTTTATGCATGACTTCCATCTACTCTATTTTAACTTTTTAGTTAGTTACAACTAACAGAGTGTTAAACACACTCTTTTCAAGGACTCTCTAATAAAATGATACCTTCGGTTTATATGTCTTGTTTTCTAATGGAAGACTGGATTTTTTGCTATTGATATTGCTGACATGTTATCGCAATATAGTGGGGTTGCATCAGCCTGTATCTCCCAAAATCCTCAAGCACAAACCTAAGCCAAATGGCTTGTGTCGTGGCTTTAGAGGCTGAGACATACTCAACTTCTGCTGTTGACAGAGCCACCGTGCTCTGTTTTATAGAAGCCCAAGAGAATACACCACCTCCAAAACTAAAAGCATAGCCAGAGGTGCTCCTGCTATCATCCTCACTGCCCCCCCCCCCCCCCCCCAATCAGCATCACAATAACCAATTAGAGTAGCAGATCTATCCCTTGTATACTCAATCCCATAGTCTAGGGTACCTTGAATATATCTCAATACCCTTCTAGCAATTCCCATATGCTTCTTTGTAGGGCAACTCATGAACCTTGATAGTAGGCTCGCCGAATACATCAAGTCTGGCCTTGTTGCTGTCAAATACAACAAGCTTCCAACTATTCTTCTATATAAACCTTCATCTGCAAGTTCACTACCATCCATTTTTTTTTAATTTTTCACCCACGGTTAGAGGAATTGCAACTGGATTGCAATCCTCAAGCCCAAACTTCATAAGCAAGGACTTAGCATACTTACTTTGGTGAATAAAAATACCTTGATTGGTCTGCAACACTCCAATCCTAAGAAAATGATGAAAAAGCTCTAGGTCTGACATTTCATACCTCTACATCATCTCCTTCTTGAATTCAACCATCATCCTTTCGTTGTTGCCAGTATACACTATATCATCAACATATAGTGATATAATGATTTGGCCTCCTTCACTGCCAATTCTGGTATACAAAGTTGCTTCACTCACACTTCGTTTGAACTTACAACTTGTGAGATAGGCATCAATTTCACTATATCAGGCTCTAGGGGCTTGTTTAAGTCCATATAAAGCCTTGTATAGCTTATAAACCTTGTGACTAGCACCCTTTACCACAAAGCCTTCGGGCTGCTCCACATACACTTCCTCATCAAGTATTCCATTTAGGAATGCTGATTTAACATCAAGTTGGAATAATTTCCAACCCTTTTGGGCTGCTAAGGCAATAAGTGTCCTGATGGTATCTAACCTTGCTACTGGAGCAAAGGTTTCATTATAGTCAATCCCCAGCTTTTGTGCATATCCCTTGGCTACAAGTCTAGCCTTATGCTTATGTATTGTCCCATCAAGATTGAGCTTAGTCTTGTATACCCATTTCACACCTATCACAGGCTTGTCAGCAGGCCTCTCAATTAGCTCCCAGGTTTGATTTTTCTCAATCATTTCCAACTCTACCTTTATTGCTTCCTGCCAAGCCTTAAACTTTGCAGCCTCCTAATAAGTTTCAGGTTCAATGATACTCATATGACACCTGTTATAAATCTCTTCAATGCTCCTTAACTTCACTGGAGTTGAACTAGGTGTTGATTCTTGGCTGCTATTCCCAGCTGTCTCTGTCACTGAAACACTAGCTAGTGAGTCTGGCTGAGAATCTCTATCATAACTTTGGTCAACATCTCCTTCATTTCTATCTTCATTGCAGTCAAACCTTAGTGGTTGTGTGTTTGATTCCAAATACTCGGCCTTCCAATTCTAGAACTTGTTTTCGTCAAAAACAACACTCCTTGACAGCACAATCTTCTTGGAATCCAGGATATACACCCTATATCATTTTTCACAACTTCCATACCCCATAAACACTCCTTTTTCTGCCTTGTTGTCAAGTTTCTGCCTTGCTGTCAAGTTTCTGCCTTAGGACTGATGGAACATGTATGTAGCATATACACCCAAACACTCTTATGTGTTTGATCCCAGGCTTCCTTCCTGTAAAGGCTTCGAATGGAGTTTTATCTATCACAGCTGATGTGTAACTCCTGTTTTGAATGTACACGACAGTACTTACTGCTTCTGCCCAAAAACCAATAGGTACACCCTTCTCAAACATCATGGACCTTGCCATCTCACTTATTGTTCTATTTCTTCTCTCAGCTACTCCATTTTGCTGAGGAGAATATGCCACTGTCAGCTGCCTCTCCAGCCCTAGATTAGAACAATATTCGTGGAACTCATTTGAGGTATATTCCCCACCTCTGTCACTTCTCAGTTTCTTTAATTGGTATCCACTTTGCACTTCAACAAACAGCTTAAACTTTCTGAACGTATTTAGTGTGTCAGATTTATTTCGAAGGAAATATACCCAACACATTCTTGAGAAATCATCAATGAATGTGATGAAGTACTTATTCCTCCCATTTACTCATTCTACATAGGACCACATAGGTCTGTATGCACCAGTTCCAAAGAAAATTTAGCTCTCCATGCTTCTCCTTTGTTGAACTTCTCTCTATTCAGCTTGCCCGTAATACATCCTTCACAAACCTCCTGCCTTTTGGCCACCATAGGTAGTCCAAACACCAATTCCTTCTGCTGTATTTTTTTCATGCTATCGAAGTTTAAATGGCCAAACCTTCTATGCCATATCCATGAGTCTTCACCTGCTACTGATGCCTTCATAGCCATAGGTGCCATGGACTCAAGTAAGAGAGGAAAGCATTTATTCCCTCCCATTACTACTTTTGCTATCACATTGTTCATCCTCTCATCATCAAATATTATTGCAGTGTTTCCTCCAAATAGGATATAGTATCCACTCTCCATCATTTGACCTATGTTTAGCAAATTTTCATCCAAGCCTGGAAAAAGTAACACCTTATGTATTAGTCTCTTCCCGTGCGTAGTATCTACCACAAAGGTTCCTTTTCCAGTTGCTTGCACTAGGTCTCCAGATCCCATCTTAACTTTGCAAGTCACAATCCTGTCAATATCAATTAAATCAACCTCTTTTGATGTCATATGATTACTGCATGCACTGTCAACAAACCAAATATCCTTTTCTTGCACACTTGCAGCATGACAGGCGTAAAACATGGTTCCTGTGACTTTTTCTTCTTTCTTTGCAGAATTTGCTAGGTGCTTGTTATTGTAGCTATCACAGTCCTTTGTGTTATGCCCAAATCTGCTACATATTCCACATTTTGACTTTCCTTTGTATCTGCACTCACCGAAATGGAACTTTTGACATATGTTGTATTGTGGCTTTGCATTTGCTTGATTGTTACTCATATGTCTATACTGTGAACTGAATGTATTGCCATGGCTTGTTTCAGCTCTTTGATTTCATTTCATGTTGTGATTATTCATCAGATTTCTCCCTTGAGTCAAGCTTGAATGGCTTTGATCTTGTCTCGGCCACCTAGGAATAAATTTTTCATGTGAAGGCCTGTTTGCAGCAGCGTGTCTATGGTTATAGCCAACCTTGAGACTACTGAATGCCTTCTCTATTCCAGTAATTTTGTCTCTCTAAGCATGCAAATCCTCTATTCTATCAAACACCTTGATAGAGGCTATTACCTCTTCAACCTTCAACACCTCAAGATCCCTAGTTTCTTCAATGATTGAAACGATGGAGCGGTATCCTCTATTCAAGCTCATAAGAAGCTTTTGCACAATTCTGACCTTAGGAACATCTTCTCCTAGTGATTTTAGGCTGTTTATTGTTTCAAAAATCTTAGAAAGGTAGTGTTCTAAGCCTTCCCCTTCTGTCATTCTTAAGTACTCAAATTCTGCCCTTACTGCTTGTAGTCTTACAACCCTCACTTTCTTATCTCCTCTATACTCTCTTTTCAACACATTCCATGCACCTTTTGCTGGTTTTTCATTTATGATTCTCGGAAAAAGGTCATCTGACAATGCTCCTTGAAGAATGCTCAATGCCTTGGCATTTTTTATCCTATTTTCTTTGGATACAGCAGTGTCACCAACCTTTTTTCCTTTGGAACCAGCAGCCTCCTCAGATTCAGATTCATCTCCTTCTTTCTTTGATTCATCTGTCATTGCAAGGTTTGTTTCTATACCATACTCAACTATATCCCATAGGTTATATGAGAATTGTCTCCATTTTTACTGACCAAAAGTCATAATTTTCACCGTTAAACTGAGGTGTTCTTAAATCACCACTGCTCACCATTTTTTCTTCTTTTAATTTATGTTTGTATGATCACAGAATGCTTTACGTCCCTTCCTTGTTGATCAAGCTAGCTCTGATACCATGTTGAATTTATGATTCTTTGTGTTTTCTTTGATTTTGCAGGTTTGTGTTTTACTGGTGTTTTAAGCAAAGGAAGATATTTTTATAGAATTGAGGGAAGAGATGATTTTTGCAGAAGAAGGTAATTCAGTTGTTATTGATTGCTCTTTAATTGTTTGATGTTATGCTTCTTATATACCTTGAGGCAGAACACACATTTTATGCATGACTTCCATCTTCTCTGTTTTAGCTTTACAGTTAGTTACAACTAACAGAGTGTTAAACACAATCTTTACATGCTACATAACAGAATGCAACACACTCTTTACATGCTACATAATTCTTCTTCTGCACGTGAGCATTAAGCAAACTGATATGCAACTTAACTTCCAACAACATGTTCATGCACAGTGCCGCATGATTCCCTTTTTTTCTTTTTCTGTTTTGAGAGAACTGGATGTTCATTTCACTGCAGCAGTATTTCAACTGGCTTCCTTTAGCTGCTACCAGTTACTTCCTTGTACGTGTCTTTTATTTTTGCAATCAAAGCTTCCCTGCAATTATCCCATGCATGTGTATTAACATAAAATTAGTGAGACAAACATGATGCATTTTTGCAACAATTTCTAGGTGGTTGTGTAGCAAGTATACACTAACCTGTCAGGTTTGAAAACCAGATTCTTGTATGCAAACCACTGGAGAGAAAAACAGGTGATGTATAACACATTAGAAACAAACAAACAGAAAATTATACTGTTAGCCACACACTATATAAACAACATTTGTTTTTTGAAGTTTGCAGACATCATAGCTAGACGAAAAAAAAGAACAATTAAGATGACATATCCTCCAGTGTTCCATCTACTTGATATAGGGTGTGTTCTTATATAAATCAAAATAGAAAAATTGAGAAAATAGTACTTACTCCAGTGTAGCCAATTCCAACAAGCTCAAGAACCCCAGGAATCAAAGGAAGCCTCTCAATTGCCTGGTACAAGAACACTACTTTAACCTCTTGAATTTAATTTAAAGGGAAGGATCGATGCCAAAGTCGAGGGAGGGGACTTAAAGAAATAGCATTCGGAAAAAAGTGCATTCGGTGAAGCAGCTCACCGAGATAAACCCAGCCGAGCCCCAAAGTGCAACTCCACCAGCTACTACAAGTGAACTCACCGCATACTTGTCTTCAACTTTATCCCACTGTCCACCGCTAAAAGATTCAGATACAATTTTTCCCAAACTTGATTAAAGCACGTTTCATGATCAGAGGAAGATTTCTTACAGCTTCTTGAACTGTCATGACAATCTCTGGAAGCTCAGTCGAAGCAACTTCTACTGGGACCTCTCCTGTAGCCATAGTAATAGCATTGCGAGCGATCTTTCGACCTGAAATTAAAAATCGAGAATCACTCAGCCCATTCGTGTGTCTGACAGTAATGCTATGTGTCTACATGTACGTGTAATATTTGGGACTCACAATAAGCAGCGGCTTTCCAGGGGCGGTTTTGAGCCTGGACAGGAGGAGGGGAGAGTGTAGGGAGGCTCACACACTGTGGCGATGTAGCTGCTGATTGGCGAGAAACCCTGGCATCGATAAGGCTTGATGAAGAGGAGATTGATAGGGGTGTGGAGGAAGTTGAAGCCATGACAGTGGTGAATCCCTACAGGTCACTACACTGTTTGTCCTGTGAGAAGATTCTGAAGTAAATTAATTTATTTCTTAATTTTTTTCTTTCGGGGCTTGATGGGGTGTTTGATAAATTCTTGATTAGACTTTGGCGATGGATCTTCTTCCAAGTTTAACGTAAGAGCACCACACATTCCTTCCATCTAGATAGAATGCTGACGTGGAATCTATGGTGTTTATGATTGGATAGGTTACTGCAGACATCTTCTCTTTTGTGCTTACAGCCTTATTCTGTCATCTTCTCTGGGTTTTTTCCCCTTCATAAATAGGGCCAAAACTTTCAACTCTATTACATGATCACTTCATCTGCTTGAGCAAGAAGGGGATGATGATACGAGCTTATAACATGCAGAGGTAGATAATGTTGTTATCGAAATATATTTTCTTTAATCTAAAAATAACTCATCAGATAACAAATTACTGCCGACTTTCTTCAATACATTAAGATTTTCTGGAGTAAAGTGGATAGGTGGCTCGCTTAGTGCAGCAATAGGAAAAAAATTATGTAAAAACATAATGTTAAGGTGTGACGAGTGTTTTATTTAATAAAATAAATTTTAAAATTTAATTCTCAAACAGATTAAATATTAAGAGCATGGAATAGGAAAATATTTTATTTTAAAAAAAATTCGACAAACTTATGATCTAATTCATAAAACTTGCTATTAACTTTCATAGAAAAGTAAGTAGAGAAATCACAAAGTTGAATTTCAATAAATATAATATTGAACTGAGAAATTAAAAAAAAATGGTGTAGAAAATATCTAAAGAAAAAAGACCTATTTTTGAACTTTCATGCTTATAACCTAGGTTATAAGACCATGAGTACCTTATCAAAAAAATCATGAAACTTAATTTTCAATTAATATTATATCAAAGGATAAATATTGAAAAAAAAAATAGAAAATAACCCAGAAAAAAAAATAGCAATAAGAATCAAATTTGACATGAAAACATAATGATTAGAATTTTTTTTTTAATCCTGTTTGGTACGATGTTTTAAAAATAATTTTAAAAAATATTGAATTTTTTTATTTTAAATTCAATATTTAAAATAATTATAATTATATTTTCAAACACATATTTAATTTGATAGCATGACTGCTAATGAGATGAAAGAGAGAATAAAAAACAATTTTAAACATCATCCAGCTCTTAATCATTGCAACTATCATACAAACATTAGAACCACGAATGATAATATTCACTCATGACAACAGTTCGTGGAGCAAGGTGATGAGCACAATCTACCATTACACTCGTGACATGTAAATATCTGTTTTTTCTCTAAAAAAATCCAATATTTAAAATAATTATAATTATATTTTCAAACAGATATTTAATTTGATAGCATGACTGCTAATGAGATGAAAGAGACAAAAAAGAGAAAAAAACAAAAATTGTTATCGACGCCATAATGTAGCAACACTCGAACAACCTCTTCTTTCAAGACCTCTAATAAAGTTAGTGTTTAATAAAATACATTTGAAGGACCAAACAAAAAAGGAAATAGAAATTGGAGGGATAAAATGGTTTAAAAAATAATCCTAGGAAAATCTCCTTTTGTGTTTTTACTTTCTCATTATATTTTACGCCATGAAATTCCCATGTTAAATAAAAGCTTATATCAACAACCTCGCATGCAAAAACAATAATAGAAATAAAAATGCTTGAATATTTGTTATTTTAATGATTAAAATCCCTCTACAGCCTCAAAATAATACAATTATAGTTCATAAAGACGCCAAAACATTCCATGAACACAAATTTCTTAGAAGCATTTGATCAGACTATCACAGTTCGCGTCAATCAAACTTCACAGGGACAAATGAATGGTGCGGATGAGGCTCTGCAAAATACCTCAATCCCTTGGCGAGCCCAGGATGCCTCTTCATCTGAATCAGAGAAGTGTAGACTACCGGCAGTGATAAATGACTCTCGGGGGGGGGGGCAATGTGATAAAAATTTATTCATGAATACTGTTTTATTTTATCAATTTGCATATTGCAAAAACAATAATGAAAACTAAATTATTAAATTTCCCATAAAAATCTCTTATATTATTTTAAAAAGTATGACAAAACTAAATAATAATATAAATATCATATTAAATATTTAATTTACAATGCATTTCATTCAAAATATATATATATATAGAAGGCAAAGGGGGCAAGTTTGGCCTTGCAGGTATATATTTTACGTCTCCTCTCTGTTGGTCTAGGTATATATTTTTTTATCGAGTTTTCTTTTTATTTTTTAAGTAAAACAAACTTTAAAAAACTCAAGGATTAAAATAAATAAATTTAAGAAATAAAGGATCAAAGTGATATTTGACAAGCATCTTGAACAATAAAGAAGAATAAAAGGCTGGCTCTTTGGTTCCATGTTAAATTTGGTCTATAGAGTTTAAATTATTTATAACATAAACTTAAATTTTATCATGAAAAAATCAAGTATCAATTCAAAGTCAGTCAAAGTATTCTTCGACCTAAGAAATATGATGAATCATATAAATCAAAAATAGAATTACTTGAATTTAAATAATATAAACATAATATGAAAGTATAAATTTTAAAAGAAAAAATTATGGTCGAGTAATTCTTCATGCGTTTGCCCATAGATTTTTCGTCGCTCACATCACAGGTGATGGAAATCCACCATTCTGAGACTTCCAACTTCTCATTTCCATTCCGTAGATAATAAAAAGCTGTGTATCTACAAAATACAAAACGCTAATATGCTCGAGGAAGTAACAAAAAGATACTGTGGAAATGCCAGATTAATTGTTTAATACATACGCTGGCTCAGGTTTCCAAATAAAGCATTATGTGAGTAAAATAATATATAAATCGGGATGAGCAAATCTGCTGTTCATTTGCTTTTCATGAAAGAATCTCAAGCATACAGATGGCCTAGCAGCTACCTGTTTATATATATATATATATATATATATATATATATATATATATATATGCAAGTTCGTTAAATTATACGATGCGAGGCTGAGACTGGGTGTGGAGAAGGAAGAAGAGGCTCGAAAAGACAAAAGGAGTAGAGAAAGGAATGAGACGTCTCTGACCAGACGTTGGTGATGCTTTTGCACATGGGGATATGGGCTACTCTAGCTGCTGTGCAGTGCAGTTTCAGACACCTCAAACCTTTCCCTTTGACTATTTTTTCCCTTTTCTTTGATTATATATATATAAAATATCAATTTAAAATAAATATATTTCAATTCTTTTTAAAAATGTTTTTTTTTTAAATAATGAATCCACAGGGTTAAGATACGCTTCGTGCGTAGCTATAAATAACATTTTTTTTATGAAACTGCAGAAAGGCATCTATCAGGCATTTTCCACATAAATCTCATTCTCCATCGTGGGTCTCTAGCTATTAATGGGTTTTCTGTATTTTAAAAGTATTTTTTAAAAAAACATGATTTTTTTATTTTTATTTTAAACTAAAAAATTTAATATTTTTGAATCGTTTTTATGTACTGATGTTAAAAATAAAATTTAAAACATAAAAAATATCATTTTAATATATTTCAAAACAAAAAACATTTTTTAAAATAATTTCAACAGCACACCAACACTAAAATGCCTTCAAATTCTGAGATTTTTTTCTTTGTGGAATTTAAACAAGGTGGAAAATAGTAAAATAACTAAGTTCAATAAAATATTTAGAAAAACAAGCTGCTTTAACAAGTTGCATGCATGCTTATTTATAGTTCGGACATTATATTAATTTCAACAATTCACAATTTAGAAACATAATTCATCTCCTCTCAGAATTAAGAGATCAGCAAACTTTCCAATTTATTAAAAATAACAATTTACAACTCATAAAACAATGAAGATTCATATAGCATTTTATAAGATTTAAAATGAATTCATAATTCATATAACATTAATATATATAATCTAACTGCATCTAAACATAATATTTAAATAATAAATTTAAAAATAAATAGAAATAGAAATCATAAAATATTTAAAGGGAAATTTTTGAAAAGAAAACAACTTAATTTCAACTAAACATATTTTTATCTTTTTAAAAAAATGAATGCAAAATTCTTATAACATTAAAATATGTAATCTAACTGCATCTAAATATTTATATAGAAGAAAATTTTAATTTTAAAAATAAACTGAAATCATAAAATGTTTAGAGGAAATTTGTGGAAAGAAAATAACTTAATTTCAACTAAACATTACACAATACTGATTAGCTATGGGAAAAAAAATTGAAGTTCTATCAATTCCTTCTTCACTTTATCTCACGGTTCACTTACCGTTCAAAGTAAGACAAATCATAGTGGACAACAATAATAAAACTCATTTCTCGAGTCAGGTCGGTTAGTTCGTTTCACCGGTTTATTGTGTTTTTTTTTTTTTTGCATAGTTAAATAATAATTTTGTCCCTCGAAAAAGACAAAAAAAAGCTATTGGATGGAGGGATTTCACGGTGATTGCTCATGTTCGGTCTGGTCTAGTCCAGTTCGGGTAACCGGTTTATTTATTTTTTAATATTTCTTTACATAGTGAAATAACTATTTTACCCTTAGAAAAAGACAAAAATCAGGTCTGGTAGGGAGGGCTGTCACAGGCATTTCACATTTTTTGAAATGCCTAAATACAGATATGCCCCTCAATAAGACAAACTGGAAGAGTTGGATGCAGAGGTGTTACGATAATTTACCCTTTTTTAATATTTATTCTGACACGGTATTGTTGGTGCGTCGCCAGACACATCGTTCGTGTCCGTGCTCACACGGTTTTTAGACGGCACGTGCGGCATCATATGACCTTTAAAAATACCATATCGGCGTCTATAATTATTTTCCTACATGTTCTCTTCCTCCTATGGTGGCGCGTGTGGGTCTAACATGGACGGAGACGTGCTGGTGGTCGGTTGAAATATTTCCCCCCGTTTCTCTCTCCTGACTACACAAGTACACGTCAGGCCCCGCTGCTTGTTGACTTTTCATTATAGTCCCTGAGCTTTTGATTATTTTGTATGGTCCTTATTCCTTTAATATAGGTTTTGATTTGTTTCAATTTTGCTTTTTAATTGAAATTGATTATATATTGTAGTTTCATTTTGGTCTCTAGTCTTTTAATTTTCCGATTGGATTGAAATCCTTAAGATTTCCAGTATCATACTTTTGATTTGTTTCAATTATACCTTTTATTAACTGAATCAATAGAATTTATATATCATATTTATGCAATTTACTTGCCTAGAAAAGTTATCGGGAAGTTAAATTTGAATACTCACCATTGTAAAACGCAGTTATTCCATTAAAAAAATAAAAGGATTTGGTGTTTCATTGTATAAATAGATATATATATTATTGTTGATTGATATAATAATTTTTTTTCCATTCGATAAAAAAGTTACTTGACAGGCTATTAAAGGTAGAATAGTATTTTTACAAGATTTATTAGTCATGGTTAAATTAAGTGGTGGCACATTCTACATTTAACTTATTTAGCAAAGTAGAATGAATGAAATGAATTTCTCTTTAAAGCAAGAATTAGTTAGCTGGAATCTAATGGTGTTTTTTTTTTCCAAAAACAATAAAATTACTAAATTACTCTTAAGAGCAAAATTCCCTCAACTCATGTCCATTGACTTTTTTTTGTACTCTCGTCATGTTATTTTTGTTATAATAAAGTTGATTAATAAGTAATTTGATATTCTAATAAATATAAATATTATTAAAAAACAACTAACAAGCGATTTGTTGTTGTGTTCTTCGAGTAGCGTATACGGTGTTGGATTTATCTCGACAAAATTTTTATCCTTAGAAGACACGTGTGGTAAACAAACTCTGGTTCGATATCAACTGTCTTTTTATCCCCTTCTTTTCTTTTCTTTTTTCTCCTTGATTTCCATGCCTTGCCCTCAATACTTTCAAAGTAGCTTTCAATTTCTTTGGATTTTATCCATGTTATTTTGATTACTATTTGTCTTTATTTAAAATATTGGAAATGATTTTTTTTTAATTTAAACCTTTTTATTATTTTCACATGATAGATTTTGTTTTTAGATAAATTTTAAAATTGAATTTTTCTTATGATTTCATCCTTCTTAATATTATTTTTATCGGATTGATCCTTATTATTTTAATTATTATTTTTTTTACTTTGAAAAAATCACTTAAATTGATATTTGTTTTGTTAGTTTCATTATTTAATTTTAAATTGATTGGGAGTTGAGTTTTTTTTTATACAATCTCAATATTCTATAATTTTACGGGTTACGAGTTTGGAAGATTAATTCACATTTAGAAAATATGTCCATGTTTGTTTGTTTTTTTAAGTTTGTGTTTTTTTGAAGTTTTTTTCTGGTGGTGGAACGATGTTTACAAACGAGCAAAAATAAATCCCCAACGGGTTTTTTTTTTCGTCTCCTCTTAAGTGTCCAAAGTTGTGCAACTATTTTTATAGTTAATTGATATTATTTCTCATGCTTTATTTATTGCCAATATTTCTTAAATAATGCTATTTCTTTAATCATGCTATTAAATTTATTGAATTTATCCAAATCAATGACTCAAAGTCTTCTTTATAAAAATAATACTAGAATATTATTTTTTTATATTAAAAAATATTGAAATAGACCCGGATGTAACACCAAACACTCATTTAATAAGAGGTTGTTTGACAATGTGGTTTAAGTTGTTTTTTATAATTTTGTTTTATTTGAAAATACACTAAAATATTTTTTTTAAAATCAATGTATCAAATTAATTTGAAAATGATAAAAAATAATTAAAAAAAAAATAATTTTTTTCCAGAAATATTTTTAAAAGAAACTGATAATGAACCTAAATCCTTTTGCCAACACTGCTGCAAATGAGGCCACTAAAAAGCAAATGCCATAGAAACTTTACGAGTGATTTGCCCGCGCGATGCACCAGGTTTTTTTTATCTATGTAGAAAATTGATTTGTTTTTATATGTATTGTATTTTGTTATTTTAATATTAATTAGTAAAATTATAATTGATAAAATCTGTATAATCGAAATGGAAAGTGGTTCGTATATTTTTTAATCACAGATAATGTAGGTAATTTTTTTTATGAGTTGCATTTTTTCCCTAGTAATATTAGATCCGACACATTATAAATAAAAATATTATAATTTTTTTTTCGAGAAATAAACTTACATTTCCTGCGTGCTATAATTAGTTATTTCAATGTTTAATTACTAAAATTGCAACAGATAAAAATATGTAAGAAATGAGTTTTTTGCGTGGTATAATTAGTATGCTTGCCCGCGCATTGCACTAGGGTTTTTTCCATGTAGAAAACTAATTGATTTTTTACATGTTGTAATTAGTTGTTAAAATATTTAATTAGTAACATTATAATAGATAAAATATGTAACAAATAAATTTTTTCCCCGCCTAAAAGGAATAGTGTAATCAAAATGGGAAGTGGTTCGTATATTTTTTAATTGGAGATAACCTAGGTATATTTGTAAAAACAAATATTTGAGTTGCCTTTTTTCCTAGTTATATTAGATTTGACACATTATAAATAAAAATATTGTAAATTTTTTAAGAAATAAACTTTTTTTTTTGTGCCCTATAATGACTTATTTGTCGTCTAAAAGGAATAGTACAATCGAAATGGAAAGTGACTCGCATATTTTTTAATTGTAGATAATCGAGGTAAATTTCTCAAAAGAAAAAAAATTGAGTTGATAATGTAGGTCAATTTGTCTACCTTTTTTTTTTAGCTGTATTTTTTCCCCAGTAATATTAGATTTGAAATATTAAAAATGGGAAAATTGAAAAAACAAATTAAGAAATAAACTTAAACAAAAGAGTATAAAATTTAAATTCAAAGCCAAATTTTTTTTATAAGATTTATTAATCATATTATTATATTAAATGTATTTAAGCATATTGATATTATTATTTTTTAAATCCCAGGTCATTTTCTCTCTCTCTCTCTCTCTCTCTCTCTCTCTCTCTCTCTCTCTCTATATATATATATATATATATATATATATATATATATATATATATATATATATATATATTTTTTTTTTTTTAGGCGATAATATTCAATAAATATTAAAACATATAATTAGTCTCACATACTTTATAGAGTAATAAAAATGGGAAGTGGTTCGTATATGTTTAAATTGTAGATAACCTAGGTAAATTTGTCATTTTATTCTTTGTTTGAGTTGAATTTTATCCCCAGTAATATTAGATCCCACACATTATAAATCAAAATATTATAATTTGTTTTTAAAAAGAAACTGAGTTTTTTTGCATGCTATAATTACTTATTTGCCGTCTATAAAGAACAGTGTAATCGAAATGGAAAGTGACTGACATATTTTTGAATTGCAAATAATGTAGGTAAATTTGTCTGCCTTTTGTTTTTTTGAGTTGTATTTTTTTTCCAGTAATATTAGATCTGCAATATTAAAAATCAAGATACAGTAAATTTTTTTCAGAAAATAAACTTGAACAAAAGAGCACAAAATTAAAATTTGGAGCCAATTTTTATTTTATTTTATAAGATTTATTCATCATATTATTATACTAAATGTATTTAAGAATATTGATATTAATTTTTTTTCCTTCAAAAAATCCTTGGTCTTTTTTTTTTCTCCATGTATATATTTTTAGACAATAATATTCAATAAATATTCAGACATATAATCAGTTTAACATACTTTCATTTGATATAAATATACAAATATATAATTAATTTCACACACTTTGAATAATATATGATTTTTATTATTATTATTAGGCGATAATATGCAATAAATATTCAAACAATTAAATTATTATTATTATTATTATTATTATTATTATTATTATTATTATCATTGTTAGCATTTAAAAAATATTTGTGAATTTTTTTTTAAAATATATTATTTTTCAAATGATTACTACCAAGAATAAAATTTGAAGACTTGATAAAAGAAAACCCCAACAAAAGAAAAGATAAAAGAAATATTCAAAACCAAATTAAAAAAATATATATACATAAACTTGTACAATAATAGGGAATAATGCATAAATATATAAATAATAATAAAGGAAATCAATTTCAATAGAACAATTAAAAACATAAGGGCCAAAAAAAAAAAGATATGATTTATTTAAATTAAAGGATTAATTTGACAACAATTAATACTTTTGTACCAAAAATATTAAGGATTTAAAAGAAAAAACATTTAAAAGAAGAGGGACTGAAATTAAAGTGCAATATATAATGGATTTGAAATGAAAGACAGAACTGAAAACAATACAACCTGCTGCACTTAAAAAATTAAGGGATCTAATAGAAAACCGAAAAAAATCAAAGAAGAAGGACTGACATGCAAACTGTATATATATCAATTTGAATGAAAGGACGCAATTGAAAGAAATCGAAACTTCTATTACAGAAATCAAGAACAAACAAAACAATCAAAAGTCAAGGGACTGAAACGCATCCACAATAAACCTGGGGGACTGAAGTTGAATCCGGCGCTGAGGAGAGAGAAAAGAGCACATAAACGTTCAACCGACCATATGAGCCTCTACGTATATCCTTTCAAAGCATGCGCCACTCCATGCGATCCAGGGAAGGGTTTCGAATCGTTTTCACCGGCGATGGAAAAATTTTCACCGTCGTAGCACGCCGCACACACCGCCTAAATCGAACGCGGGAAAGAAACACGCCGACGCGCCCGTACGGCCTTCTGACAGCGCTGCCGAAAGAGAATAGTAAAGGAGGAAATGACGAAAACACTCCCGATTCTAATTCCTAGTCTTTGTTGTATCGGGGGCTACAGACGTAATAACACATTTTAAAAAATAGTTGCGGCGGACCGGACCGGTCCGGACGCGCGCAATTACACCCGTGCTCCTCAGTCGGAACCATTTTTTGTCTTATTAGCCGGGGCAAAACCGTTAAAACACTGTACACAATAGGAAAAGATAAAAAAAAGATGGATGTGCACCTGCGAAGAACGGAGACAAATTTCGAGTCCACAGTGTTAATGAGTGTATGTGCACAGTGTTTGAACAGTAAAATCCGTTTTGTTTTAGTGTATTTTTTAATAATCCATATCTACGCGTACGAACATTCGAAAGTCAATATAAAAAGAAATGCACATAGCATTCCAAATTGGAAGACTGCTTCCCCATTTATTTTTTTCGTTATTTTACCTGGACAACACTTTTTTTTTGTTTGTTTTCTTACATAACAATGATTAAAAATTAGACTTTTACTTATTATAAGGTTTCCAAGCTGTCAAAAAATCTATCTTGACATTAAACTAATGCTAATTTTAACACAATAGAATTCAATTTCATTACTTACAATACTTTAAACTATGTGCATCAAATTCGAAAATGAAACAAAAAAATCTTAGTATTCATGGGGTGTGAAATTTAAAATTTTGTTCCTCAAAGTTTTTTTATTTTTGATCCTTGTTTATTGCGATTTTGATGTTTCAATCATACATTTAAGCCGTTTAGTGCTTTAATCCTTGCATTTTGTGAGGAGAGGTAGTAGATAAAAAAAAGGGGAGGAGATACCAAAGCTATCGGCTGTTCTCATTCCATAAAAAAAATGATCTTGGCATTAATAGATTTCATTTGATTAGAGGAGTTTTATTTAAGTGTTTTAGCCTTTTATATTTTTAGAAAAATAGATTAGCGCTTTGAAATTATTTTGATTTAGGGAGATTTTTGTCTTTTAATTTTTTGATTAAAAGTTGTTTTAAGACTACAAAAGAGTTTATTGAAGTTTATGAGTTGTTTCTTAAGTGTTTTAAAATAAAAAAAGAATTGAAAATGAGTTTTCTTCATCAAAAGAGCAGGAAATGAAGTGTTTAGCCCATTGAATTGGTCGGAATGCAATTAATGCATGACTCTTTAATTGCTTTAAAAAAATAAAAATAAACAAGTGATGCATTGTTTACTCATTCCAACCAAAAAACAAAACAAAACAAATCGATCACTTGAATAACCTTTCTTTTTAATAAATTAGGTCGACTTATTCATATCGAGTCAAGTTATACACAATTTAATTTGAAAATCAAGCTAGAAAAAAGACTAAATTAGAGGTTTCTAAGTTGAACTATCAGGTTAGATCAAATTTAATAGCACTATAATTTTTTTATTGTGACAGTCCATGAAGAATTCTATTTTATAATATATCCACTTAAAAATTATTAGAATGTTTTTTTTTTTTATTGAAAACATGCCTTTTATAATTATGATAAGATGTTGTCTACAAACAAACATCTTAATTTGTGTACCACTCAACTTTCCAACTTCATTCTTAGATAATGTTAACACATTAAATTTTTCAATAATAATAAAACATGCTACTGGCATTCTGTTCTTACTTGAATCGCAACTCCTACTGCCTAGGGAGATACTAAAAAACATGGAATCCAAGTGATAATTGCAGCCACACCAAGAACGCAAATGATGATGAACTATAAAATTAGCTATTTTGTGGAAGGAAGTGATACCGATTTCAAGACTCGAAACTTGTGTTCTTCTACGTCCCCTAACTCCCCGACGTTGCCCACCTCCGGTAGCCCCCGTCCCCGCCCCAGAAAGTCTTTTATCTCTGCCCCACCCGAGAGAGAGAGAGCCTCAACTAGAAATTTCCACCCATATTTTAATGGGGTCAGGCTCATAGATAAGCAAGGCAAACTCTTTTAGCAGGCTAAGCAATAAACATCATCTGCTCCTATGCACTTCTGTGTACTGGCAGCGGTCCTCTCTGTGGTACTAAAAGTGAGAGCTTAGAATGGAGACAATGGTGGTGGGCTTCTGCATAGTCTGCTCCTCATCTACCATCCTCATAATGACAAAATTACATTTTCTTTATTTTTCTTGTTTCTCATAAAAAAGAATGGTAGTACTGTAATAATCCTATAAATTCAGCTGTAAAATTGCTGTCTCTCTTGGCCTAGTAGCAGTCCTACCGTACAGACCAGCCAGCTAGCCTTTGAAACTGCTGAATATTTGATGAACTGCTGCTGCTACCTCATCTGTCGATCCCAGCTTACAATCATTCTCTAACTGTCATTACAACACCATAATAACCCATCAAAGAAAAGAAATACTGACATGAAAATAGCGTCTTGGATTAGGCATGAACCAAGCTAGCTGCCGAGTAAAAAATAGTTGAACTGAACAAAGAAATTATGAATTAACCTAGGGGACGAAGTAGTAGTACCTTAAGATTGAAAGAGTAAAGAATGGTTGCTTGGGAAGAGCTAATGTTAAGGTGCAAAACTGTAAGGCTAAGTTCCTCCAATGCAACAATAGCTCTCAACAACTGTCCGGGACTTCTTTGACACTTCATCTTCAAATTGACATGGTTCTGCACTGCAGTCACCTCTATCTCCGCCGCCTCCGACTTCTTCTTCACTGTTCTTTTCTCTTCACAATTGCCTCCTTTCTCCGCCAGAATGTCACTTTGTGGCGGCGAAGTATAGTATTGGTTGGATGAAATGCCGATGGTGGAGCCTGCTTCCATCTTTCTCATTCTTTTTTGGGCTTCAAGAGATTGAAGAAGCTGCTCTAGTTCCTTCACGAAGTCTATTGCACCTCCTATTATAGATGCTTGATCACCCTGTTTTATCCAACAACAAAAGAAAGATGGACACCGTCACTTTCAAGTCTACAAGACATAAAAGCGATGAGTCGTGGATGCAAGGAGTGGAAAAGGAAACAAAGGATTTTGAATTCTTAAGTCTAAAAATGGATTGTTGGGAGTAATATTAACAATAATTGCAAACCGAAAAGGTAGACAGCAATTAATATTAGTAATTATAAGATTACCCTTTGTACATAAGAGGGTGGCATGAGAGAACGGAGAGAATTAAGATGGTCGTTCATTAGGCGACGGCGGTTGCGTTCAACAGCAATGTGATTCATGCGTTGGTTCTCTATATCTTCATTGTTCTTGGTTGGCCTTGTACGCTTTCTCTTTCTTCTTTCCCTGGTGATTATTGTGGTGGATTTGGAGAACTGGGTCTTAATATCAGGTACGGTTTGTGGTTGAGTAGCCCATGGAACTGAGGAACCTGAATAGGGTTCAGCTGGCTCAGGACTTACACCTTCGATGCAGGGATTTGAATGTGAGTTTGGGAGTTCTTTCGTTTCAGATTTGACTGGTGAGTGTAAATCAACTATGTCATGGGTGACACAACTTTCAAGCTCTGGTGGTTGAACTTGGCATTCTGTTTCGGGCATGTAATAATTGTTCATATTCCATGGTTTTTTGAGGTGTTGGAGTTTTAGTAGTGTCTGAAAGCTTGGTTCTTTGAAGGGAAAAGTGGGTGGGGTTTCAAGTGTTTGAAGCATTTGAAGAAAAGGCATTCTGTCTTCAAAGATTGGGCTGGAAAAGTATGGTTTTTCTTCTCCAATTCTTAAGCTTTCTGTATTGATAAATCCTCGTTCTAAGCATTCCAAATCCAAGTTATACTCCCCTAAGAACTGCAAGAAGAAAGCAATAACTTGTTAAGAAAAAGAATCTTGAGAGAAAGAAGGGCAATGAGGGAAATTCTGGGTTGGGGTCTTACACCTAGCCTTCTGAGGAGGTATGGAGAAAAAACAACTTTCATGGATTTGATTGGTGTTCGGTGTCAATAGAGAAAGTGAAACATACGAAGAATGGAAATAGAATGTTAAAGTGGAGGAAACAGTGCAGTAGACGCAAGCAAATGAATAAGAAATGAATTTCTAGACAAATAATGCAATGAATTAAATGCAAGGATTTGTAATATATAGTAAATGCAAGTCCATTTCTTCGATTCTTGTTAAGGTACTCAAGGAAAGAACGAGTGAAAAGTAGTAATTAAATTGAGTAAGAGTGACATACACCAGGATTAATGGGTCCTTGGAGACTCTCCATTGATGTGCAGTAGTGGCTGCAAAGCTTTAAATCTCTCTCTCTCTCTCTCTCTCTCTCTCTCTCTCTCCCCCCCTCTCCCTCTCCCTCTCACCAACATTCCATTGTGATGCTAACAAAACGATAGTAATAAATGTAACCCCCAAGAAGAAGAACCGCAAAAATTAATATATTCCTTTGTGCTCTGCTGCTGGTGATGCCCCCCTTATATAGAATAATATTAAATGCTTTGAAGAACGAACTCTCCAGTAAAGGAGAGAGTGGGTAAGTTGGCTGCTAGCAGAAGCAGGAGCAGTTATAGGAATGGAGCCCAAGAAGAATTGATCGAGATGGGTAAAACTTAAAATCAAACAAAGGGTAGAAAAATAAAAACCACTCAATCAGCTGGATAGATGTAAATTGGAGCAGCAAGTGAGAGATGGTGAGGGTTTAGCAGAGAGAGGAGGAGGAGAGGGAGAGTTGTCTTGTTTGAAAGGTCCCAAGAGCATCATTATTGGCGGTTTTGTCGAGCAGCAACTTGTGGGGACTCTCTCCCTCCCCCACTCTCCTCTTTCAACTTTCAATCCATTGTTAAAATACCTTCGGAAAGTCCTTCTATGGATCGTGTCACTCTGTCTGATGACGGCCATTTTTCTATATAGATTAGCAAAATAATTGAAAAAACAGATATTAAACTACAAAAAAAAAACCTTTAGTTGTGTATAAAGAATCAAAATGTAACCCAAACAATCTGTTAATTAGTGGTTAAATTGATTGTTTTTTACTAGTTTCTACCAATCTTTAACATAAATCAGCAATAGAAAATTTAGATGATTAGGTAAGATCATAAAAATTGTAACTAGAATCTTATATGATTTTTTCCTTGCTAAAAAAAACTTTAGAATATAACTTATCAACCACCTTACATTATCTTTAACACATAATAATCTGTATCAACAAGCCTACAAAGAATTCCCTGAGAAGTTAACTATCTAGTAGGTGACCTAGTGGAGATTAAAAGATTTGTTCTCTTTGTAGTTTCAAGTTGGAGCCCTATGGTTGCTAATATAATGACCATTAGCAGTTTACATGATTGTTAATTTTAGAGCATGTAGAATTAGTCAAGGTATACGCAAACTGACTGAAAACCCACGTTAATAAAAAAAAATCCTTGATACGTTTGTTTCTTAATCACCTTTCCCAATATGAGTTAAAAAAACACATAATTTCTCATCATTAACTTTCTTCCGTTAACTAAATCCTTTAACAGTAAATGTGTATGATTTTTGGTTTTCCAGTTGGTTTATTTGCAAAGCGATAGTAAAGAAAACAAAATACAATATTTTTCTCTGAATTTTCAAGTTGGAAAAAACTTTTGAATCAATTAAACTAAAATTAAAAAGAATGTTTTCAACCGGTCAATGGATATTCAAACATCAAAGGTTGATATGGCCTTAAAATAATGTATACCTTTTGAATTTCATCTTATTAATTAACTAAAAATTCCAAAATTTGAAGACATTTACTTGGATCTCAAAATCATTTGAGCAATGCAATGTCAATATTTTTATGTTTAATTCTTATAATTCTAATTAGAGGTTGCTTACTGATCAATGCAAATTCTTCACAAACTAAAATAGGTTGGGTTTGCTCAACCACTAGTTCACCATTCTGTGTTAACTTGAATTTACTTGGATCTTAAAATCATATGAGCAATGCAATGTCAATATTTTTATGTTTAGTTCTTACAATTCTAATTAGAGGTTGCTACTGATCAATGCAAATTCTTCATAAACAAAACAGGTTGGGTTTGCTCACCCACTAGCTCACCATTCTGTGTTAACTTGTTTGTGAGTGTGGTTGATGTTCAACACCCCCCCCCCCCCCTCTCTCTCTCTCTCTCTATATATATATATATATATATCGAGTCTTTCATGCCATTTCATACATAAATCTCTTCGTTGTTCTTATGGGGAAATCATTTGTCATACATCGATTCTTCTCATAAATAAAATTAATAAAAATCTATGTTGAATCATTGATATCACGTATAAATTATTAAAAATATTAACTTAAAATAAAAGGGTCGGAAGCATGGTTAACACAGCCAAAACATTGCATAAAAGAAAAAAATACATGTATATAAGTATTATTATTATTATTTTGAATAGTTATTTAACTTGATTTGAATCTAGAGCTCTTTTTCAAATTCATTTCTTATAAGAAATCTTTCAAAAACTAATTCTACGCATTAAATTAATTGAGTTTTATGCTTTCCTGCACGAGACAAAGAAATGAAGTTCTATTTCATAACTCAAATTTAAGAAAGGATTTCTTGAGCTTATAGTGTTTTTTTTCTTTCGAAATATGTAATATAATATATTGTGATCAAGATTATAAATTTAACATAATGTTAGTGTTTATGCATTATTTGACTTGGTCATATTGACTATTAAATAAATCCTAGAAGTCAAGGAAGGGTAGTTTGCTATTGTTGTTTTTCTATTCTAGTTTCCAAGGGAATCATGTTAGTCTTGCTAACAGACTTGGGAAGTATTTACTGCATTATTTTCTACATTCCTTGAGATATTTTGTTTAGTTGTAAGGCTATAAATGCCCAGCCTTAGTGCTTTAATAAAACAAATGAACAAAGCTATTTTAGCATCAGTTGTTTGATCTCTCAATTGCAACAATTGATATCAGAGCCTCCCACTGAGGCCCGAGGAATACAAATTCAAAGAAAAAGAAAAAAAATACAGCTTGTATTTTTGCAGTAGCAAAATCAATATGGCAAGTGACAACACTAGTTTTGTGCAACTAGTAATTCCAAGATTAGATGGACATTATGACCACTAGAGTTTGCTTATGGAAAATTTCTTGAGGTCTAAAGAGTACTGGAATTTGGTGGAGAGTGACATCACTGAACTTGCTGCAGACATTGTTCTCACTGAGGCCCAAACAAGGGTATTGGCACACCAAAAGCTTAGACACTTGAAAGCCAAAAATTTCTTGTTTCAAGCTATTGATCGTGTCACTCTAGAGACCATTCTCAAGAAGGATACAGCAAAAGATATTTGGGATTCACTAAAGCAGAAGTATCGAGGGACAACTCGTATGAAACGAGCATAGTTGCAAGCTCTTTGGAAAGAGTTTGAGATTCTCACCATGAAGGAAGGGGAGTCTGTTACCAATTATTTTGCACGAACTCTGACCATTGCAAATAAGATGCATATCAATGGAGAACAAATGGGGGATGTAATCATTGTCGAGAAGATCCTTCGCTCAATGACCTCTAAATTTGCCTATGTCGTCTGTTCAATTGAAGAATCCAAAGATGTTACTATACTAATCTCTCCATTGACGAATTGCAAAGCTCTCTACTCCTTCATGAATAACAAATGGTCAGCCAAACTATTAAAGAGAAATTATTGAAAGTTTCACATGCTGATGAAAGCAATCATAAAAAATGATCCACGTGGATGAATCATGGAAGAGGTAGAAATCATGGAAGAGGTCGTGAATGTGGGAGAGGATGCTAGAATGAACATCATTAGATGTCTGAACATACTAGAACATGGTATAAGATAAATGTTGAATGTTATCGCTGCCATAAATATGGACATTATCAGTATGAATGTTCAAAATCAGCTTGAAAAGAAGAACAATCAAATTATGTTGAATTAGAAGTACTCTTGATGGCTTACATTGATGAGCAAGATGTGAAACTTGATGCCTGGTATCTAAATTTTAGGTACAGCAATCACATGAGTGGTAACAAATATCTATTCTCTGATTTAAATAAAGACTTTAGAGAGCATGTGAAGTTTAAAGATAATTCAAGCATATCCGTGATGGGCAAGGGAAATATTCAAGTGCACATTGACAATATTAATGTGTATACTATTGCCAATGTATTCTCTATTCCAACACTGAAAAACAATCTCATCAACATTGGGAAATTGCAAGAAAATAGGCATACAATTACCATTCAATCAGGTTGCTATCGGATTCAACATCCAAGAAAAGGCTTAATTATTGAAGTCAAAATGATACAAAATCGTATGTTTCCACTACATACACATAAGAGCTTTCCAAGTTGTTTCTCAACAAAAGTGCAAGATCCTACTTGGTAGTGGTATTTCTATTTTGGACACTTAAGCCTTAATGGCCTAAAGACCCTTCAGCAGAAAAAAATGGTAACTAGTTTACCTCAAATTCATTGTTCATCTCAATTATATGAAGAGTTCACAAAGGGGAAACAACATCATGATTCCTTTCCACACACTCAAGCATGGAGAGTTGATCAAATCTTACAACTAGTACACTCAAATTTGTGCGAAGCCATCAATCCAACCTCAACTAGTGGCAAAAGGTACTTCATCCCCTTCATTGATGACTACAGTCGCAAAACTTGGGTGTATTTCTTACTTGAAAAATCTGAAGCTCTTAATATATTTCAAAGATTTAAAGAAAAAGTAGAGAAGATGACTAGATAATTTATTAAAGGAATTCACATAGACCTTAGAGGAGAATTCAATTCCAACAACTTTGCAAAGTTCTGTGATGATAATGGAATTCAAAGACAACTTATTGCACCACACACTCCTTAACAAAATGGCATATCAGAGAGGAAGAATCGCACAATCTTAAATATGGTGCAAAGTATGATGATAAACATTAGTCTTCCAAATAATTTTTGACCTGAAGCTGTAAATTGGAGTGTTCATCTACTGAATTGAAGTCCCACATTTTTAGTCAAGAACATGACACCAGAAGAAGTATGGTCTGCTCATAAACCATCAGTTGAGTATTTTAAAATGTTTGGGTGTATATGTTTTGCACATGTACCAGATGAAACAAGAACAAAATTGGACGACAAAAGCATGAAATGCATTTTTCTTGGAGTCAATGAGGAATCCAAAGCCTACAGGCTTTATAATCATGTCATAAAAAGGATTATTATTAGTCGTGATGTTGAATTTGATGAAGGCAAGATGTGAGAATGGAGTAGTACCAATCAACCAAAATTCTTGACCGACATTGAGAAATCACAAAAATAGGTGAACAACCTAAAGAAGTCGATCATTTTAACGATGAACAAAATCACGGTCCATCTCATGAAATAATTACGACACCAATGCCTCCTCATATTGCAGCACAACCATGAAATTCATTATCAATTAGTTCAACAGTAACACAACCACCATATTCACCATCATAGACATCAAGCTCACAAGCACCTCAACGCCTTAAAAGACTAGTAATGAAGCCAACTACATTAATTGATTATGTCGGTGGTGATGAGTTATCAGATGATGAAGCCTTTGCACACCTTGCCTTGTTTGCAGACAATGATACCATCTCCTTCCATGATGCTGTCAAAACAAATATTTGGAGAAAGGCTATGGATGTTGAGATCACAGCTATTGAGAAGAATGGGACATGGGAGTTACCAAATTTTACCCGAAAGTGTGAAAATTGTTGGGGTCAAATGGATATATAAAACAAAGTTAAATGAAAATGGTGGCTAAGGGATACACACAAGAATATAGGATTGTTTATGCTGAAATTGTTGCCCTAGTTGCATGATTAGATACCATTTGCTTGGTGGTGTCATTGGTTGCCCATAATTCTTGGCAAATATTTCCGCTATACGTGAAATCTGCTTTCTTGCATAGCGAATTGAATGAACAAGTTTTTTTTCCAAACAACCTCCATGTTATATACAAAAGGTGTATAGGATGAAGAAGACACTTTATGGACTGAAACAAGAACCACGGGCTTGGTACAATCACATAAAATCATACTTCTACAAAAGTGGTTTTCAGAAATGTCCTTATGGACAAACTGTGTTCATCAAAATCGGGAAGGGAGGTAAAACTCTGATTGTTTGTTTATACATGGATGATTTGATCTTCACTTAAAATGATGTTAACATGTTTCTTGAATTCAAACAATTAATGATGAATGACTTCTATATGAGTGACTTGGGAAGAATGTGTTACTTCCTTGGTATTGAGGTCAAGCAAGCATCTCAGGGCGTGTTCATTGGACAAAAGAAATTTGCACATGAGATCCTTGAAAAGTTTCAAATGATTGATTGCAATTCTATTCATAATCCAACTATCCCAGACTTCAAGCTCACAAAAGATGTTGGAGGAGAAAGAATTGATAACACATACTACAAGCAGATTATAGAAAGTCTGATGTATTTATCAGTTACTAGGCCTAATATGATGTTTATTATTAGTCTCATTCGTCGATACATGGAAGCTCTAGTTGTTCTTCAATTTCAAGTTGTAAAAATGGCTCTTCGATATCTAGAAGGAACTACAAACTATGACATTCTATATAATAGAGGTAATAGTGATGGTTTAGTTGGTTATAGTGACAATGATTTTGTTGGGGACTTGAATGGTAGGAAGTGCACTTCAGAACAAGTTTTCATGCTTAATCTGGGGCAATTTCTTGGTCTTCAAATAAGCAACAAATAGTTACCTTGTCCACAACTGAAACTGAATTTATTGTAGCTACTTTGTGTGCATGCCAAGTCGTGTGGCTAAGAAGACTACTTGGAGAATTGGGGTATGCTCAACAAGGTCCTACTTTGATTCACTATGATAACACCTCTACAATCAAACTCTCGAGAAACCCAGTGTTACATAAAAGAAGTAAACATATCGATATAAGATTTTATTTTCTTCGTGATCTTACAAAGGAAGGTGTTGTTGAATTGATTTACTATCAAAGTCAGAATCAAATTGCAGATATATTAACAAAGCCATTGAAGCTTGAAACATTTGAGAAGCTACGAAGTCTCCTTAGAGTCTATTCAAGCCAGGATGTAAACTAAAATTCATGTGATATTCAGTTTAAGGGAAGGTGTTAGTGTTTATGCATTATTTGACTTGGTCATATTGACTATTAAATAAACCCTAGAAGTCAAGGAAGGGTAGTTTGCTATTGTTGTTTTTCTATTCTAGTTCCCAAGGGAATCCTGTTAGTCCTGCTAACAGATTTGGGAAGTATTTACTGTTTGCATTCCTTTAGATATTTTGTTCACTTGTAAGGCCGTAAATGCCCAGCCTTAGTGCTTTAATAAAACAGATGAACAAAGCCATTTTTGCATCAATTGTTTGATCTCTTAGTTGCAACAATGTGATGTGGTTTTCCACTATTTTCATTATATTAATTTGAAATTTTAACTTTCATCCTTGCATTTTTATATTCTTACAAATAACAATCATTTGGAAGTTCTTATGGTCATTTTTTCAAGAACCATTTTAGTCCATAGGTCAAAAAATGATTTCCCTTATCCCTTTGTCAATAAATATGGGATGAGGATCATCTCCGTTGCATATTTTCTTTGATATCATCGACATATATACTTGCCGTGACAATCTCTTCTCCTTGATAAGTCACTACCAGTGTATAAATTAATGCTCAATGATTTGCCTGATAGATTTCTCCTTGTGATACTCACGCTGTTATGGTAAAAATCACAGTAACAGTTTGCAAAAACGAAAGCCCTCCACCACTGATTTGTACTGGCTAACACTGCTTGCTCTACTTATGAACTTATTACTTGATTGATCCCAAAGTTAGAAACTATGTCTCATAATGTTCCGGACAGAACACAATGCTCCAAAGTTCCTTCATCAATGTCCCACTGTAATTTTTGCTTGGAAACCAATGAGGTAAGATCCTTTTGTTACATTAATTCACAGCCCTTTAAAGGGTTTTTTTTTCCCTGGCTTTATTCAAATAAAGTGGTGTTTGGATTAAGGAATTGAACGTAGATAAATATGTTATTTGAAGCTAGCTAGCTCCAGGCGAGTTCTAATTCCAGATATTTTCAAGAGAGATAGGAACCTGCGTCCCCAGCTACAGTGTACTATAGATTGCCTGATGATTAAGGCACTCTGTCTCACATTATTTCTGAGAATCCTAACAAAAAATGCCAATAATGTATGGGGTGGGGAGGGGGGGCGCACCATACATCTGACTCTCAGATACTGAGAATCCTAGCCAAGACAACCTTACATTTTGGGAAAAAGACCAGTTTTAATATTAAAAGAAAAGAGACCATCTTTAAAATTAACCTTGGGTTCCTATAGACCTTCCATATGATATCATCCCTTTTTTCTTATAAACGTCAATCCTGTCCTGTCCTATAAGGTATCGATTTTTTCTATGTTTAATAGCTTGATATATACTTTCCTACAGCCATCTCGCATGTGGCAGCTTCCCCTTTCTCCATCAAGGCAAGCAATAAAATTATCAAACAGCTCAACATTATGATAAGTTCTAAGCGGAAGATACAGTACTGGTGAGGGCACAGCTTACATGGAAGACTCCGATAGTATACGAAATGCACAATTTACAAAGAAGACAAACTGTATCCACTGAAACCTCTGCTTGAAAACCCCAAATTTCACTGGATAATGTCCAAGAACCTTATCTTTTCGAACTAAGTCGTGGTTCTTTTTACTCCTATAAAATACATTGTGCAACTTTAGCCACACAGCAAGGGTCATTTTCATTCTCAAGAAACTGCAGCGATTTGAACTTGTCCTGTAGCTGATTGATTGCTTCTAACCCATCCAGGGACCATAAAAAAACAAAAGCAGTGGAAGAAGAAATAACAAAAAGTTTTCTAGCATTGCCCATCCACACTGGCTCTGGTTAAGTTAAACCTATCATCAGCCTTGCTCTCGTCTTACAAGGCCAAGAAGCCTCTCTGCAGTAATTCCTGTCTCAGCATCTTTTTTAACCTCCACTGCATCACCTGGCAGCTTTTCACCGTAAGATGGAAGGTCACGAATCTTTTCACTCAACTAGATGGCACCCGCGTCCCCACACCCCAGCATCATGTTCCCAGCTGTAATATAGCAAACGAGGCTTTACCTGGACAGAAGGTTCATCTCCGCCTTAGATTGGTGCCTGTGACACTTATTATCAGTGGTAGACCCCAACTCTGAGTGAGTTGATGCATGTCTAAAGCGGGAGACAAAGCAATTCCCTTTCCAAACCTGACGGGAACTTCTTCCTATAGAAGAATGCTCTACGCGTATGGACTTTTTTGTAGTAATTTGTATGGAATGGAGCAAAAGAGAAGATTGAAGAAACTGTATTTATCAACTCTAGAATTGTAAATTCACAATACCAGAAACCAAACAGCACTCGTGACAAAATTAAATATTAAATTTCTCTCTGTGCGTAAAAAACAATTGCAAAGGACAAAGAATGAAAGATATCCCATGAACAGTATATACGAGCATGTGATGAAAAATCATCGCTTTCAGAAACATCAGGCCCCAGATTCAACCAGTTAATTCCTTTGCCTCTGCTAACGCTTTATCTGGATGGTTACATGACCAATACTATACTCCCTTCTGATATAGTTTATCACATTGTCTAGCACCATGTCTGCATTTGCTTCAGGCCCGATTTTCACATGACAGGCCAGGAGAATCTTGCCCACGGCGATGGCCCATATATGCAGTTTGTGGATTGCCACCACGTCCTCCATCTCAAACAATCCTTTTTCAATCTTTGTTGCATCTATCTCTCTTGGAGTGCTTTCCATCAAGACGGCAAGTATGTTCCGAAGCATTTTGATTGCTGTACTCAAGACTATAACTGAAAAGAATAGGGTGCATATCAGATCAACCATCTTCCACTCAGGCTTATACCATATGATTGCACCTCCTATCATGACCCGATACTCCGGATGGAATCCCCGGGTACATGGATATAAGCTCCTTGTACATTTATGATGCTTCGCTTCTTTTCATGCCTGGCTTCCTTTTTATCTAGCAGCGTCTCAACATGTTCTTCATGAGCATGACAGTGCTCATCTTTCGAGTACTTATGATGATTGTCGTGATGAGTAGTAACTGTCATTCCATGGCTGTGGCCAGTCCCATGTTGTTCGTGATCATGGTCATGCCCGTGATCATGTCCCAACACAAGAGCCATGACGATATTCACTAGAATACCGAATGCAGCAACAAGAAACATAAGAAACCCATCTACCTCCCCTGTATCATTGATGAGCCTAACAATGGCTTCATACACCAAAATCCACCAGTGCACCGAGAACCTCGATCCTAACAAATCCATAAGATTGACGGGGTGTGGCTTCCCAGCCAGCTGCCCAAAAAGTAAACAAGGAAATAGCAAAGGCCGCAACATCTGAAGGTGCAGCATCAGTCAAAATTGCCAGACTATTGGCTCTGATGCCACCAACTCCCTCAGCACTCATGAAGGCTATACAAAGTGCCACGGCTATTCATTGCTTGCGCATTGAAGTTTAACGTTGTTTGGCATTCTTGGGGTTATTTCCAGTATCTGAAAATACACAAGGTGCTTCCCCACATACCGTACTCGCTCCACTAACCTCTCCATCAAGTTATTTCCAGTATTTTGTGCTTCCATCTAAAAGTTCACAGCTACACCATGAATACCATGTGAAATCTAACAGACCATGCCGGCATATAAAGTGCACAAAGTGTTCTGTAATGATACACGAAAGAGTAAATGCATTGTCTTACAACATCAAAGAGAATTTGACAACAGATGCACCATCGAAGTAGCTTATGATGAACCTACATACAAAAAGAGAAAGAACTGAAAAGTTGAATAGCTGATAATGGTATTTTACACCAAACTCAGGCACTATAGGGAGAAATTCCAGTCTCCTCAATATTCAACGATTTTAAGAGCCAAAACCCACGAAGATTATTTGATTGCATAAACTTGTTAAAAGTAATATTGTAATTCTGAAATAGGAACCTTCCTCCTCCTCGTGCCTTTTCAAACACAGCAGCCTTAATAGAACTAGACCCCAAACTCTTAATCACTCGTCATGCTACCTTAAACGCGAATTTGATAGATTGCAAATATGAAAAAAAAAGAAAAAGAATTGTAATGATAGTGCTTAGAAATTACACCAATAACTCCTCAGCAGAAACAAAACCACTAACATATTGATTCCGTGCAGCCTCACTTAGCCAGTCCCCACACAGTAGAGATTAAGGCATTTAGTTTGTCATTCGCCCTTACTACAATTCATAATTTCAAGAGGATTTAGAAAATGAAGTTCATAACGTGATGATCACTAACTATTTAAGTAAAAAGAATCATTTAACACGATCAAACAAATGCAGCTCTTCAACGACATTTGAATTTGTGGCAAGAAATATGCATCGAAGGAATCCAGTAACAGAATTCCATTTCAAACGTGGATCATCCCCACTCGTAAGAAGATCTAACAAAGGAAAAATCCATAATCACAGCGATATACTTTGCATGTATTCTCTCCCTTTATGTCAATGGCTTCATTACACGTACCAGATCCAAGGAGATTCAGTCATAGAAATGTTTCAGAAGAAGAAATCAAAAAAGAAAAGAAAAGATTATCAATTTCCCATGACCCTATCGACAGTGCAAGGGCAACCCATCAGCAGTAGAAATTGCAACAACTAATACCAAGCATTCGAGTATGTGGATTGGTCTACACATCTGAAACTCATGAGGAATAACAAGCCGCACCTGTTAACATCTCTAATTGGAAGATAAGGGGAAAGAAGAAAAAAAAAGAGGACAGCATTGAGATACAAGGATCAAAGCCATAAAGGAGATGAGCCAGTAAATTACCATTTAAGGCACTCGATATTTTCAAGTTACAGATAGCCAGCAAAGCAAAGAAGTGGCGTGAGCTTAATTTTTGGTAAGAAAGAACATTTTTCTCATCAAACACCCTAAAAAGAATCACCTAAAAGCCAGAAAATAGAGTGTGATCATAGAAGTGGCAAATAGAAATCAAACACCCTTTAATAGATATCAATCTCCTAAGAGTCTTTGATTGAATCAGGTGAAGAATCTTAGCACGATATGCTAAAAAAAATAATTTAATATCATTTTTCTGAAATATTTTTAATATAATAATATAAGGAATAAATCTTATAAAAAAAATAGAATTTTGTTTTCTAACAATAATTATGGTCTCCTCAATTTTTATTATTTCTATTGTTATTATTTTTTTAATGTTTAAATTTTAATTTGTGTTGATGATTATTTGAAAATTGATATTTATGATTTTTTCTCTTTGTTTTTTTAATTATTCTTCAAGTCAAATAATTTTTTTAAATGTAATAATATTTATTTTTTAATTGTGTTTTGTTGATATTGTTAGGTGTTGAAATTTCTAATTATTATAGATAAGGCATTAAAAATAAGACTAATAATTATTTGTAAAACAAATTCTTATAAATATGTGAGATTAATTATATATTTTGATATTTATTTAATAATAACGCCTTAATATATATATATATATATATATATAGACCTATTTGTTTTTTCTTTAAATAATAATTTACTATCAGTGTTCTAAAATATTTTTAAAATAATTATATGAGGAATAAATCTTTAAAAAAATAATTTCTTTTTTTAAAAAATAATTAAGGTGTCATCGATAGTATGACCAATGATAATTAGAATATTAATTATGTATAATAATATTTATAATGACAGTTATAATAATTGTTAGAAAAATTTATTGGTCAATGTTTTTTTCTGAAAAATAACTTCCGCGCCTTTGTTTTATCTTATGATATTTCAGATCTCATATCACGAAACAAAATATGTGAAACCACACGTAGACAAGACAAGTAGCAAAATTATGTCAAATTATCTACAATAATAAAATAAAAAATTGTCCTCCGTTTCGCCACAATCAACACCAAATTTCTTAACACGTAACAAAATTGTTAATGGTCCTAAATTTTTATATATATTATTTTTGGGACTTTTTCCTTAAAAAATAGGAGAAACTAAATATATATTGTGATATTTCTTTGATATTAACGTATTACAATATATATAAAAAAAATGAACAGACTTTTCTTTATAAATCTCATATTAATTTAATCTCAATTTTCTAAAAACAATTTATAATAATATGAAGAAAAAATCTGAAAAAATAATCTTTGATAAATTCTAACATTTGTATTTTTGTTATCTGTCAAATAAATTATTTGTCAAATAATTAAAACATGTCCAATAAACAATTAGTATCTTGCACATAACAAATAATATGTCTTTAGTCAATTGATCAATTGCGATTTTTCCATTTACCAATCAAATTATTACAAAAGTAGTTAAAACAAAACCACCAATCAAATTGTTTGATGCGTAAAACAAATCACTCATCTGTACTAAAATTTAACAATTGTAATATTACTATTTGCTAATGAAAGAATTCACGAAACAAATAAAATATACACAACAATCAATCAATATGTTACACGAAGCACGTGACTCATTTTAACAGAAGTTTTTCGATACCAATTGTACAATCTATGAATTAAATAATTATCATAATAGTTTTAACAGTAGAAATATTCAATCACTTTTAGATGGAAAAAAAAAACTTTGTTTCTAACAGATTCTATCACCTATAATTTTATTAATTAAATATTAAAATAACAAATTATAATATACACAAAATCAATCAGTTTTTTGTATAGAAAAAAAAGCCTAGCACAGCGCGTAGCCAAGTTAGCTTATAGATATCTAAAACTCAATGTATAATGTATAAATATCTAAAAACATTATCTAATAAATACTGAGTAAGATATGAGTATAGAGAAACTCAGTTTATGGATATATATTGCCATCCTTAGCCAAATCAATCACCGATTTCTTATAATTTGTTTTGTTAACCTAAAAATTATTATTATAATAGTACCATATAGAACAAGATAAACAAGCTTGGCCACTGATGAATTCAGATGAAAGAATTGATTTCAATTCTTTTTATTTTTAAAATTTTATTTTTAATTTATAGCTTTGTTATATTTATTTTCTTGTCTCTCGTTTGAGATAAAAGAAAAAAAAAATAGTTTGAGATAGAAGTAAAAACATCATTACAAAACAGGTAAAGAGAGAGAACCTGCTTGATTGGCCTTTTTTTGTGACAAGATATGTTAATCTTTGAGTCAATAGGTTACTTTCACCGAGAGAAGTTCAATTCAGAACTTATTTGGTCCTTATTTTATCAGACAAACTAGATCAAAGTTAAGAAAGATTTTTTATTTGATTTTGTGTTTTTTGGATCGATTTAGAGGTTTTTTGACTTGATGAATTATATATAGCTATTGAGGATGTTTATTAGGTATTTTTATATCAAAATATCTTGAAAAATAGATTTCTAGATAAAAAAAAAAAACAAGCATATGACACATCATTTATCATTTGTCTTTATTTTTATATAAAAAAAGGGCAAACAACATGAAAAAAAACAAAAGACTTAGTTGTACAGGCCTAGCCTCGTAGGCCAATGCACGTCTGACCCGCTATACATTGGGTCAGCTACTTGTTTTTGGCTCATATACACTGTTTTCTCATTTTTATTGGATTTAGATTTAAATGTAATAAAAAAAATCAATATGATATTTTAGTTATTATTCAATTTTTTCATGGTTTTTTAATAATTTTTTAGGTTTTTTTAAGATGTTAGCAATTATTTTTCAATTATTATATGCCTAATATGAAAAAAAATCATAGATATTAAATTTATATTTTATTATTTTGGGATAATTATAAAAAAAACCTCTTATAGTTTAATTGTATTTTCACTATTTAGATGCTCTTTGAGAAATTTCATTGTACATCTTAGAATTTACATGTTAATAAAAGTGTACATCCTCAACCTCATACATGAAGGGGGAAAAAACAGAATATTTATATATTTATTGTAATGAATAAAGAGCCTCTAAAACCTTAAAATAATGAAATTATCATCGAAAATTCATAATTATAATAATGTCATTATAATATCTAGAAATCAAAATATTCCCTTTCAGGCTTCAGGCCAAACAGATTTTGAATTCCAAAACACAACTTTATTACTATCTTCCCCTATCAGCTCAAGATTCCAAATGGGTCATTTAAAAGGCATATCAATATGTTAAGAAGCCTTAAATCCTTTACATAATGGTTTTGATCACAAGAGCATGGAGCATAAGGTTTCAACTAAAAAAGGATCGAAGAGGATGTTAAGTTTTTTGGGGGGGTTCAAAGTTTAAAAAACTGTCAATGGATAAAGTATTTTCATTTTTAGAAAAATCAACTTGAATCCCCCTTGTTTTTATGGAAAAACCTTTGTATGACAACTAAGAGAAAGTCTACAACAATGAAAGCAGATTTTTTATTTTATTTTTCCTGGAAAACAAATATTTTTTGGTTATGGATATTAGAAATAAAAAGATGTAATCGAAGCATATCAATTGCTTATTGGAAGTGTAGTTCAAGTTATTTTTGAAAGTTTTTTTTTATTCAGAAATATATCATAATTATGTTTTTTTAAAATATTTTTTATATCAGCACATGGAAATAATCTAAAATTATAAAAAAATCAACAATATTTTTGAAACGCAATGACAAACATAATCTAAGTGATTTTTTCCTCAGGTGTCTAAAAAAAGGAAATCATATCGACCAGCTGAAATTATTCAGGGCCATAATCCTACTAATAATCGTTTTAAACCAATACTTACTTGGAATATTAATAAGCCTCAAAAATCTGATCTCTTGTTTTGTGAAAAAGTAAGGATCACCTCTAGAATTTAATTGATAAAGATTTAAATTCCATAATATGATAGCAATCCAAGACTACAAAACCCCTTAATTAAGACCTTATCTTGATCTCCCCTACAATTGTATATGAAGAAAACAAGTCTTAAATCAAGGTGTATGGAACAAGAGAAACACACCTATACCCCACCTCAATTTTCAATAATCAATCCACCAAGAAAAGACTTTACGTTCCTAACCTCACATTCAAACTGTTGAGAGAGATCCTTTTGCATCCCAAAACCTTAAATTTAAAGGGATGAGCTCTATTATTCCTTAAAATGAAATTACTAGGATGAGGAAGTAGAAACTGTTAGAGAATAATATAAATCATATTATGGAGCTTTACTTACAAGCTTAAGCTTTTAGGTGAGATGGTTTCTTAACATGGTATCAGAGCCTTGTTGACCCAGCGGTCACGAGTTCGAATCTCACCACCCCCATTCTATTTGATAAAAAAACCAAGCACAAGGTGATGTGGGTCTATGCAAGTTTCAAGCCCAAAAAGTTTTCACTTGAGGGGGTGTGTTAGAGAATAATATAAATCATATTATGGAGCCTTACTTACAAGTTTAAGTTTTTAGATGAGATGGTTCCTTAACGCCTTTTCTTTCTGAAACTTCATAGCAGCCCGCCACTCGCTCCAAGCTTAAGTCACAGCTAGCCTCCACTTTTTCATCGGGGGGCTCTAAAACAAGGGTTGATTTACAAGCTTTCAACTGTTGATTCCCAAGGCATCACGCAAAAGTAGAGTGGCATTAAGGTGTGAAAGTTACGAATCTGGTACCTTGCGCATCCACATCCATCATGTAGAGAATCGAGTTTCAGTGAGCAGAAGATAATTGAAAACTGCGATTCGCCATGCAATATGATGGGCCGGGCGTCATCCCTCACTACAAAAAGTAAAAGTTGAACTAAATGAAACAAGTAGACATTCATCGCTCGTCATAGAGCACTTATTAGAATAAAGATCATGAATGAGGGGAGTAAAAACAACTAAGATTTGTTTGTGGGCACATATATACAGTGTAGAAAAGAAGAGGGAACTTGAACAAGTCTTTAATTAGTTTTTTCTGTGAAAATATTTCGTCTCCCTGTCTAAAGTGAAGCGCATTTCATCATAAAGTGAGGCGTCCAAAAATGGTGTATCATATATTGCACTAGCGTCTTCAATAATATAATAGAAAATTAAGGTGGTAGTGGCGGTGATATCTCAGCTAATCACAGGCCGCCCCATGTCTAGCAAGCTTTCTCGTGGTTATCACCAGCATGATTCGTCGACTGTGCCACGTACCCTCTTTCCTGATCAGTCACCGTGCCACAGCTTCATCACCATTCATTCATGCCCTTTCCCAACGAGGTTTTACTGGCATCACACAAGACCCCCTATCCCATTTCATTTCATAAAACCCGTACCCATTTTAGGAAGCAAGTTCAAACAAGCTAACTGGAAATTTGAAATTAATCTTACTATGATGCCTATATCACGGACTTTTTTTTTATATTCCGCGTTCCCTAATTATTCGCTTTTTGGACAAAATTAAGGCTTCGGAAAGGAGGAAAATAAGATGCTTTTCTTATCCGGCATCTTGACAGTACCTTCCATATCCATGGGAGCACATATGCTATGTTATGTGCGGAGCTTCATGTTCGTTGTTAAAGTCAAAGTAGGTCAATGTAAAAATTATTTATCAATTATCATGAATTTAGTTGATGAAGACAACTGGTCCGCGGTTGGCTGCGTGGAGAGACATGCGTCTCGTTTGTTTTTACGCCAGTGTGACATAATTAAATTGAAATTAAGCATAACATTGCAAAAAAGTAAGAACCAAAACGAAAAAAAATCAACGGTCCTTGTCAGAGTAACCAATCGGTTCTAGAGAAGGAAAAAGAAGAATTTCATTTTTGTTGATGTTAATTAATAATCATCATCGGATTATATGCACGGATACTGGACTAGAACGATCATGAACAGTCTGAACTTGCATAATCTGCTCATCTGTGCCATTCATATTACAAGCTGCCACTACTACTTGAAAGGAAGATAAAAAGGAAAGCCTGCAACATAAAAGAAGGGGGAAAAAGCTCACTAAAACCCGCATAAAGAAGGAAAAAATCAGAAGAAATTAGCTCGCGGCCTGGCAAAGATTTATACCTTCATAATTAACTTCATATATCGACTTTACACTGTGGAGACCCGAGCAAAGGCACCTGCCCTACAATACCCTTCTTCAAACCCACCCAGACATCACACTTCACATAAACTCCATATCTCCCGGTGTATATAACCCCAGCCTTCCACCTTAGCCTCCCCAACAACACCACACTCAGCGCCACAACCCCATATGCCTCATCCATCACCAGCCCGTTTGTAGCTTCCACTGACACCGGCACCGCCGCCCCACCAAGCACTGGAGACAGGGCCACCGTGCTCTTTGTCGCGTGATAGAGTGGTGGCAATGCCAGTGAAGAAGTTATAGCTTGGTTCCTATACGATACATAGGCAGTGAGCTTATCATACATGATCGAGACCCTCCTGTTGGGGTTTCTAGTGACAAGAGTGAACTGCATGGAGGTGGAAATGAAAGGTGGGGAAGTGGTGTTAAGGTCATATATAGCTGCCCCAAGCACAGTGAACTGGGGCTTGTGAGGTCTGTAAATTAACCAGACTATTAGAACTGCAAGACCTGCTAGGAGAAGGAAGATGGTGATGAATGTGCAGAGAGCACGGCGTGTGTTTCTTGGCGGTGATGCCATGTGTTCTCTGGGAAGATGATGACCAGGTGTGGGTTGATTTCTGTTGGTTGGTGCTCGTCTGCCATGAGAAATATGATTATATTACTGGGTGTTTATATATAGAAAACATGCGGAGGAAGGAGAAAATCCGAGGGACAGATGAATTAAAAAAGGAAGAAGAGAGGGTTAATTGGGTCACTTTGCAGTAAAGTGACTTTTTAAGAAAACAAAATTGCGTGGATTAATAGTGTTCCTCTTTGTTTCCTTTCTTTTTAAAATTTCCTTCTTTTTTTTGAACAACAAAAAAAAAATCAATATTAATAAAAGTTCTAAGAAGCAAAACAAATGAAGGCTGTTCACAACAATATATTTTGATAATGAATACAGTAGTGTGTCTATATTAATACAATGCAGTGTGTCAAAAATATACAATCGTTATCTCATTAGATACGCTGTCATGTCCTCTTCCATATAGAGGAGTGCGTGTTGGTCGGAGACTTGCAGATGAACAATTATACTTTTTTTACCACTTTTCTCTCTCCTCAAGCTAAAAATACATACATATCCTCTTTTTATGTGTTCTTTATTTCAGTCCTTAGGCTTTTGATTTTTTTCATCCTGATTTCTGCTATAAAAGTTTTGATTTTTTTTTTATCTTGTCATTCAATTGAAATTGATCATACATGTTATTTTTCAGTTCAGCCTTTATTCTTTTGATTTTTTATTTCTTTAACTCCTATAATTTTTTGATCTTGAGGTTTTGATTTGTTTTAATTTTTTTCCTTCAATTGAAATTGAGCATATGTGTTATTTTTTTATTTTGGCCCTTATTCTTTTGATTTTTGGTTTGTTTTAAATATTTTTGGTCTCAAAGTTTTGATTTATTTTATTTTTTTCCTCCAACTGAAATTAATCATATATTTTATTTTTTATTTCGGTCTTTATTCTTTTAATTTTTTGTTTGAACTTGATTCCTTAGATTTTTTCGGTCCTTCTAGGACATATCCTATTTTTTATTTATATTTATGTATCTATGCTCTTGGTTTTGGTTTTGGTTTTGGTTTTGGTTTTGGTTTTTTATTTTTATCATTTTGTCTTTTGTTGGGATTTTTTTTTGAATTTAGTGCTAAAATTTTAATTTATGTTGATCATTTTAAAATTGATATTTTTTCTTTTTCCCCTTGTTCTTTTTTTTCATAGTTTTTATGTTATTTTTATTTGTTCTTCAAATACAATGATTTTCTTATGCTAATAATATTTATTTTGGTTCTCTCTTTTTTGTTGTTGTTTTGTTTCCTCTTTTGTTAAAGTTTATGGTTTTTTTGTTTTATTTTTCAAAATAATTTTATGGTTTTCATTGTTTACGCAATAATAATGATAATTTTAGTGATTGTTTTTTTAATTGTTTTCTTGTTTGTTCTTTTGTTAATATTTTTCTTTTTTTATTTTTCAGAATAATTTAATAATTTTCATTGTTTGGACAGCAATAGTAATGATAATTTTAGTTGTTAATAGTCATAGTAATAATAGGGACGTAACAATGGAATTTCAATAATGTTTTCTTTTTTTATAGGTGTAAAAGCAACAATTTATTTTTGTTGTTTAATTATATAGAGTATGTAATTTTATTTTTTTTAACTTAAAATGAAATTATTAAGTAAATTATTTCAGTACAATGAATTTAATAATTCAGATATCTGAATTTTATTATTTTTTAATAAAAAAAATTATATACTAAAATCACTTTAAATCGCGTTATGTGCGTGTATAGTCTGGTTTGAATACATGAATCATTTTTTTTACTGTTCTCGTCGAGCCAAATATAACAATTCAAAATTTATATTTACTGAATAAGATAGTAGTATTATATATATATATATATATATATATATATATATATATATATATATAATTTCTTGCTCTCTCTACATGATGAATAACTATCTAGGAAAATTAATTTTTGAAATGTGCACGACTAAGTTGTTTTGGAAATCTAACTATTAATAATAATTATTGTTGATGTAGGTTTTTTTTCAAGTTTTATTTAAATGTCTCAAATCACATTTTTTATATACAACAAAATTATAGTATGACCGTAGCAAAGCGCAAGCAGCTAATTGATACCTAAACATACGATTCCTAGAAATGCCCAATAATAAAATGAGAGGTTAAGAACATAAGCCAGGTACCAGATACAACAATTTAACCTAAATTCAATAAATATTCATCCATTGGGAGGATATTTTTTGAATATTTATTTTTTTATGTTAAAAATGAATATCTCAAATATTTATTTAATGAATAATAAATAGAACATAAATATTTTCAAAATTGGAAAACCTTAATCCAAGCTCAATCTAAACACACTAATGCACTCTTTTGAGTGTATATTAAATAATAAATAGTATTTTAATAGTATATATTTAAAATATGATGGATAAGATATAGAAATCCAAATTTTTTTATTTGATAAAAAATAATATGTGAAATATAAGAAGTAATTTTGGATATAAATATAAAAATCGATGGACAAGCATTCATTGCGATGCAGTTCCTTCACCAAAATATCTACGAGCATGTAAATGCAATGGAACGAATGCCTCAATCAGATGACCCGAACTGGCAAGGTTACTGGACCAAATAAAACACAGAATACTTATAATATCCACTTTCTCCTAATTAATAGAACAGCAGAATTTCAGGCAGTCACAAAGTGGAAGCTGCTCAGCAATCATATAATGCAGTACTCTGGTAAAGCTAGCAGAAGAAACATGCCCACTTTTAAGACTATCAACCCAAATTGTCTCCCTATTAAAGCTTCCTAAAACCTACAAGTCAGTCATCTACCTGCGCATGCAAAGAAATTAACCAGGGTAGAGGAGGATTCAGACTTCAGCCCATAATTACAAGCCTATCTTTTCTTTTCTTGTAGACCCAAAAATTACATCCACATTGTCATTTCAGGAGACCCAAAAGTATAGGAGGTTGCGAACACGTTCATATCTTACCATAGACATGCCTTCATTTCAAGAACAGCAAGGCCCTCGACCAACAAACAGGTATGTGATGATAAATTTCACGGTCAACCGTTGGCAACTGGGCAATCATTTTGCACTTGACGAACAAACTGACCTTTCACCCGAGGGCGTTGCTCTGCCAGTCTTTTCCGACTTTGGTATCGAACCTGCAGATCAACGGAACTCTATGTTTAAGAATTGCAAAGCATTTCATACATGTCTCGGTATGTGATTTTGCTATCCTCACCACAGGCAATAACATATCATTCCTAGCAGCTGAATTTTAAGTTTTCATGTCTATGTCAATGAGATCAGCACTACAGTTCAGTAAAAGTGAAATTTCCCAGCTAGTTAAGATTGCTCATAGCAACATATGAAAATCAGCAACAGGAAGAATTGACAGAAGGATGGCAGTTTAAAGAATATTCGTGATAAAACACGACAGCTATATGACATGGGTTCACAAGCAGCTACTGATGGAGTCATCTCAATGCACATGAGCAGATCAGCGCAATATCTGTATAGAGCAATAAGTAGTGCATACCCTTTTCTCATAGCATCGATCTTTCCGCTTCATGCGGAACTTTGTTAGAGCAGCTTCTCTTTGGCTAGAGCGATATGAATCTATCCCTCCAAAACCATCATGGTTGAAGTTACCCCCATTATTCAAGTTCTCTTGAGCCATGGACTTCTCAGCTGTCACAACTGACGAGGCATTTCCATCATTTCTACTGCCAAAGCTTTCATATGCACTGCTATTATTATTATTTTTATTATTGGCAACACCGTTACATAAACTACTACTAGTACTCTGACCAGCAGCAGGTGAATCATGTCTCATTTCATCCACAGGTTCCATAGTGTTCTGCTGAAGATCATTTTGATCAACATAATATGTAGTTTCAGCAGAGCACCTGTGATTTTGCTTGGAATCAAGAGCTTCAGGATTTGAATGAAATGGAGACAGTTGCTGCCCTGCAAGTTTGGTATTCCATGCTGCATTTGATTGTGTATAACATACAGGGGAGAAAACATGACCACGTCCGCTAGAGATATTGTCAAGCCTTGATCCTAAAACAGGATTCAATCCAAGCTGAGGGCTTGAGTGTGCTAATTCTGCCTTCCCGGATTGGACAATGACTGGAGTGGTCATAATTTCTTGATTGCCACTCAAAGAGGCATCATGTCTCTGAGAAATATTACCAGCATTTTGAGCAAGTTGATTGGATGACGGATCAGGAGACTTGCTGGCTTCTTCCTTGGAATCTAAGCCATTGCTGGCAGATGTTGGAAAGGGGGGTTGCAGTGTCTTACTATTGTACCTGCAGAGAGGACCTATGAGTTAATCAGAGTAGCATTTCCAAATGTGACCTTCGAGAGTTAAAAAGAAATAACTTTCATTAAAATTATGCAATCAGGGTGCAGAAACCACAATTGTTACTGACAAAAGTGAGGGTTGAACTCAAGAATCCATCTCTCTTGCTATGGATGATTACCAAAGAAGCTACAAACCCGTTAGGTAGAGCAGAAAACACATCAGAAAAGGAAAAAACTGTAACAACACAGTTCCTGTTCCTTAACAAATCAGTTAATATGTATTTATGATCCCTTCATTCAACAATTGGGGAACACCCTATCTAATATCAATATTGAATCTCATAGCCACCTATTCCATTAAATCCACCGTCCCAGAACTCCTGTTTCTTCCTTCATCTATGCCTGATATTTTATTATAATGGAGTAAATTATACCGAATAAGCACAAGAGAGATGGACCTTACATGATAGCTAAATAATAATTTGATAAATATAAAAACATGAGAAAGAAAAGCGAAACTGGAACAAAAAAGAGGAAAACTTGAAGGGAGATAGACTCACTTCCATGATGTTAAACTAGAGTTTGAGATGGAAAACAGTATGATGGCTCAGGTTTTATCTCATAACCAGTATTTCAAGTTTAGCTGTAAGGTTATGGGGAACAAAAACTTACAATGAGAAGGCTGAGGAATTGGAATGGTTCAATGCATGTCTTTCATCTACCCCATGGTTCTTTGAGCTACTGGGATACAATCTTCTGAGAGAGAGTTCAAGTAGTGGAGGGGATTCAAACTTGTTTGTCGCATCATGTAAACTAGAGTGTGTATAGGTGTGCTTTGGGCGATTATTAAAGGTACCAATCAAGTCAATGGCTCCACTTGAGGTTTCACCAAGTACATCGTCGTGGCCATAGGAGCTATTAGCACGTTCCTCATTTTCTGGTCTAGAGTCCTCACTATGAATCACCGACTTAGCACAAGCATGCTCCTCTGGCGATCTCAGAGCAGTTGGATTATAAGCTCCATGGTAAGGTTCTCTGTCAGGTCTTGTCCTGTTTGACATTTCTGCAACAAATACTGTGTTAGATGTCCCTTTGTTTGGTATTACTGAACAAAGAAGGCAAAGTTTTCAAGCAGTTGCAGACTATGACAAGTAAGAAGTAGGAATGTAAACGTGAGACATACCTCCGGTCTTGCTCTCGGGATTTACTGGGCTTTCATTTATTTTGGCATTATTTTCGTACTTCTCATTATCTGCATCGCTCAAATTTGAAGCACTCCTATAATTCAGGTGTGAAAGTCCCTGCATATTATGCAAGTAAGCAGTCTCAGCTTCCAGGCAAGGGGTCGTACAAGAACTCTGCAAGGGAAGTGGCAAACATGCAGTCTCTATGTGATACTTCAACCTAATCCGGAAAGAGAAATTGTTTCTCACTCCACAAGTGTCGTACATGAATTTCATCATGGATCCTGGATATATCTATAGCTTACTGCTTTACAAAGATTATGCAACTGACGAGCCAAAAGGAGTTGGGGATGCAAAGAGGAGAATAGATTGATTTCTCGTCAGGTTACATGAAAATACTGAATCAACTAGTTCTTCCCCTGTCTGCATCGCATTCAGAAGCAGACATATGGGAATAGGGGGTGAGCGTCGGTCAGTTCAGTTCGAATTGGACCACAAAGTCCAACTGAACCGATTTTATTTTAAAAACCAAAAAACCAGTTCAGCCTTACCTGGTTAGGTTCTCTATTTAAAAAAAGCAAAATTAGTACATGGATCTTTTAATTGGGGTTTTTTAGAGGATTTAATGCGATGGGCTTGGGCTTATTCAGTTTTTTTTTTGTTTTCTGTTGGAAAAAATCGGTTTGGTTTTTTGGTGTTCTCTCGAAACCAAAACTGAACCGAAGTGATTTTTTAAAATTTTCCAAATACGTCAGAAGAATGAATTCAAAGACAGACTGCATATTTCTACAAGAGTGATAATTAAGTGACCTAATACTCACTTGGACATCACTCCCTTTCTCGCTGCAATCCTTATTTTTCTGCAAAGATGTCGCAAAATCACTCGAAGCTGCGTTGTTTTCAGATGAGGCCTCAACTTTATGCGAGTTTCGAGGGATTTTTCCAGCAGTGAGCTGATCAATAATTGTAAAAAAAAAAAACCATTAGCAGAATGCTCTTGAGCCAGAATAACAGAACGAAAACGACGAACTAGAAAGTTAAACATACAGTATGCCTTCTCCAAACATGCTGCCACAAGTTCCTTAATTCATTCTTCCGAACAGGCTTAACGAGAAAGTCAGCTGCTCCTTTTAACATGCACTTCAGAACCATACTAATTGAGTGGTGTGAAGACATCACTGTATGTTTAAGATGCAAAAAAAAAAACTGACATTGTTTAGCACAACGACAAACAAAACATCAAGGTAGTAAACTTAACAAAAACAGGCTTTTGTTTACATACTTATGACAGGAATGTTTTTGCAAACATCATGCTCCATGGCCAAAGAAAGAAGCGCATATCCCGAAATTAATGGCAGCTCCACTTCAGTTAATATGAGATCTATGCTATGGGGTCTCTCCTTCAAAGTCTCCCACGCCATCAATCCATCAGGAACAGCAGAAACTGCTCAGAGAGAAAAGCATACATCTTCAGTCGAAGACCATGATACCAAAAATTGAGTATTACATGATTTTTTATTTTTTTCGAAAATTGGAGACTCATATAGTACTCACAAATTAAATATAATGTTCAATTACATCATATATCAGAGAAAGAGGGAAAGAGGAATCAACAGGTTACTGAGCAAGGGTCAGAAGTAAATCCATCCAGGCTACATAGCATGATAGATTTTTCCATCAAGAGCAGCAAAAAAAGTAATGCCGCCTTATTCAACCAAGCATAATAGATAGATTCAACACAAATTCCAATCCCCTAAAAAACAAAACAGAAGTGAAATATCGATTTTTTTTTATATAAAAAAAAGATGAATCTTTATCAAAAACAGCGCAAACATGCCAAGATGGTATTGCAGCCACGAGATACTGCATGTTTATATCACAAAGAAATAAAATAAAATTTTTGTCTTCTTGACAAAAGATAAGTTGATCGAGAAGAAAAAAGAAACGAGGATTGAATTGAAATTAGACAGAAAAAAAAGAAATTACAGAAAAATAAAAAAGATGGTAAGAGCAACGAAGTGTGAAAAGGAAGAAATTACAAACCTCTGTAACCGCATTTTCGGAGAAGAGCAACAATAATCTGACGAGTAGAATCATCAGCTTCAACCAGGAGAACTCCGAGCACCATCTTTGGTAGAAACTTTTCCCATCGAACCACCTCCGACGATCCAATATCCTTCTTCTCTGTCTCTAACTCCACCACCATCCCCTCCGCCTCTTCATTACTGCTACTCAACACCACCTTACTCATTCTCAAACTCGATGATACTTACACCAAGCAAAACAAAAAAAAAATGGAAATTTGAAACTGAACACAACAGACAAACCCTAATTTCTGAAGAGAAGAAAAAACAAAATTAAATTGTGGTTGTATCAGGATTCAGGAAGAAAGAAAGAACGAGAAGAGAGAGTGTTTTGGTTAATGTTAGAGCAAAATTAAACTCATCCTCAGCATGACAGTAATTAAAAAAAAATGTCTGAAATTAATTTTAGTGAAGATGAGATAGCAAAAACTGCCTCCTTTTTCCAACTTTCACTCGCAGCCGCAAAAACCGCTAAAAATATCTTCTCGCCAAGGTGGGCTGAGAGAGTGCTTTGGTCTAGTTATTTGATTGAGGAGATCCGAGGGTCGATCAAAAGGTGGGCCGCCATTGGCTACTAGTTAGTTTAGATGACGTGTCAACATATGGGCCACAGTTTTTATTTTTCTTGTAGGAACCAGTACTTCAATGCTGTGGTTTTAATTGTCCTCATTGGTGGGGGCCAAACTGGACAGGTGTTGCATGGTTTCTGGATTGTTGGGAAAGATATTTTTGAGAGGGGTTGCCACGCTGGCCTTGGAGAACACACTTTGATATCTTATGGTGAAGCGTTTGACACGTGGCACGTACAATCGAATCTTGTCTTCGTGCATTAAACTTAAGTTAGCGGTGACTTTAAATTTAATTTTAAGTTTTTCTTTAGTAATATTATTCTTTTGGTACATACTACATAGTACAGCCTGCATGACTTATGGATTTTCCAGAAACAAATACGTCAAGCTAATACAAGCATGTTACAAAAAAAAATAAAACAAAAATTAAAGACTTGAGATAGCTTTAATCATGTTTAACAAATTAAATTTATTGTAACTAGACATTTTAAAAAATAAGTTACTATAATAACTAGACATTTTAAAAAATAAGTTACTATAATAAATAGAATCTTTGTAAAACAAAATCATGATAACTTGAAAGAAAATATATTTGAAAATACAAAATTAGATAAAAGAAAAAAGTTTAAGCATAACATGATAGACATGTAACTTGGATAATAAAAAACAAGTTAACCAAGGTTAATCCGTAAAACTCTTTGCCTATATCATGAGACCAGGATAACTCATATGAGAATAATTAAAGATAACTACAAAATTGATTTTCTTTGAAAAAAAAATAAAAATAAACTAACAATAGAAGATGAAATAAAAAAAATATCAACTCGCAATATTTTTTTATACATGTGACACAAATCATTAGACTAGAAGTGGAATACATTAAAACATTATAAGATTCAATCCTCACCAAATTAAACATTGAATGGTGAAAGAAAAAAAAACCAATTATACAAAAAGATCTACAATAAAAACATAATGATTGAAATGATAAGGTGAAAATCAAAATAAAATTTAGAGAACATCTATAATATTTTTTAGAAGGTTAAATTGAAAAGAAAATGACTTTTACAAAAAGATAAAAAACAAATTAATCATAAACTTGAATTGAATGATGAAATTCAAAACTAATAAAACTCTTATGAAATGACTAAGAAAAAAAAATAACTAAAATGAAAAACATAATATTTGACATTAAAATTGAAGAAAACAAATATTTTTTTTTATGAAAGAACCAAAAGGAAAAATAAAAATCTAAAGAATAAGGATCAAAGTTAAGTTATCAACAATAAAAATGATTAATCTATAATTTTTTTAAAAATAAGAGCAAAAAGAAGAAAAATGATCCATCGTTAAAAAACATCATTTTACCATCGTGTTTGTAATAACATGATAGAAGGGCATTTTATGTCATTGGAAAGTATTGCACGTTTAAAATGCATGATTGCCTCCCACTTGCTATAAAAAATTTCAGTTTAATTCATTTTTAATCCATGCTAAAAGATCAAAATGCCCAAAATAAATAGCAAGTTGAGAATGTACAATGAAAATACCTTCAGTTTTAATTTTAATTATTTTTTGTTGTTATATATTTCATACTTGTTTGGTTCGGGTGCTTTACCATCACCCATTGTTTTCAAAAAAGTTTATATTTTTTGTTTATTTGAAATGTATCTAAATTCTTTTGTATTTCTCCTTAAATTCGGAAAGGTATCATATTGCAGGGTATTTTAATATAATTTGCACATTTGATACAATTTTCTATATTCTAGCATGACGATCTCTGATTCGAAGTCAGCTCTTTCTAGTCATAACATTTTCTTTATTTGATTTATAGAATAAATAATGGTATATAACTTTTTAGAAAGATTAAATTCTAGATGAAGGGGATATTAACTCGACTAAGCTATTTGACCCGTGTGCTTGTCACGGGTTGGATAATATTATTTTTAAAAAGAAAATATATAGATTTTTTCAACATGTTTTTGACAATAAAACAATTCCCAGTAAAAATTTCAAAAGTTTTTGCATGAATCTAATCAAATAAATCTAGAAATATATATAACAAAAAAATGTTAATAATAAGTAACGTAGTATTAGAACAAAAGAGAGATAAATGTAGATCTCATAACTCGGAGCATATACTTCATTATATTTAATAAAAAAAATTAAATGTAAACAAAAATTTAGTCATAACTAAAGACTAAACTCAAAAAATAGAAAGATAAATATAAATCAAAATATTTAATTTTGCAACATATTATGTAATCAATTGTGTCTAATAATTTTTTATCTTAAAATAAATTTTGTATTTAATCAAGCGATAATAGAATTGGTCTGCACTACCTCGCAAGTTAGAACAAAAAAAGTTTTGAACTCCGGACTCGCTAATATGTTTCCTAAGAAAATAAATAGATTTTAACTATGAACTCAAAATCAATCAAGACAATTGCCCTTATAACTCAATTTTTAATTTATTTTAATCCAAAACACCTTATCAGCACCCTTAAATCATCTAAAAACCAATTCATCAACCTAAACATAAAAATTAAAAAACCTGAAAATAAATTAGGTTAAATTTATCTTTCTCACTCAAATGTATATTTTTAGACAGTATTGAAGCTACAAACAACCATTATCAAACCTATATTATTGCATCAAATCCTTGAACTCTAAACACAACTATTTTGGTGGTAAAAAATAGCTTGAACGATAATCTTTTCTCTCCAGGTTGAAAGCTGACCATCTCTCTTTTTTCTCTCAAACTAGAAACTACAAACTAATAAAAATAATTTTTTTACCGAAATTAAATTGCAAAAATAATGAGAAACCAAAATTAGAAAGTTGAAGAACTAAATTAAACTTTTCACAATAACTTTGAACCCACCACCATTTTTTAGGCTTTTATATATTGATTCGCCTTTCAATCTAGTCATTTGTAAATAAACTTGAGTCAATTATCTTTTAATTTGATTTCAAAAGAATGCAATCCTCTGTAGAAAAAATTGAGGACTATAATAAGAAAAATAACAAGGAATTCATGTAAAATGTGAGAGAGTGAATATTGCAAATATATACTGCAAATGCCTGCACATTTTCTATAATATTTCTTTTATTTATTTATGATTTTAAAGTATAGTTCAATTTATAGAATTAACAATCAATCGAAATAAAACTTGTATCACATACACTAGTCATAAAGTTTTGACAAAATAAGTTTTTTCGGCTGTTGGCTGCGTGCAAATAAGGCTATCACATTATTATTATTATTATTATTATTAATTTATTATTATTATTATTATTATTATTATATGAGGGCTGCAAATTAGAAGCACGTAACCTAATAAAAAAGCATGTGACGTGGTCTAGGTGCGGGCCATTCCAGGGACGATGATTTGCGTCTACCCATGAAAAGCATGACTGAACGCAACGTGGGAGCGAAGGCAAGCACAGATATCTTCATCCAATGAGGAAAGGGCACGTAAGAATGAAATTGATGGCATACCAGCAAAGCATAAGAAATGATTGTTTTTTCTATAAATATTACTGAAAAAGTTGGATGGGTTCCACCATTTTTTTTTATTTGTGGATCTATATATTTTAATTAATAATATATTTTAAATATCGATTTGGCTCCCCATCCTCGTCTTTAGCGATCAAAAGCAATAAGGGATACACCCAAAAAAAAAAAAAACGATTAATCGATGTATTGAAGGACATGTGGTGAATTTGGTGAAAGTAGTAGACATGAGGATGTTCAATTTCCCTGTATAACTTTTTTTTTATTACAACCTAGTCATTGTTCAAAACCTGTGTTTTGAGAAACTGCCCAATCATTTCAAACGCCTGTTGTGTGTCGATGACGGCAATGTTCTTTGAAAATGTGATAATGTTTGATGATCAATTAGTTTACGTTTTAAATAATAAAACTATTTCCAAAGCTTCTACCCCGCATTAGAATGTTTTTTTCCTTGTGAATATAGAGTAAACAAGCGAATTGCCCGCGCGATGCGCTGGACTTTTTTATCTATGTAAAAAAATTAATGATTTTATACGTGTTGTATTTTGTTATTTTAATATTTAATTAGTAAAATTGTAATTGATAAAATATGTTAAAAAAGGTTTTTTTCGACCAAAAAGTGATTGAATGTTGCTATTGCTTTTTTTTTTTTTTGATAAAATTTGTTAGAAAATTTGCTAAGAAGATGAAATGATTTATTAGAAATTTGTTGTCACGGATACCCTAATAAAAAAAAACACAAAGAAGAAAAACCCGGTTAAAAAAAAGGCTGACTTGGACGCCCTGGTTATAAAAAAAATAAAAAATATGAAAAAAGGTCCTTGTTTATTAAAAGAACGGAAAAAATGAAGCCGGTCATAAAAAGAATTTGCAAGGGAAAGCACCTTTTTAAACAATAATGAGAAAAAAATTATGGTGCGCGTAAACTAACCCGGAAACCCCGGTCATGGAAAAAAAATGTATAAGTGGGAAAACAAACAGGGAAGAAAAATGTTAAAAAAAAAATGGATCTAAAGATTAGTCGTGGTGTGCATAAGTTGCTACCGATATCTGGGTTAAAAAAAACAAATAAAAAGCCCGGTTAAAAGAATAAAACATAAAACACATTTTCAAATAGTGAAAATTACTGTTAAAAAACAAAAAAGGAAGCTTGGTTATAAAAAAAGTGCAAGGGGAAAGTATCTTTTTAAACAGTAATGAGAAGAAAAATCATGGTGCGTGTAAACTAACCCGGGCACCCCGATCATTAAAAAAATATATAAATGAAAAAAAAACAGGGAAAAAATGTTTAAAAAAAATGGATCTGAAGATTAGTCATGGTGCGCGTAAACTGGCACATATACTCTATTTTTTTTTTTAAAAAAAAGAGAAGTCTGAAAAAAAAAGAAGAAAAAAACAAACGGAAAGGACCTTTCTAAACAATAATGATAAGTGAAATCACTGTTCATTACTGTTTTAAAAATATTTACAGCTGGAGAGATTTAAACTCTCACTCCCGTGATTTGGCCCCCACACTTAACCAGTTAGCCAAATGATTTTGTTGTTCATCCTAGCATTCAAATAATACTTATCTTAGTATATAGTGTTTGCTATTCCAATTCACAGTATATATGAGTCTGGGTTAATAGTGCAATGAACAGTGAAAAATACCCATTATGTTTTAGCTTATAGCGAGCGAACTTGCCCGCGCGTTGCGCTAAGCTTCTATCTATGTGGAAAACTGATTGATTTTATGCTGTTATATCATGTTATTTATTTCATATTAGCACCTTAAAATATATACACTGAGCGCTTTTTGGAATTGCAATCTCTTTTAGGTATTCTATAAAATAATAATAGTCATGGTGCGTGTAAGCTGATCCAGACACCTTGATTATATATATATATATATATATATATATATATATATAAGGGGGGGCAAACAGAAAAAATGTTAAAAAAAAGTTAGTCCAGGGATTATTCTTGATGCACCACGTTGGCCTGGAACAAAAGAAATATATACTTGGGAAGAAAAAATCATGGTACGCGTAAGTTGACCCGGACGCCTCGGTTATAAAAAAAAACAAAAAAAATGTATAAGTGGAAAAAAAAACAGGGAAAAAAATGTAAAAAAAAAGTGGATTTGGAGATTAGTCGTGGTGCGCATAACTTGGCCCGTACACCTCAGTTATTAAAAAACAAATTGTAAAAAAACAACAACAATCAGTTATTGGAATTTTTTTTGTAAAAAAACAACAACAATCAGTTATTGAAAAAAAAACCATTTTTTTTTAAAACCCGGTTTTTAGAAAGAAAGAAAAAATCAGTTTTGTTGGCTGAGTGTTTCGAACTCCTATGCGCAGCATTTTTCAACGTGCAAAGAATCACTCGGCCACAACCATTCATTTGACATTTCTACACTACAAATACAAAAAAACAGCCCTGTATAAAAAAAGAAGACCACCGAGCTCATGTAGGCGTGAAGCAGTGGATCAAATGTCCAGTACACAGTGTTTTGTGTGTGCGTGAACAGTGTTGCTACAGTAAAAGGTCGAGTTGTTTTAGCTTATACTGTAAATATATATATATAAAACAAAAATATAAGAAAAACACTTTAGCAAAAAAAAAAAAAGGGTCCGAGGATTAGTCTTGGTACACATAAACTGGTCTGGACACCCTGGTTATAACAAAAAAATTGGATTCAGAGATTAATTGTGGCGCGCTATAGCTAGCCCCAATCATAAAAAAAAAAAAATATAAGTAGAAAAAGAAATAAATTTAAAAAATATAACCAGAAAAAAAATATTTCATGGAAAAAAAATAATAAAAAAAAAACAAAATCAGGAAAAAACAAAAATAAACTATAAAAAAATTGGATCCGAGAATTAATCGTGGTGTATTTAAGTTAGCCCGGACACCTCGATCATATATATATATATATAAGTGGAAAAAGGAAAAAAATATAACCATAAAAAAAAATTTCATGGAAAAAAATTTAATCAGGAAAAAAAAAAAGTTATAAAAAACATTGAATCCGATGATTAATAATGGTACGTTTAAGCTTGTCAAACACTCTATTTATACAAAATAAATATATATAAGTTGAAAAAAAAGAGTATAACCAGCAAAAAAAATATATTTCATGGGAAAATATGAAGAAAAAAAAATAGGAAAAAAATATAATAACAAAAACAAAAAAGGCAAGAAAAAAAATAATTAGAAAAAAAACAAAAAAAAAACAAATAAAAAAGCAAGAAAGAAAAGCAAGAAACGAATAAAATAAAAAAAGAAAAAGAAAAACGTAATCCGGAAGAAAAAAACAAAGCAAAAAAAAATAAAAAAACTAAACAAAATCAGTTTTGCGATTTGAGCGCCTCGAACTCGCGCGCGCCGAGGCACAGCGTTGCAACCGCTAGGCCACAACCAGTTCTTTGTCATTTCCACCGTAAGTATTAGAAAAAGTAGCCCTGTGCAAAACAAAAGGAGCACATGCTCGCGCGAAGCACCAAAGCAAATTGCCAGTGAACAGTGACAATGAATCTAGCGCTACAGTAGAAAACCGAGCTGTTTTAACTCTTTAGGTAATATGTACAAGTGCTTTATTCCACGTTAAAGATATAACACCTTCACTAAGTCTTTTACCCTTGTTGGGCCACTGTTGGCCTAACTCGATCAAGTTCAGCCCAATTGGTCGAGCTGAGCTCACCCCATATAATAATAATAATAATAATAATAATAATAATAATAAAAAAGAATGATGATCAAATTTGATAATAATAATAATAATAATAATAATACTACAATAATAATAAAAAAGAATGATGATCAAATTTGATAGGTAAGAAAATATAGGATGAAACTGAAGAGTTTTCAATTTTATAGACCATATCATATAAAACAAATAGTAATAAGAAAATATAAACCAAATAAAAAGGAAAAACAAATTGAATGTTGCTTTGGAGATTATCAACGAGGTAATCGACTCCAAAGTCCAAACCGGAGATACGTTGGCTTTCTCGCATGTGTTTTTGAAGGATAGAAGCAGTTGCTGAAACGATTCAAATGCAGCTCAAGAAGGTAGCGTTTATCTTTCAGGGAACGCTATGACGTGCTGATTTGGCGTCTGTGGATTATTAACAAGGAGAATCGCATGTTATTGTGGATCACTCCTTTTGGAATTGATGGGTGAGCAACAACAGAGGCATCCCCTTTATATTCTTTTTCGGATGGCATTTCTGCAATATTCTGCATCCCATTTATATTATTTTTCGTTCTATTGTGCATGCTGTATCCAAAGCAAACACGCACACAAAAAAACACAAACAAGCAAATTTATCTGGGTTAATGTTTTTCTTTTAAACTAGTGACAGAACAGGATGATGATGAATGAATTGCAAGAGCAAGCACATGGGCGTAATCAAGAAAATCAAATTTCAGTTGTAGTTTCCACTCTGAAAAAACACAGAAGGAAAAGGTTTCAGTTGGAAGAATAATGCCTAAATTGCTCAGACAACAATTCCAAGCTCAAATCCAGGGAAATTTTTGGCAGCTGCTGTCTTCTACTTGCGTCTTAAAGAATTAATCAGCTAAGTAATCAATTTCGTAATACATATTTTTTTCCAGGAAGTTGCAAGCTCAAATATTTCCCATGCTATTCCAATATGGAAAAGTGGTAATATGTCACTCTGATTATATGATTCCTCCCTCTCCCTCTCCCACTCCCTCTCCCTTGTGTACGCCTAGAACCAGCTTGATATGGGTGCAATTTATAATCCACACCTCGAAATTATCATGAACTGGAAAATAGGTGTTTTGTGGGTGCTGAGTTCAGAGCCTCCGGGTTCCTTCTCCCTGAACTCATTCCAACTCAATATCTAACCCGCATTTCCCTGCCACCGACATCCTTGAAAATAGTAAACGAATTTCAGGCAATACGTACATCAGACAGAGAAATACTTACAATGATAATTAAAAAATGGTAGCTAGTTCACACTCAACTGATCCATCCAACGCAGAGACTGCATTCCTACCCGACTCTATAGAACTCATTGTGATGTAACCACATCCTCGGCTTACACCGGTCCCAGGCTTCCGAGAAACCTGCAATTAGATCAACAAGGAATCGAAAACTTGAGAGTGCAATCCCACAGCTTTATAAGTGACGAGTCCTGTTTCACTTTTTATATTCAGATAAAACCCAAGTTTCCACCTTCCCATCAGGCTAATTTTGTTTCAATCTCATTAATTCAGCAAATAGCGTAACCAGTATTCACCATACTTTATAGAATTTCATCTTTCTAATCTTTGGCTAAAATCCCACCAAGTTTCCAAATTATATAGTGTAGCTGTTGCGATTGAATCAAAACAATGAAAAAGATTTGACTTATCATAGCTGCAATAGAACCAAAACAAAAATTCACTTGAAAATTCAGAATTGAGTTAGAATAAACTAGAATTCAGATGATCGAATCCAAATTTTGAAAAATAAACTAGAATTCGTATTTCTTCACATAACCTAACCCAGATGTCTCTAACAAGAAAGGAAAGGTCCAAAGTGATAGATGAAAATATGTACCTCAACAGAAAGAACAGAGCCAAAAGAGTTGAACATTTCTGCAAGGTATGCAATGTCGGAACACCCTGAAAGATTACAGACGTATAGTTCGCATGGTTTGGTTTGCTTCTTGGATTCAAAGTCACCATTCTACTGGTTCACGTTGTTAATCTTCTCCGCCTTCTCGGTTTCCTTATCTACAACTGCTAAAACAGTGAGACCTTTTCTTGAGGGCAAATGAAGAGAGTTAGAGCGGAACAAGCAGCAACTGAGTTTTGGGTACTGAAGTTGGATTGGCGGAGAGAATGATATTGAGGTTGTCGTTGGTGTAGCTGCTGCTATGGTTTTAGTTTCGAGAGGAGAAGAGAGTAGAGGTGGGGGGGGGTGTCGGGTCCTCCTCAGAGACTACTTCGGGTGGCCATTGGAGAAATGAGCTCCAAGCTTTCCAAAGTGCATATGGCTGGTCAGCCCATTTATGGGTGTTTTTTTGGAAGGTGGTTCCGCCCCTTTTACATGCCGGTAACAAGAGGTGGTGTTTACCGATAAAATTTTTGAATATTTTATTTTATTTTTATATTTAATTAAATTTAAATTATTTTTTATATGCTGATATCAAAAATAATTTAAAAAATTAAAAAAAATTATTTTAATATATTTATAAACAAAAATATTTTAAAAAATAATTTCAATCATAATTTCCCGTAAGTTTTATTTGTAATAAAATTATGAATGCATAAGTAACCGGAAATTTTAAAAATATACTGATCTGCATACTAATTTATTATTTTTAATAAATGATAAATTTAATTTTTTTTATTAAGTTAATTTAACTTTTAGATTGATTTCAACAATAAACTTAATTATAATAAGATACAATACATGTGTGTGTTCACACACACATATATCTATTTTAATTAAGAGGTGTTTCAACCTGTTTTTTAATAATTATTTAATATTTATTTTAAATTATTTTTTAAATATTTTTATATTATTTTAATGAGTTGATATCAAAAATAAATTTTAAAAAATAAAAATAGTATTATTTTAAAATTATTCTTTGAAAGATGCCATCTAGAAAATAAAATTTTATTTCCATTAATATATGTTTTATTTAACATTATATTTTAAAAGTATTTAAAAAAAATTAATTATTTTTTATGTTTTTAGATTATTTTAAATTTTGATATAATAATATATAGCCGCTCCATTTATCATAAATAGTATTTAAACAAAAAGAAAGGTAAACTTAAGGGGAAAAAAAAGGATTAGTACCGTGCTGTATGGGTTTGTATGGATCTACATGACCCGAAAATAAAGAAACCGAAAAAAACTTTTAACAGGTGAAAGATCAAAACACCACTCCTCACCTGCTCGTTCATCAATATCCTTTTTTCTCCGGGCTCCTCCTCCTCCTCCTCCTCCTCCAGATCCAAGATCCAAAAAACAAAATAATGGTAGCAACCCCAAATGGAGCTGTCACGAAATCCCCGAAACCTCAACCACAGACACTACAAGAAGAACCCCAACAGGAAGACGAAACCACCCTCGCCTCTCCCTCTATTAAATTCGGCACCCCTGAAGCCTTAGACCACGTGCGCAACCTAACCGACGTAGGCGCCATGACTCGTCTCCTCCACGAATGCATAGCCTACCAACGCGGTCTCGACCTAAACCTCGATACTCTTTTATCCCAACGTTCCGATCTCGACAAGCATCTTCATCACCTCCAAAAATCCGCTGATGTTCTCGAGATTGTCAGAGCCGATTTCGACCATATGCACTCCAATGTCCGTTCCACCTGCGATTTAGCAGATCACGTGAGTGCTAAAGTGCGCGAGCTCGATCTTGCTCAGTCGCGTGTTAATTCCACCCTCTTGCGTATTGATGCGATTGTTGAGAGAGGGAATTGTATTGAAGGAGTGAAGAATGCGCTTGAAAAAGAGGATTATGAGTCTGCTGCCAAGTATGTGCAGACATTTTTGCAGATTGATGCAAAGTATAAAGATTCTGGATCGGATCAGAGAGAGCAGTTGTTGGCGTCGAAGAGAACGCTCGAAGGAATTGTGGGCAAGAAGTTGTCGGCTGCGGTGGATTCCAGGGATCATTCGACGATTTTGAGGTTTATCAGGCTTTTTTCGCCTCTAGGATTGGAAGAAGAGGGCTTGCAGGTTTATGTTGGATATTTAAAGAAAGTGATTTCGATGCGATCTAGGCTTGAGTTTGAGAATTTAGTGGAGCTAATGGAAAAGAGTTATAGTAATAGCAATGTTAGTAGCAATGCTAATTTTGTTGGGGGCTTGACGAATTTGTTTAAGGATATTGTTTTGGCTATTGAAGAAAATGATGAGATATTGAGGGGTTTGTGTGGTGAAGATGGGATTGTTTATGCAATTTGCGAATTACAAGAGGAGTGTGATTCGAGGGGTTCTTTGATTTTGAAGAAATATATGGAGTACAGGAAACTGGGGAAGTTGGCGTCGGAGATTAATGCACAGAATAAGAATTTACTTGCTGTTGGTGCACCGGAAGGGCCAGACCCAAGAGAGATTGAGTTGTATTTGGAAGAGATATTGTCACTGATGCAATTAGGTGAGGATTATACAGAATTCATGGTTTCGAAGATTAAAGGGTTGAGCTCTGTTGATCCCGAGTTGGTTCCACGAGCTACTAAATCATTTAGGGGTGGGAGTTTTAGTAGAGTAGTTCAGGAGATCACAGGGTTTTATGTGATTTTAGAGGGATTCTTTATGGTTGAAAATGTAAGGAAAGCTATTAAGATTGATGAGCATGTGCCTGATAGCCTAACAACGTCTACTGTTGACGATGTGTTCTATGTTCTACAAAGTTGCATGAGAAGGGCAATATCAACTTCAAACGTTAATTCTGTGATTGCAGTCTTGAGTGCTGCAGGTAGTTTGTTAAGTAATGAATACCATGAAGCTTTGCAACAGAAAATGAGAGAACTAAACCTTGGTGCAAAGCTGTTTTTGGGTGGTGTTGGTGTACAAAAGACTGGGACTGAGTTTGCCACTGCATTGAATAATATGGATGTGAGTAGCGAGTATGTCTTGAAGTTGAAGCATGAGATTGAAGAGCAATGTGCTGAGGTAAGTTATAATTATTGCTTCAAGTGACCAAAAGAAATAGCTGTTGTGTTTGATAGTCTATGCCTTGTGTTTGCTTTTGATTTTTTATTTTGTCACACTATAAGTTACTGTTAGAATATGTTTGTTATCCAGTAATGTTCCACATTGAACCTGTCATATTAAGTGAAATGATAGAGATTACATGGACTTCAAGGATTAAAAAAAAAATCAGAATAAATGGCATCATGATCTACATTTAATGTATGGCTGATTCTGTATGTTTTATGTTGAACTAAATATTGTAATTAAATGAGTATGGATGTTTCTCGAGCATATTTCGATGATCCTTTTGTTTATTTTGTTGCTAATGTTATGTTGTGCCCTTTGACATGGTTGTTTTCAAATTCCTGGAATGATTTTCTTGCTTGTTTGTTGAAACCACCTCATTGCTAATTATTAAAATGTCCACAATAATTTCAATAGTTGTTCCTTCCATGTTCATTTTATTTATTTCAATACTTGTTTCCTGTTATACCAGTTGGCATGGTTGATTTCACTCACATGAATTGCTTTTATTCCTTGTTTGTTGAAATCACCTCAATTTCCAACAATTAAACCTCCTGCAATAATTTCAACAGGCATTCCCTGCATCAGCAGATAGAGAAAGGGTGAAATCTTGTTTGTCCGAGTTGGGTGATATGAGCAATACTTTAAAGCAAGCCCTGAATGCTGGCATGGAACAACTGGTGGCAACTGTTACACCTCGAATCCGTCCAGTATTAGATAGTGTAGCGACCATCAGTTATGAATTATCTGAGGTTGAATATGCAGATAATGAGGTGAATGACCCATGGGTCCAGAGGCTTCTCCACTCTGTGGAGACAAATGTATCATGGCTCCAGCCTCTAATGACTGCCAACAACTATGATTCATTTGTACATTTGGTCATTGACTTCATCGTGAAGAGGCTCGAAGTGATCATGATGCAGAAGAGGTTTAGTCAGCTTGGAGGCCTTCAGCTTGACAGGGACGTGAGGGCATTGGTAAGCCATTTCTCCAGCATGACTCAGAGGACTGTCAGAGACAAGTTTGCTCGACTCACTCAAATGGCAACTATCCTCAACTTGGAAAAGGTATCTGAGATTCTAGATTTCTGGGGTGAGAACTCAGGACCTATGACCTGGAGACTAACCCCTGCAGAGGTTAGGCGAGTTTTGGGTCTAAGGATTGATTTTAAACCAGAAGCGATTGCTGCTTTGAAGTTGTGATCCCATCTATTTTGGTGCAGAGATGTCCCTTCTTGCATATTCTTTTTGCTCGCCATGTGAATGATAAGAATCACCTTGTAGTTGCACTTAGTCTTAATGTTATCTTGTCTGCCTTCTGTGCTCCTGATATTTTCTCTATTTCAATTGAAGTACAGATTTTTTCGCCATCATCTTGAGCTTATTTGAGCGCTGTACTTTTGAAACTTATTAAGAGAATAAACATGCTTAGAGATTTTATGAGACAGATAAGAAGTTTTGGTTGTTTATACTGGGAACCTCACTGAAATAAATATCATGAAGTGTGCCGTAGTTTGCCTCGACAAATCTCAACAGGACCCTACTTGCTCACACCACTATTTCTATGGTGAGGAGCGAATTCCATATATCATCTCCCTCCCTCCCTCCCCTTTGTTAGCTAGGCTAACAATTTGCAGGGCACTGATTGACAATTTCGCAGCGCTCTGTAAAGATTGCAATTTTTGGTATAATCGTCGGATAATGCTGTATATCCAACCATATCATTTCATATTCGGAACACATGCACAAACCATGTCATCCTTGGAAATTTAACTGATATTGCCGGCAGCAATAATTAGCTAACAAAACGAAAAAAATTAAAATGGAAGCGATGGGCAAAAAGATTGCAAAACCCGGAGCCATTATCCATAGGTACAAACATTCAAAGCTATGAACCAAGAACCATTACTCCATTAGAGGGTTGTTATTCAAAACGCTAGTACAATGAACAGACATGCTTTAGAGAACAACGCTAAAATTCAAGATAGAAAAGATAACCTAAACAACATAACTTGCTTAAACAGTAATGTAGGGCGGCAACAAATGACCAACTTGAATGAATATGGAGCTGTGCAGACCAAGGAGCACAGCTGGAGTTGATGAATGTTCCACCTCAAAAACCTAGACATGAGCTGTACCTTCTGTGAATTTTGGATCCTCGCATCTATACCGGCCATCAGGTCCAATTCCAAAGCCCTTCGGATCAGCAAAGACATTCTCAAGTAGCTGGCTGCGTGATGGATGAGGGCTCTCATCTGCAAATTCAACAGCATCCTCAACCACTTCGTCTATCTTCTTCTCAATAGCCTTCAGCTCTGCCTCACTGGCAAGGCTGTTCTCAATCATGTACTTCTTCAAGGCTGTGATGGGATCCCTAGCCGCATAGTGAGCCTTCTCCGCTGCCAAAAGGAACCAAGAGATTGAGGGAGAGCAACGTGCCAGGGCTTATGAGACAAAACTATAAACAGGAAATCAAAATACTATTCTCTTGTGTTTTACCGAATCATTTCAAGGTGCTCTACTGAAAATTTTGAGATATTGAATACCTTAATGAGTTTACATGTAAATGCTTATTAGGCCCACTGACCACCACAGATAATGTACAAGGGAATCTCCCAAGTAACAATATCCTTTTCTGGACTAGCATTGTTGAATGCATTAACTGGAGCTTATTTCTTAGTAGCTGGATTTTTGTCATGGTATCGTGATGTAAAGGCATTCATTCAGAGGGAAAAAACCAACAAATGAAAGTGGATAGAAATCATTGCAATAAGATGTTGTGAAGAACTCTGTGCTTATACGATGATACCACAATAACAGACGCGAAGGTTTTTAACAATGCTGAGGAGCCAAGAAGAAGAAACTGGGAACAAGACAGGAAAGAGAGCTATAAGGTGCAGATGAGAAAAGTTTACTAAATAATAAAATGCCTCCTTAGAAAGTAAAGCTGTACACTGGCAGGGTCAATAAAAACCAGAATTTAACTCATACAAGCGTCAATAAACCTATACATAGTTGGCAACTCATTTTGAACTTTTTGTCCAATCAAGATGGAGAAATATAAAACACATTTATTACAGTAAATGGCAGATATTTCAACAGGCATGGGAAATGGAAACGATCAAAAACGTTCACAACAATCATACAGGACCTGGTGTCCTTCATATCATTTAAACTCGCAAAGGCAAAAGCTAAGACACAAAACATAGAAGAAATGGGATTATAAAGAGAAAATGACAATGATCAAATTGAATGCAAATTCATTAAACTAACGACCGGAAATAAAATAGACAACCAAACAATGAGAACCAAATGTAAGTGCTCACCAGGGTCACGAAGCTCATCAGGATCGGCCAATGAGTGTCCTCTAAACCTGTATGTTTCACATTCCACCAATGTCGGTCCTTCTCCTCTCCTAGCCCTTCCAATTGCCTCCTTGGCCACCTCCCTCACCTTCAAAACATCCATTCCATCAACATGAACACCTGGCATCCCAAATGCTGGACCCTTCTTCCAAATCTCTGGGTCTGAAGTTGCCCTCATGTGTGACATCCCAATAGCCCACAAGTTATTCTCAACAACAAACACGATGGGCAATTTCCACAACGCTGCCATGTTCAAACACTCAAAGAACTGCCCATTGTTACAAGTGCCATCACCAAAAAAGGCCAACGTCACATGATCACAATCCGCCTCCTTCAAAACCTCCCTCCTATACTTGCTGGAAAATGCTGCACCAGTAGCCACTGGAATTCCCTCGCCAATAAAAGCAAACCCACCGATCAAATTGTGCTCTTTCGAGAACATGTGCATAGATCCACCTTGCCCCCGGCAACACCCAGTGGTCTTGCCAAAGAGCTCGCTCATGACAGCACGAGCTGGGACTCCCTTGCTTAAAGCATGTACATGATCACGATAAGTACTGACAACAGAATCCTCCCGCTTCAAAAGTTTGATGAACCCAGTTGAGACAGCCTCTTGACCATTGTAAAGATGAACAAAACCAAACATTTTGCCTCTGTAATACATCTGGGCACACATGTCCTCGAAAGCTCTGCCCAATATCATATCTTCATATACCACCAATCCTTCTTCTTTAGTGATCAACTAGACACCAAAAATTAAATGAGTAAAAACGCAAAGAAAGAAAGAAACGCTCTTGATTTCTATTCCGTTCATCAGAATTCAAAAGGTAGCTTTAACAAATCCACGCATACGAAGCTTCTCCGTTTTAAATGTCTAGCAATGCATCTAATTAAATCCCATACCTAATCACATAGTTACAATCAATTTAAAAAACAAAGAAAATGAAATGATTTAAATTAAAGCTTAAAGGAGTATACGATAAACAGTCTCTTGTGCACAGAAAATGCAAGCAAAAGCACAAAAAAGCCAGAATAGAATCAAAACAGATGCATTCGATAAGGGAAATGATGGGGAGGGTAATTGTGGAATTGGCTACCAGATTGGTGGTAGATTTGGCCTTCTTTTCCTTGACAACATCAGAAACAGCGACAACAGCAGATCGACGGTTGGGATTGGCCAAAAGCTTGAGTTTGGAGGCAGAACTCAAGCGAAGTTTGCGGGTGGACCCAAGAAAAGAAGAAGAAGAAGGGGTAGTCCTAAGAGGATCAAAGAAAGATTGGTGCTTGTCATGAGATCTGGAGGTGGTGCCGTTGAGAGGCAACGGCTGGGTGAATTTGGTAGCAGAGAAAGATGAAGCTGATGCCATTTAGAGTGGGAAGGGAAGAGAGAAGGGAAGTGAGGGGAGGAGGAGAAGGGGAAAGGGAGTATAAGAAGGGAAAGGGTGACGGAGAAAACGAGGGAATACTCGCTCGCTCGCTTTTGATTGATGAAAATGAAGGGAAGTGAGGAGGGGAGGCTACCCAACCCTCAACTGCCTCCTCACAATTATTAGATTTGCTGCTTCGTAAATTCAGTTTAACATTTTATTTTTATTTTTATCACTACTTTTCGTTTTTGCCATTGTAATTTCTTGTTTGTGTCCCCTTTTCTAGCCATTTTTATTTGGTGGATCTCTTCTCTCCGTGCCGTTTCTTCATCTTTTTGTTTTGTAGCAAGTGTTCTTTAGGGCGTTTGTTTTGTTGTCATCGTTTATGTCAAATAAAATAAAAAACTGAAAATTAAAGGTTCAAGCTTTTAGCCCTTTTAACCCATCTAATCTATCTTTTCCATGGTTGCTTTGTTTTGACCTGTATTATTTTGGTATCAAAATTTAGCAATCCTAAATTATTATTTATTCTTTGCTGCAATCTTGTGGGTATTTGTTTGTTTACCATGTAATGTAATGCTAAGTGCTAACCATCATAGTAGGAAACACCTTACTTTTAGTTAACAAGAGCTCATATACTAGTTTAGACAAAAATCTTAGCATGTAAACACCACCATATGTAAACTTTTATATAAGAAAAACATATGAAACAACTTACCTTAAATATGATGTTTTAGGATGATTTTATTATTTTCTTTTGCATTATCAATCTTTTACACCATAAAACTAGGTAACATTTTTATTCTACTTTTTATATTTTCACAATTAACTTGTTGAGATGTCCCTTAAAACACCATTTATGGCCAAACAAACTAAAATAACCAAAAAATACTTGTATTTCTAAAGGGATTCTTCAGGATTAATATTTCATTTACTTCTAATTGAGTCTTGCTGTTTTATGTTATAGTATTATTGTTGTTGGATAATATTCTTCAACAAAAATTAAACTAAAAAAATTGGTAGATCTCACTTAGATATCGTAAGAATGCCTCGTAACCATAACGAATTCAATCAAAATGTATTCTTACTTGTTTTTCTTTTAAAAAAAAAATTAAATGGGTATACACTGATTTAGACAATAGACATGTTAACGGTATCTAATTTTTTTTTCTCACATCCTTTTGCTTCAAACACCTAAGAAACAAACTAGTTTTCAAGGGGCATGGTGTTATGAGAAAGGACTTGTGATCTGCATATCAGATCTAGAGTTCGAGTCAAGACGTGTATCTCTTATAAGAATCTGGAACAACCAAAATTTTACTTACTCATCTGGATCTATAAAATACATTTTTCGAGATATGGGGTTTCCTCATATCTAAGAAAAATAACATAGAAAATGAGCATCGACATCACCTCAATGATGTTGAATATTTATGTAAAGGTTATTAGTGTTAAAATAATATAAATCATAGTTTAGAATCTCATCTAACAGTTTAAGTTTTTAGGTGAGATAGGTTCTTGATATGATATTAAAGCCTTGATGACCTAGCGGTTACAAGTTCAAATATCATCACTCTCATTTTATTTAATAAAAAAGTTAAATATAAAATGGTGTGGATCTGTGTAAATTTCAAAATCAATGACTTTCACTTGGGGGTGACTTAACTAAAAAATACATGCATTAACTATTTTGTAAGAGGTTCCTTGTGCACTTTGTTGCTTCATTGTTTCGATGTATTTTTGTTTCCATGGTTTCTTCCTTTCTTAATAGCTGAAGACTGACAGAGTAGTTCGTTTGCTTGCTGGATGAATTGAATCCAAAAACACACACAAAACAAAAAAAAAAGGAATGGAAACGACTGGTGGTACGAACGTACAAACTTAATTCAAGCGGACGTGGAAATCACCACCATCTTTTTTAAGACCGACCACGTGGAACACAGCAAGGGATGAGATTTCTGACAGCGCACTGGATAAGTTTGAAGTCACGTTCCTATCTTCTACCCAAAAATTGGGAAACTTTCCGATCAAAGTACTTAATTACAAAATGTGTTTTGTGTGAAGCCAGATGGGTCCATAACTCAGTGGTAGAGCATTTGACTGCAGTTCAAGAAGGTCACCAGCTCGAACCTGGTTAGACAGGTTTTTTTTTTATTAAAATAAAATTAAACTTTATTTTAAAGAATAAATATTGATGATAGATTTATAATTTTGATAATAGTTCAGATTTATTTTTATGGTGCCTTAGTTGTGATTAGATGCGTCATTGATGATTTGGTATGTTGAGGCTTGCTGTTTGATAAGTGAAGAAATATTTTGCAGAAGAAACATTTTCATCCCTGTTTCTTGAAAATTTACTACCACATCCCTGTTTTTTTTTCCTCTTAAGATTTTGATTCGGTATCTCGACCCGGTTTGCATCCTAATGGTCTTCGGATCTGAATTTATAGGCCCAGTCACTCGACATGACCTTGTTTAGATTATTTGCTCTTTTTAGGCCTTTTCCCTTTCCCATGAAACTTTTGCATAATTTAATTAGAATTAATTTAAAATCTTGTTTTTCATGTAAGAATTTTCAAAATTATTACACTTATTAATTTCAATATACATTTTTAAAACCATGGTGGATTTTTATTTGGAAGTGAAGAGAGATAGTATTAGATATTAAATTGCTCAAATCTAGCATGTTATTGCTTTTGGGTGATTTAATAAAATTAAATTAAAATGCATCAATACATTATATACAAGTTCATTAGGATCATATGCTAATAAATTGAATAAGCTAGAATCAATTATGTTTAAGACTCATTATATCTAACATAATCTCGTGAAAACATCATGAAATTCCAATCAAAATAAATTAATAACTCAAGCAGACCTAAAGCAGTGTCTTGCACTATGATGCAACCTGAATTAGTTTTTATTTTTTTAATATGAGACTCGGGTAATTGACCTAAATAAATCCATCAAGTCAGATTAATTTAAGAATATAATTAAAAAATAAAAGTGACTAATAAATAAAATGACCCTAGATGACCCATGTTATTTTTGAAATTAATAGAAAATCATATAAAGAATAAATAAAAAGGGAGATCAATCTTCATGCAAATCAAATGCTAAAGGATAAAAAAATATGAGCTTAAAAAAATCAAATGATTTAATACCTTATACTATGTTTGCAAGTTAAATATTTTTTGTCTAACATTAAAAAAATATTAAAATGAATGGAGATGGTGATATACTAATGATATATTTTAAAAATAAATATTGAGCAATTCATTTAATTTAATTAAATAAAACTATTTAAACATAATCTAAATCTGATAAATAAAAAATAAAATTAAAAAAATGAGATAACCTAGGTCATTTTAAAAGCAATGAAAACTTATTTGCAAAGAAAAGCAATTATAGAGCCTAATATTCAATTAAATTAATGTAAAATGATGAAACTAAAAACATGAACTTAAAAAAAGAAAAATAATCAACAAATGAACCTAGACAATTTTCCTAAACATGGGTTAATCTCTCAAACTCACAACCCGTTAAATCTTAGAATTAAGATCAATCAAGAACTTCAATCTATGGTTTAAGAATAAAATAAAATAAAATAATTTAAAAACTTGTCAAGGTTAGAAAATAACAATAAAAAAATGAAGACAAGATTTGTTATGTGAATACAATGAAGGAGGTTGAGATTGTAAACATTAATTAATTTCAAGAACCATTCAAAATAAATAAATAGCAATCAAAAGAACGAGAACTAAATCTAATTTTTTGTTCTTGAAAAACCAATTACTGCCAAACCATCTTTTGATTTAGGTCACATGCATGCATTGTATGGAGAGGTAGCCGCTACCATTGCGAATTGAAAAACACAAAGAAATTTTAATTTTACTCTTCTTGCATTACCACACGCAATGTTCAAAAATTGTGAAGGGGTACCCTTGCCAACAAGTTTCTCGAATGCGTCTACAACTCAAAAGAAACTTTCAAAAAAACCCTCCGAATCGTATTTTTTTTTAAAATATATAATTTAAATAATTTAACCATCTTAAAATTATAAAAGCCTAATATATCCCGGAATAAAAAAAATAAAAATGAACCTAGTAAAAATAACGTTATACCCCTGGAAGAAACCCTTGAGCAGTTTTCTTAAAGAGCAAAAACATAATTGAATTATTATAATCCAGAGTAAGTCATTCCTATTACACGATACTTTTCCCATGTGAAATAGGTTTTGTTAATAGTTTTATATGTTAGACATACTTTAAATAATCAAATGCTAAATATATATAGCAGCGGAAATTTAAATTATAAATACCTCCAGTCATTGTTGCTCAAGTACTGAAAAATAATCCAATAGCAGCAGCAGCAAAGCTTTTCCCAAAAAGGCAATAACAATACAAAATAATAAAATATTTTACGAGAGGAACCTTCTGATCTATGACTACCAGTAGCAGTAGATGGAGCACACAAGCTATTATTTATAGGTAGATCAGGGACTCCACTCACCAATTTATTTTCCAATTTTCTCCTTCCATCAAAGAGATAATTAGCCATGATCAATTAATTAATCCCCATGATCAAACCCCATGACCTATTTCCATGGTCATGGGTTTGCATGATCAAGAATATGAGTTTGTCATGAGGGACACAAATGGAAATTTCCAACATTATATTCAGTCCCTGGCAAAACCAACGTATTATTTCAATATCCATCCCCCTTCCAGCAAATGAAAACTTCAAATAATCAAGCCTTTATTAAAGCAGTTTCCCATCATATAAGGTCTTAAGATCCATCCCTGTGACAAAATTTAACAACACTAACTGAGTGATCGCAAATCTTCAGTTTTAGCTAACCGAGTGGCCTATTTTTGCTTGGTTTCTCAACTTTTGCAAGATCACTGCTACTCTCTTGTTTAAGAGATCAGGTCCTTTCTTCACCTTTTTATGGTAACCAGCAGGCAGTGCAAGCCTGAACTGAGGTATGCTTTCTATCCGAACTAATTTCTTGTCTTTTTTGAAGATCTTACATGATCTCAAACAGCAGAAAATTCTGGAGGAGTTTTGATTAACTAACAATGTTGTCTAACCATGAGAAGGGCAACGATAAGGTACAGATTTACCTGTGATATTTGCCGAAGACCACAGGAATTATCTAACAAATCTTCTTGTGGGTGTAAAATGCTAGTTCCATGAGCTCGCCACGGAAACCTTATTCACTAAACAATTCTCTGAAGGCACTACCTTGTTTCAAGCTCCCCTCTGAGTATATATTCTTCTTAGGCATTCAAACAGGACATCCAGATACTTGATGACTCGTTTTCTAGTCCACAATCAAGAAGAGTTGCGTGACCACAACTGAAAAATCCAACTTGGAAACTGGAATTCCTTGCGAGTGGGCAGCTGCATATATAACATGCTGTACTTCGAGGAGCATAGCCTCGTGATGCTGCCCTTCTTTAGTAAGCTCATGGTGTAGAAAGTGTCATCAAGGAATTGGCCGTGTCCTAAAATGCATAAATATGAAAGATTTGTGATTTAAATTAAGGAAGAACCGCTCATGACGGTCTAGCACAGAGTTCATTATAAAATAAAGAAGGAACATGTTTTCCTGATGCAGTTACAGAAATTCCCGAAAGGAAATGCATAAGATGCAATTCAAAAACCGAGATTCAAACAAAACAGATTGTTAACGAGGCACATATTTTTGCTTTTAACAATTGTAATGCAAAATTTAACAGGTACATATTGTAATGCCAAGTGCATCCTGAACAATCACACGCTTTGTGTTTTAAGTCGCAGAAGAATCAAAGAAAAAATTATCTCTTCATTAAGAAAAGGTGTTTTTGCACTTAAAAAAGCTGCGATGTTTAAGCAAGCCTAGGTTAACGCAAGAAAACATTCTCAACTTCCTGTTTTAAAACTATGCACAGAAAACACAACACAGATAATAATGATATCCTATCTGCTTGCTATAATACTCGATGTGCTGCGTTCAATCATACGTAAAAGGTCATAGTGAAGACCTGGACTTTCACTACGTAAATTAAAGTTAGAAGAAAGATAAAAAAAGGTTGATTCAATAATGGTGCGCTCTTGAAAGTTCGGCGTGGTAACCAAAGATCTAGACTTTTTCTTGTAGATTTTAAGGGTTTAAAAATAATAAGTAAAACAAATAGTAATAAGTTTAAAATACAAATACTGCAAACTCATTATATTAATCTTGATAAGACTGATTTGTGTTGCTAAAATGTTCCTACTATGCAGGAAGACTTTTTCTTTGCTAGACTGTTTTCTTGTACACGTTACCACTTTTTGTTGCAGATAGTAGGCTGTTTTGTTGGCTTTCGGTTACTAGTATAAGGCTATATAATAGCTAACCTTTCATTCAATAAAGTAATTCATTCTTCCAGTGCAGTATTGTTTTGATATTTGTTGTGTTCCTTTCAAACTGGTATCAGAGCCTCCACTGTGACTGAAAAATAAAAGTAGCAGCTTTTGAGTGATTTTCAAACAAAGAGAGATAGAGAGGGACGATGGCTTCTGAAGGACATTTTGTGCAACCATCCATTCCACGTTTTGATGGCCACTATGACCATTGGAGAATGTTTATGGAAAATTTCCTTCGAAGCAAGGAGTATTGTAGTTTAATCGAAACTGGTTATGAAGAACCAGCACAGAGGGAGCAACCTTTGTCAGAAGGACAACAGAAAGAGCTATATGCAGTGAAACTCAAGGATATCAAAGCAAAAAACTATCTTTTCCAAGCAATCGACAGGAGTATCCTTGAGACAATTCTGAAAAAGGATACCTCCAAGAAGATCTGGGAGTCCATGAAAACAAAATATGAAGGGAATGCTCGAGTAAAACGCTCAACTCTTCAAGCCTTATGAAGAGATTTTGAGATACTTGAGATGAAAATTAGTGAGACGATCACTAACTATTTTGCTAGAGTGAATAAGATAAGAGTATATGGGGAGATCATGACTGATGTCACGATCCATGAAAAATTCTACGATCTCTCACTGACAAATTTAACTGTATAGTTTGTTTGATTGAGGAATCTAGGAACTTGGATGCGATTACCATTGATGAGCTGCAAAGATCTCTCATTTTACATGAGAAAAAATTGCACAGAAGCAGCAGTGTGGAGCAAGCTCTGAAAGTGACAACTGATGACAAAACCTAGAGCAACGGGCATGGAAGAGGTTATTATAGAGGACAAGGAAGAGGAGGTCAGGCATTCAATAAGGCTACGGTGGAATGCTACAAGTGTAATAGCCTTGACCATTTCTAGTATAAATGTCCAAAATAGGATAAAGAAGCAAATTATGTAGAAGTAAATGAAGAGTATGATATGTTGTTGATGTCATATGTTGAGTCACATGAAACAAAACAGATTGATGCTTGGTTTCTTAACTCCGGATGTTCCAACCATATGTGTGGCAGTAGAGGTATGTTCACAAACTTGGATGATAACGTTGTTCATTCAGTTAAATTGGGAAACAATAGCGGGATGAATGTGGTTGGAAAGAGAAGTATCAAGCTGTTTTTGAATGGGATTACTCATGTTGTCCATGAAGTGTATCACGTCTCAAAGCTCAGAAATAATCTTTTGAGCATAGGACAACTACAAGAAAGAGGTTAGCTATTTTAATTCAAGGAGAAGTTTGCAAAATCTATCATCCATTTAAGGGGTTGATCATTTAGACCGAGACGAGTATAAACATAATGTTTATATTACTATCTCATACTCTAGTTTCTCCGAGTGCTCTAGAGAAGTGTTTTTATGACCTTTGATGATCTCTTTTATCTCTGACATCGAAGATACGACAACCTTAGCTATAAAGGCCGTAACAAAAAGGAATGGTTTGTAGTCTTCCTTAGCTACAAGTATCAAACACCACATGCACTGATTGTATTCATGGGAAACAACATCGTGGTGATATACCAACAAAAAGTACGTGGAGAGCAAGTCAGCCTTTGGCACTTATTCATACAGACATTTGTGGGTCAATTTCTCCAATTTCAAACAGTGGAAAAGGTATACTTTGTGTTTTATTGATAATTTTAGTTGTAAATCATGTATACTTGTTGACAGCAAAAAGTGAGGCACTGATTTGTTTCAAGTTCTTCAAAACACTAGTGGAAAAGGAGAAAGGATTTAGTGTCAAATGCTTATGAACAGACAGAGGGGGGAATTCACTTCAACTGAATTCAATGATTTTTGCAACAAAAATGGTATCAAAAGGCAGCTAACCACTGCCTACATGCCACAACAAAATAGGGTGGGTGAAAGAAAAAATCGAATTGTGATGAACATGGTTCGATCTATGTTGTCGGATAAGAAGCTCCCTAAATAATTTTGGCTAGAAGCCGTGAACTGGACGTTTTATGTTCTGAATAGATGTCCTACGTTGGTTATGAAGAATGTTACACCATAGGAAGTGTGGGGTGGAGTAAAACCATCAATTGAGCACTTCTGTCTTTGGATGTCCAGCTCATGTTCACGTTCCAGATGTTAAATGAGGTAAGTTAGATGATAAGTGTAGAGTCCAAGGGCTATCGATTATTTGATCCTTTAGCTAAGAAAATTATTGTGAGTAGAGATATTAGTTTTTAGGAAGATAAACAGTGGGATTGGGACGTGTGTTATGAGGGACAATTCTTGTTAGATTTAGAGTGGTGAGAAAACAACAGTGAAGGAGGAGATAAGATGAGTGAAAATGACAATGATGTTAATGGAAAAAGATATGCGAGCAGTGAAACAAGGAGCAACAATGAGGGGGAGAGTGCAAATAACAGTGGGGTGAGTGCTAATGACAGTGGGGAAAATGATAGTGGGGCTAATGGATGAATAAATAGGGGCAGTGAAGAGGATGAGAGCAATGAAACACAATGTTATGAATATGAGGGAGAAAGCAGTATAGCACGGTGTTATGAGAGTGAAAGGATTGCAAATGTTTTCAATGAGGATGCAGAGAGGGTTTACGAGCAAAAAGTATGACATTTTTTTTCTTACCTGAGTGACTATATCCTCTCTATTGATGGTGACTATGTCCTTTTTGCTGATGAACTAAAAGAAGATGAAGCACACATCATTCAAAATGTTTCAACAGGAGACCCTCTCTATTTTGAAGAAGTAGTGAAAGATGAGAAGTGGAGGCAAGCTATGGACTGTGAGATCAGCTCCATCGAGAAAAATAAAACATGGTCTTTGAGTGAGTTGCCTATTGGAGCAAAGAATATTGACGTCAAATGGGTCTACAAAACCAAATACAACGAACATGGAGAAATTGACAAACACAAAGCACGTCTCATAGCTAAAGATTACTCATAAAAGCACGGAATAGACTACACATAAGTGTTTGAACCAGTAGCAAGGATGGACACAATGAGGATGATCATTGCTTTGGCAACTCAAAAAGGTTGGAAAATTTTTCAACTAGATGTAAAGTCAACATTTCTTTATGGAGAATTGAGTGAAGAAGTTTACGTTGAGCAACCAAGGGGTTACAAGATGAAAGGCAGGGACACTTGGGCTATAAACTACATAAGGCATTGTACAGATTAAAACAGGCTCCACGAGCCTGGTTTAGTCGTATTGAGGCGCATTTTATCAAGTAGGGTTTTCGAAAGTGTGATAGTGAACAAACCCTATTTACAAAGAAGAATGGAGCGGGAAAAATCACCATTGTAAATATTTACGTTGATGATCTAATTTTTACTGGTAATGATAAAGAGATGATGTGTGATTTCAAACGATCCATGTTGAGAGAATTTGATATGACTGATTTGGAAGCATGAGGTTCTTCCTTTTCATCAAAGTACTTCAACGAGTAGATGGTATTTTCATATACCAAAAAAATTATGCTTTGGAGATTCTGAAGAGATTTAGGATGCTATAAAGCAATGAGGTAAGTAGTCTGATTGTCCCAGGTTTTAAGATCAATAAGGATGAGAATGGAACCATTATGGATGACATATTTTAAACAATTAGTGAGAAGCTTGATGTATCTCATTGCCACACGACTATACATGATGTTTGTCACTAGTCTCATCAGTAGATTTATGGCAAAACCAACCAAGCTTCACCTACAAGCTACAAAGAGAGCTCTTCAATATTTAAAGGGGACGATAAACTATGGTATTCATTACAAGAAAGGTGGAGATGATGGACTATTTGCTTTCATAGATAGTGATTATACAGGAGATATGTAAGATATGAAGAACACAAGTGGTTATGTATTTTTGCTGAGTTCATGTGTTGTAACATGGAGTTCAAAGAAACAGTCTATCATTACATTATCCACTACAGAAGCAGAATTTGTAGCAGCTGCAGTATGTGTGTGTCAAGCTATATGGATAAAAAGAGTATTAAGAGAGTTTGAGTACAGTAATGAGACTTGTACTCTAATCATATGTGATAATAGTTCAACCATTAAGCTATCAAAGAATTCTGTGATGCATGGTCGAAGTAAGCATATCGATATAAGGTATCATTTTCTAAGAAATCTCACAAAGAAAGGTTTAATTGCTTTAATTCATTATGGAAGCAAAGATCATGTGGCAGATATAATGACCAAACCATTAAAGGTTGATGTTTTTCAGAGGCTTAGAAGTATGATAAGGGTGTGTGAAGTTGTTAGTATAAACTAATTGTTGGTGACAGTGAGTTTTAGGGAGGAATTGACAAGACTGATTTGTGTTGCTAATAAGTTCCTACTATGTAGGAAGACTTTTTCTTTGTTAGATTGTTTCCTTGTACACGTTACCACTTTCTATTACAGATAGTGGGTTGTTTTGTTGGCTTTCGATCACTAGTGTAAGGTTATATAATAGCCAACCTTTCATTCAATAAAGTAATTCATTCTTCCAGTTTGCCTAAGTACATTGTAGTATTATTTTGATATTTGTTGTGTTCCTTTCAAATCTCCTCTTGATTACACTACGTACAACATACAAAACATGTACTTAGGGAGAAATAGATGAGAATCATGCATGAAGAGAATTAAGGAGACAACTAAGAATCATGCATGGAGATAATTGGAGGATTATGTGGATATAATAAAGGAGATGATTCAGTTTCTGGTTTTACTTCACTATGACAACACTTCCTCTCTAGTTAGAATATATATATATATATATATATTCTAACTAGAGAGGATTTAACTATTGAAAACCTTTCTTGATATGACCTTTGTGAGGACATCTATCAACAATCCTCTTATTTAACAAATGGAAAGCATATAACAACTTTATCAAGATGATCTATAATGAAATGAATGTCAACTTCTGCATGCTTGGTATTATCATGTTGTATCGATTATATGCAATCTCTTGTTATCACAACATAACTCTATAAGTTTCAAGAGTTTTACTCCTAATTCTTCTAATGCATATTTTATCCGTAATAATTCACATAACCCATGTGACCTAGCTTGAAATTCTGCCTCCACGCTTGATTGATCTACTATATTTGATTTATTTCCCCTCCAAGTTTCCTCCTACAAATGAGAAGTATATAAAAGTAGATTTCTTGTCAATTCGATCTTCGACCTAATTTGCATCTCTATATCTTTAATATCAAGTTGTTGTCTTTTGCAAACAAAAATCCTTTACCTAGAATAGTCTTCAAATATCTCAAGATTCTAAACACAACTTTCACATGTTCTTCATTTATAGCATGCATAAACTGACTTACCATACTCATATGATATGTTATGTCAGGCCTTGTGTGTGACAAGCAGATCAATTTGCCAACAAATCTTTGGTATTGCCTTATATTGGCTAGAACTTGGTCAAAAAGCTCTTGTAGTCTATGATCCATTTCCATAAGTCTTTCAGTAGGTTTGAAGTCAAGCATTTTAGTCTCGATAAAAAATCTAACACATGTTTTCTCTATACCAATGAAATTCCCTTCTTAGATCTAGCAATTTTAGTCCTTAAGAAATACTTCAGTTAACCAAGATCCTTGAGGTCAAATATCATAGACAAATATTCTTGTAAAGTATTTATTTTAGTTGTATCGTCACCTGTAACAACCATGTCATTAACACATGCAACGAAGGTTATTACCTTTCCTGCTTTGTGTTTTACAAATAGTATGGTATGAATTACTTTGACTATAACTGAACTTCTTTATTGACTCAGAAAACCTCTCAAACCCTGTTCGTGGTGTAGTTCAAACCATAAAGGGATTTCCTTAGGTTGCAAACTTTACCTAAATCAATTTGTTCCTGGTGGAATATCCATATATACCTATTCCTTTAAATCACCACTCAGAAAAAAACATTCTTCACATCAGATTATTGTAGAGGCCAATCCAAATTCACTACCAATAATATGAGTACATGGATTTTATTTATATTAGCTATTGGAGCAAATGTCTCTTGATAGTCTACCCCATGTTTTTGTATATATCCTTTTGTGACCAACATTGGTTTTTATCTACCAATGCTACCATCCGAGCTTGATTGTAAATGACAATTGCATCATAATATCTTCTTTCATTACGGACATGGAACAAGGACCTATGTGGAGTTATTGAGTTTCAAAGAATACTCTTATAAACCTATATTCCAGATTCGAGCCAATACATGAAGGTACCAAAAAGAGAACTTAAAATAAGAAATACAATGGCACAGAAATTAACATAGCATAGAAAACATGCAAGACATGTTGCAATCAAAAATCTTGTTTCTCTCTTTTAAAATCTAAATGATGTGTGGGAACATATAGTGGAATAATACTCTCTAATGTCAAGTACTCCAAAATATGTCTTGGAACAACTCTTGAAACATGAGATTTTCTACATGCAACAATGTATGCAATGAATTCAAGCAGATTTTCTACCTTTCTTTGAAGGTCATGCATCCATAATCTAGTATTATATTCATGGAGAGCAGATTCAACAAATATACCCTTATATTGACAACTTAAAAAATAATGAAACAGCGATATATTAAATCAACTTGGATCAACCTAAGTTAACCTTTTAAATGTGTGACCTGCGTTATAAATTATAAAACCATAATACCCTTATATAAGGCAAATCAAACCAAATTATAAAGTTCAATTCATTATAAATTCATTGTTTAATAATAAAATTTAAAAAAATAATCTAAAAAATAATTTTTTAAATAACATTATAAACATATATATTATTACAAGAATATCATCATCAATCTCGCAAGGTCGTTATATTTTTATTGCTATGAAATTTTAATATAATATAGACAAATATGACAGACTACTTATAATTTATTTTTTTCAATCTTGTAATCGAATTAAGAGATACGACTAATATTGCAAAACTATTTATTATTTAAAAAAAACACTATGTGACACAAACAAAACAAAACCAAAACATTATAGCTAAAATTTGAACAAAATTTCTAAAAAAATCGACGAAACATAATAGAATTAACAACCATGAAGAGAATACGAGAGAGAGAGAGAGAGAGAGAGAGAGAGAGAGAGGCAAAATTATTGAATTTATATATAAAATATGAAAATACAAAAAAAGAAAAAACAAAAGAGTACGCAAAATACACATTACAAAAAAGAGATTTGGGTATATATATTGAAAAATGACATTTGAGGGGGAAGTTGTTTGGACTCAAGGAAATTTTTAAGAATTTTTGATAATATATATACGGTTGTTTCAAAGTGTTATCCTTCAAATTACAAACAATTTTTTTATTTATAAAAAGCAATTCTATCACCACCACACCAGGTGAGAATAGTAGAAGACTTGGACATCCGAAACTTGGATAACAAAATAATTAAAATCCGAATCACGACACAATGGTATTAAAAATGGTAGATAGTTGAATAACACGCAAAGATAATATAAATTGTACAGGCAGCACTCGTGTCCTTGATTTGTAAATGCACCAAGAAGATAAAATACTGGAAACCAAGATTACAAAACCATTGTCTAAGATAATCTAAAATGCAAATAAGGAAGACAGAGGGCCATTTTGAAAGCAATTTCAGGCAACAATTATATATACGGGTGAAGCAACCTAGGCAAACAATTTAGATTATACTTAAAATTTAAACGCACAACAACAAACTAAATAAAAACTACTGCGACAGTGAAGCATCAGATCAGAATCCAGCAAACATGATAAAAACAAGTCAACTGAAATACTTCTATTATATCTAGAAGCCCCCAGTCCTGAAGATAAATATCCGGGATTCTCAAGAAGTCTTAACACTCACGAACAAAAGTAATTATAATGACAGCTGAATATCAATTCAAAAAAGGTAACTAATCTTTTAACTACTAAAAGCACCAGAGGACTCGGGCATTCTGCAGGGAGCTTCTAATCAAACAAGCCGAATCCCATGTCTTCATCCTCACTTTCCTCCTTAACCTCTTCCTGCAAAATTCAACCAACAAATCACCAGTCAGAGAACTCACGAGCTGAAAACAGCCACACCCAATTCAACAACAGATACGACATGTCCCTTTCTCCTTACCTTCTTCTTCTCCTCAACAGCAGGAGCAGCTTGAGCAGGAGCACCAGCATCTGGGGCAGCAACAGCAACAGCAGCACCGCCACCAGAGCCAACATTCAAGATGAGATCCTCAATGTTGCGCTTCTCAAGAAGCTTAGCAAACAAGCTTGGCCAGAAAGATTCAATTTGCACATTGGCTGCTTTAACCAATTCTGCAATCTTCTCTGCCTAAAACATTTGTTAAAGAATCCGAGAAAATACACAAATCCGCTGGAAATCCTAAAAATAACTTTAATATGTTACAACAGAGGAAATAAAAACGTTAGAAAGGAATCTAAAATAATTTGTCTAGGTTTTGAAGGATACAGTGATGGCGATGTTGTCATCGTAGAGAATAAGAGCAGCGTAAGTGCAAGCAAGCTCGCTAACGGACATCTTTCTTTAACCATAAAAAGAAAATATAAGAAATCAGCAGACAAAGTTTCAGCAAATAACGATTTAAACACAAAAAGAAAAACTAGAGCGATTGAATCCAGAAATCTATAAAGAAGTAGTGTTCAAGAAGAGAAGTGCGTTCACCTTGTGAAAATAAGATCTGGGATAGGTTGCTTCTAATCTCTGGCTGCGCTGCTTTAACACAATAACCTCTAGGGTTTGCAAATGAGAGGGAGAGGGGGTTTTAAAGGCAGTGAGAATTGGGCTCGAGTGGCGGGGTTCGGCGTAATAGAGCCACCTCACGAAGGCTAGGCCCATTATGTGATGCCTATTATGGTAAACTAAATTTCAATCTCATAGTTTCAGATATGCTACCGTTTGACCTCTGTAGTTTAAAGTTGTTCAGAATCAACCCTCATCATGTTTCCACGTTGCTGTCGGCAAGTGAATTGATTCTTAAAATCCTAATATATTTTTGTTGAATAATATCATTTAAGAGAAAAGGATAACATCAGAGGCATGTAAGAAGTAAGGGGAAAGGAGGGGAAATTTATTAAAATGGCTAGTAGAAAATAAGAAATAACGAGAATAGAGGGGTGATGTTCAGTAATTAAAAATGGCTATATTATTGGAAATTATTTTAAACTTTTGAGTGAAATTGAGATTTGTTTTTGAACTTGAATTTTTTTTATTTGAGTTCAATGAACTGTTTTTCTTAAGAAATAGTTCATGATATTCAAAATAAAAAGAGTTCAAAGGTTAAGTTCATCATAAATTTAGGTAAGATAAACTAATATATATAATAATAATAATAATAATAATAATAATAATAATTTTAGATATCCAAATTAATTAACGGTTTGCGTGATATCAATTTTTTTGACCTCCTATGTTTTTTATAAAAAATAATTATATATTATTAATGATTATATTGAATATCGTGCACTTTACTTTTTTGTTTTTAAAACAAATGCCTCAACATTGACTCAATTTTACAAAATAGGATATAAGTTTAGCAATTAAAAAAAAAACGAAACAACAGAAATTAAAAAATCATGGACCTTTTTTTTATTTTTTATCATAAAATTATAGATTGGTATGTATAGTTCCTACTTTTTTTCATTTTCGGTCCTTATTTTTGTGGCTTTCAGTTTTCAATACCAAATTTATTTATTTTATATTTAGATAAAAAGTAATCGATCAATCACATTCTAACTACCAAAAACACTCATCTTGTTACCTATGACTCTTTCTTGATAAGAGGAGCCTTATTAAGGTTATTTTTTTATCATTCTTGTTGGCAAAAAAATATATTGATGTTCTGAAAGATTTTGTAACACCTTAAACTTGTAGTATAATTGTTAGATTTTTACTTATCTTCTACGTGAAATTTAGGAGTGTGTGTGTGTGTGTATAGACACGTACACAACCATAAAAACTACTTTAAATTCAATATCTAATAATTTTACTCCAATGTATATTGATACACAATCTGTAATTATAATTTTTAAGATGAATACATCATTATCCAATTTATTTACACAAGTCTATTTACAAACATTCATCAAACACTACCAAAACTCATTCAATATATAAAAAAAACTAAGTAGATAGATAATGCTTTATAAGGAGTTGTGATCAAGGTTGTCAAAATTGTTTTTTTTACACGAAACAGAAATGTAATATAAACTCGAATTATAAAATCGAATCGTAAAATCATAAAATCATAAGTAAAATATTTCAATAAAAAAATTATGAAATCGTAAGTAAAATATTTTCGCAGAAAAATCATAAAATCATAAGTAAAATATTTATACAATACAAGACAGTTATATCCATAAAACTTCATCAGTTAAGGTTCATACATGACTTAAAATATCTTAAATCATTAACTTGCTTTTTGACTTGGTTATCATTCAATTTCAAACTCTACACATCACAAATACCAAGTCATTCATTTTTTTTCTGTTACAGACGATTTCTTCGTTTCGTATGAACCTATAAAAGCAATTCAAATTGATAACATATAAGATTCTTATCAAATATTAAATTATTATTTTTTAAAACAAAACTTATCATCTCAAATGCACTCCAGTTACGCTCACATCCAGATAAACTACAAGTCAAGCTTAGAGTTCGAATTGCAAACTTTTGTAGCTTTGGACATTTATCTCCATAAAAATCCCATCATTTAACAAAGCTTTTTTTCAAAACCAAATAAACAAAACATCACAAAATAATTTAAAATATTTTTTAACAAAAAAAGGTTAAGATTCAATACCAAACATCAATTACAAAGAGAGAGAGAGAGAGAGAGAAAAGCATAGAATCTTGAGGTATGAGATTATAATTTTATCTTTACCCTGACTTTTCATCCGTGTTTTTTTATCTAGAAAATTCTAAAAATGAGAAGTTCTTCCCAGATAATTTATTTGATCCTTGGTTGATTGGTTAAGGTAAATAAATAAAATAAAAACAATAATTTATTATATTATTATTTTTTAAACATAAAGTGTTACTTCTCTGCTTCTCTTTGACACTTCCTTTCTCATTTCCTTTGGGTTTCTCTCCATCCCTTTCAAGCAAAGGTTTGCTCTCTTTCTCTTTAACATTCAACTCTCTTAAAACCTCTCTAGAACCCTCATTCAAGAACTTCCTAAGATTTTCAAAATGGCAAGAGACCTTCCACTAGTTCTTCCACTTCTAAACGCCCATTGCAAGTAGTGATCGTTGGTATTTTCTAAATCAACACGATCATTGTCGACTTTTTTCGTCTCGTCGATGCCATTGGAATCGACAAGGACACTCCTAAACACCGACATAAATCTTCTTCCTTTTTTGTTAATCGCTTCCTCTGTAAATAAATGTATTAATTAACATCAATTTTTCTATCACATTAACAAACACAATCCAAGGCAACAGATTTTGCAGTTAGTTAAAGAGATTTCTGCTCAACTCAAATCGTTGAGCAAACTCAATCACGATCCTGACATCAACGTGTTTTTTTCACTATCTTGAATAAATATAGTTGTGTAATTGTATGATGTAAGTGAAGAGTGACTTTGCCCCCCTTCTCTTTGTTTTTGCATTTATGTTACGCAATTTGTCATTTTAGCTTTTCCAACAATTATTTGGTTGGTTCAATTGTTTCATTTTCTTTGCACATAAATCATTATATTATTCTTCACATTATTTTTCCTCATTTTCAAAAAGATTTAACACTTGCATTTTATCTCAACCTATTATTTTTGAATGAATTTTTTTTAATTTAATGGAATTTCAATGAAGGTTTTTTATACAAAAACTCTATTTAAATTTTTTCCTTTCATTTCCTGTATAAAACACGTCATAAATTTTTAACATCATCATTAGAGGAGTAGTTTCATGTAACAACCCCCCACCCTAAAAAAATCTTTCTTTTCTCTTTGTATTCATCATTCATGATTTCATGCTACTCGTATTTCAGTTGTTTAATATTATACTAATATTGTGGCAGAGTTTCCTCCAAAAATAAAACAATCCTAAGTGCCACAATCAACAATCCATAAATATTCCAAACAAAATTATGGTCAAACTATATTAAACCTATATCATTACAACACTAATCAAAAATAGGATTTAATATTTGTATAACAAAATATTACACTGTTATTTTGATTTTGTTAATATGCAATTAACACTTCAATATAAATACACATGCAATTAACACTTCAATATAAATACACAATTTTACTTTATTAGTCAACTGGTTGACTCTCTGTAATAATGCATTAATAACTCGATAAATTAGTTGCACGGATGTCACTAACTCCATTCTAGGTAGGTTAATCAATTAAATTACATAACTTTAAATTATATTAACATCATTAACTATACTTTGGATAGCTAGTCAATAATATTCTAGTAATGGCGCTACTAGCTCTACTCAAACTAGCTAGTTAATTAAATATATTGGAAATTACTTATATTACAACCACTAGCTCCACTCTAGATAGCTATTGAATTAAATATCTTGACAATTAATTACATTGTTACTATTAACTTCACTCACGATAGGTAGTCAATTAAACATCTTAACAATCAATTTTGATTAACACAAGGATCTCCATTGTTATGGTTAATCAAGATTCACACACACACGCATTTCAAGCCTTATAAGCATATTAATATAACAATATTTGTTCTACCATAGGCAACATTCACACAATTAAAATATTTTCCCTTCCTCTAGGCAATATTTAAACAACAATATTTCTCATGCCCATAAGTGGCATTTATACAACAGTATTTCTTATGATACATTATAATACATAAAATTTTATTCTAACATTGCAAGAATTTAAATAATTAAAAATACAAGATGGTGACCCTTACCTTAAACTCTTTGTGCACATCTTTTGCCACAATATATGCGCTTCTATTTATGTTTCCTACACAACCTGATGATATATATTCAATAGCTCATTAGATCATCACATAGTTAATCCATTTATAAATGTCAACACCACTAATCACAAACCCAACCTATAAAGATTTTTATTCATTTCAACATTCAAATTAATATCTAACCATGTTTCAAACATCAATTAATACTACAATCTATAAGTCAATGGTCATTTATCAAGTTAATTTCTCACTTAAGACTTTTATATCTCTAATTCTCAATTTCATATTTAATACATCACAACCCAATAACTAATAATTATCTTATTAATTTAGGATTTTAACATATAATTTTCTATTTGTTTTCCACAACTCAATTCATCTCTCATACACATATATCCCTTGCATAATCTTATATCTTTACTATAGCACTTATCATTTTAAATTTTTATTATCGTAATTCTTCTAAATATCCATACATTATCTCAATGTCTAAATAACTTAAATTTCCATCAATGAATTCAAATGTCTAAATGAATTAATTTTTCATGAATGCATTTCAATGTCTAAATTACTTAATTTTTCATCAACAAATTTCAATGTCTAAAATATTTATTTTTTCATCAACAAATTTCAATGTTCAAATGACAATTTTTTATCAACGAAATTCATATTTGACATTTTATCAACCACATAGCGACATTGGATTTAAAATATCTTATACTTGGCATCTTAACATAATTTACATCATAATTAAGTCAAATAATAAAGATTGTTTTTCCCTAGTTTCTCCAAAATTAAGTAAATTAACAATTTGACCATTTCTAACAATATTCATCATTTTTTCATATCTCCCTCTGTTCAATATTAAAAACACAAATAAAAGTTCACATATATATACATTCATGATTGCCACAACAACCCATAAAAAGTTCACACTCATTTTTCTTAAACACGTATCTATATTCTTACACATCAAAAATCAATCATGATGATTGTAATCATCATTACACATTTAATCCATTACCAAACCATATAGTTAAAAAAAAAGTTAAAAGATGCCATAACCCAATTTTAGCTCTCCAAAAATTATTTTATGAAAAATACTTTTAATTCAAGAATCCAAAAAAAAAAAAAATATTTTTTTCTCTTTTAAATGAGTTATTTTTTTGTTATGCATTTAAAATCTGAAGAGTTTTTCTAATTCATTTATATTTCTTGTTTATCTCTTATATAGATAAACTTTATTTTTGAAAATAAAAAAATATATTTTCAATATGTGATCCTTGAATAATCTTTTTTCCTTTCATTCTATTTAATCAATTTAATTTGTGTTTTTATTTCTATTATATTTGAATTGAATAAAAAGAATATTTTAATAAATAAATTTAACAAACAAAACCGAACATATATTTCATCTTATAAGATTAAATATCTTGATTTATAAATATTTCTTAATTTTTACAATTTTATTTTTAGTTATCGTTTATGTGTTTTTTTCATTTATTAACATATAATTCTTAATTTATTTGATTACATGTATATATAAACTTTTTTATTTTTACTTATTTTTTTTAACTATAAAAACATATTGAAAAAGCCTATATATATAATTTTTTTGTTTTTTTAAATATTACCTATGGTGAATTGCGAGTCAAGTTTCTAGTTATACTAATTCCAAGTCTATCTTAAAAGAAGAAAAAAAACCCTACAGAGATTTCTAAACTAAATAGAAAAATAAAATTATTATTACATATAGTAATTAATTTTCTAAACTAAATTAAAAAATAATTTCCCTTAAAACCTCCAGCATCAGTTCTCGAACTCTAATTTGTGAAGAGAGAAGGAGAATATCAGCGTGGACATCTAACAGAACAACAAAGTTCATGTAAATAACAGTTGGTCTTACATGCGCTACGAACAACTGCTAAGCTGATTAAATGTCTCACAGCTAGCATCTACAGCAACCATATTACTACAAACAGAAGTTACCAAGGAGCTCCACACATGAAGTTCTGGTAGCTTATCCTGGCTGACCATCTCCTCTAACCACATAACAGCTTCATATTGCCTGCCCATGGAGGAAAGACCCCTTATAAGGATATTGTAGGTATCAGCTGGTGGCCAATATGATTTAATTAACATCTCTTCCAAAACCTTACTGGCTTCAACAAATCTACCATCTCGACACAGCCCATCCACTAAAATGCCGTAAGTTTCCTGATTGGCAACACAACCCACCTGCTTAGCCATCCTTTTCAAATAGCCAACAGCGATTGCTGAATTCCCTGCATCACATAAGCCTTTCATTAAGACATTATACAATCTTACATTTGGAACACTGTTTTTCTCTACCATCTCCCTTTCGATTACATCAATGGCTTCACCACCTCTACCTTCTCTACACAACGCGGTGATCTTCGCTTCATAAGTCCTAAGTGATGGCCTATAGCCTCTCTCTTGAGATTCATCTAGCACTTTATCAGCCTGACCAGTCTTGCCTTCATAGTAAAGATCAACAGCCATCGCGGTATAACTAGCCAAACTGGGAACTCCGCCTCTGATTAGAGCTTCATTAATCAAAAGCTTTTTGGCTTCTATATCTTCACAATTATCACACTGGCTAAGATCAAGACGGTGGCGGTTTCGCTTAGGTGCCTTCAGCCCCTTCCTCAAGATCTTACCAAGGATTTCCAAGGCTTCTTCAACCTGCCCATTATCACATAAAGCATCCAAAAGGGTTCTATATACTACAATATCCTCTCCACTTCCCTTTTGAGAGATCCTCCAAAACATTGAGTATAACAAATGTGTGGCCTCGTTTAGCCTTCCATCTTCACACAATCCCCTCATAAGAATTCGATAACTATCCCTATTTGGATAGCAACCCTGATAATCCATCTCTTGGAAGACTTGCAATGCAAGGTCAGAGCGGTTACGTTGACATAGAATATCCAATAGCAGGTTTAAGGCACGGATGCGAGACTTCACTTCCCACCCACATGAGTTCTCCAAGAAAATACGGTGAGCTGTTTCAAGCTTTGATTCCTTCACCAAGATTTGCAAAAGGGTATTGAAAGATTCAGTCCAATTTACACAGTTGAATTTTGGAATATTCTTGAAGAGTGAGACAGCTTCACTTATTTGGCCAGCATTCGCATAGGTCTTGATTGCAGTAACAAAGACTGAATCTTTGCACTGACAGGAATCCTCGCGCATCTGATCGATAACCTCTTTCATCTCAGCAATTCGGTTTGAGTTTCCAAGGATGCCAAGCATGGTGGCATACACGGGACCATTGTGGTGATAGCTGGGGTATTTATCTTTTGCATCCTTGAAAATCTGCAACGCGGTTAATGGATTTTTCTGGCTCCTCAAAATTTGAGAGAGTTGTGTTGGTGTTAGAAGCCTTGGCCACCTTACACTCATGGCAACATAAGAACTTAGTCAATAGCTAGAATGCAGTGGAACACTTTTCATTAACAACCCTGATGGACATTGAAAAAAAAGTTAAAGCAGAAGAAAAGGAAATGTATACACAGGAACTAAATCTTTGTGGTCTAAAATGATTATTTTCTAACAAACAGAAATAACATTTTTATGAGAAAAAAATATGCAATTGTCTTTACTTATTTGACCCGCAATTTCAATGAGAACTTCAAATCTGTTTAACGATAGGCAAAAACTAACATGGGTGCTTTAATTAAAATTAAACATGAGCTGAAAGCTATGAGGGAAGCCGATGAGACTTTCTTTTTTCTTTGTTTTATCCATAGAAGGCATGACATAACATATGGTCGAGCTGAAATCATCTCAAATAAATTCTATACTATAACCAAGACTAATGCATAATCTGATTAATTTATGCAGAAATTAAAAATTATTGTAGCATTTATGAATCAATACAACAGGAGCTTTGAAAGTTTAGTTTGAACAGAAGTGATAGTAAGATTCAATTTCTATCGAGATGAAAGCAAGAAATCCACAGCTTGCACGCTTATAGATCAAATAGACCAAGTTTTCGAATATACTGCCAAAATGGAGTAAAGTATATAAAATTGATCTAATTAAGCCAAATCAGCCTACATCTTTTCAAAAGATCATTTGGAAGGCATTGGAGCTCAAAAAGTTGGGTCTCTGGAAGCTAGGGAGTTGGTTTTGATGATCAGTACCAAGACGCAAGGAAACATGATGCAGCCATAAAAATTCCTTTCATAAAACCAGCCAGAACAATGGCTTGATCCATCTTTCACTGACCAGAAAGGAACATTGCTGGAGCTACCAACTTCAGTGGAAATCTTCATCGAGAAAAGTGAGTGCATGCATCAAAGTTGATCACGACAACTGATCTAGCTAGCTGCCTCCCAATTTATATCAGGGAATTCCTAAGCAGGTTAAGAAGAGACACTACGATTTCTTAATTCTACAAGAGTTTACAATTAAACTACTTGTTTTATTATAGTCAGATAGCATGGAAGATGACCATATTTCATCTGGGTTCTGTGAAGGTGTTTCTTTTGGAAAAAGAACAGGATTAGGAGGAAGTGGTAAACTTGCAGTTTCTCCTTCAAGCATCTCCACAACTTTGTTCACTGCAGGACGACTACTAGGCTTCATCTGTAATCATTTTCTTTGCTATTTTCTTTTCATCTCCAATTTCAAGTCTTTCTTCAACAATTTGGTTATAAACCCAAGAGGGAAAATAGTTTTCACTGGAACTCTCTGCCACTGGATTAGTGTTATTTCTTTATAGAACTGGGTTAATGATACTGATACCTAACATATTATACCACATTTAGACAATTTGGTTTCGCGGCTGGTGGTGGAACCTAGAAATATGAATAATTAAACAAAAAAAGAAGATAAGTGAGAAGCCAGAATAGACCAACCTTAGGTGCAGCCTTGCTTGCTTGCGGCCGACCGGTCTGCTGCTAGCTGGAGATTGAAGTAGACTGAAGGGAGCAAGAGGGATAGAGAAAGAAAAGGGAAGATTCGGCTGGAGAAGAAAGTGAGAATCCCTAGTTTTTCTTCAAATATATAGGTGGATATAAATGTAATTTTCTTAAACTTTAAGATCATGCCGGTCGAGTTCGAAATTCGAACAAGATTTCAAGTCGAGAGCATGGCAATATCCATGTTCTTCCCTAGCCGAACTTTTTCACTTCGAGACTCGAACCCTAACAGATAAAAATAAATTATATTCATTTAGATTAATTCAGATCGGTATCCGTTGAGTGAAATTGTCATCCCATAAGTATAGCTGATAAGGGCAAGTCCAACGAGAAAGGCAAATAGATAGTCAAAGCTAAAATTTTGAATTTTTAGTTATTTTTGATTTTTTTAGAGTTCCAATAGGAGAGCAAATGGACAGTTAAAATGACTTTTCTTAACATGCAGAACCATGCCTACATATGTTAGCTGCAGAGTTGGAGTTATTGCTCCCACCAACAAGAATTGTACCGTTGATTTCTCCAAATTATTTGAACAGATTCCTAAAATCCCCATCAAAACCCAGAAAATAATAAAAAACATAACACAATTTCAACGAATCACCCCATAACACAACGCAAAAAACACACACCGATAAAAATACAGTCATGAAACATATGAATTGAAAAGGTGAAGCTTAATTATTATGCAAAAAAAAAAAAACCTAAGACTCGAGGGATATATTATTTCATTATGATGGGAAAGACGTCGTTTTTGGCGGTCAACACAGTCAACAATAGGAGGCCGTAAACCAACGTGAAATGAAATGAAAGAGAAAGAGAGCGGTAAGCAAGATGGTGAAACATCAGTAGCTCGCTCCAACTTCCTCATTGCTGCACCGCCACCGTGCCATTGAAGTAGATAGAGAGTTTCATTGACCAAACACCAGGTGCTCTCTCTTTCTCTCTCTTGTTGATTTTTCCCCTTTATTCGTTTGTATCTACTTGATGTGCCGTTGATTCTGATCTTATAATCTTCTAAAATTTTTGGAAGGATAAGTTTTCGAGTTTGACAAAAATTATCACTGGTGTTGTACTTTTTTATTCTTCTTCTATCTGATTTCCTGAGTGCTTTGTAGAATCTGCTTGCTGTTAATCTTAAAGTGAAAATGAATGAAGTACTGCTGGTGGTAGAATTTGGAGCGATCATTACTAATTATACATCGGAGACTGCTTGTTCCAACCAAAAATTGAGAGTAGTTTATCGGTCAGATATTTCGAAGCATTTTCCAATCAAGGATGTAAGTTGGCTGTGTGATGGCAGTTTGCAGTTGTTATGCGGCTAGATTTGCGTTATAGGAGCTCCTTTGAACAAGCTCCATGGGTTTAGATTTGTAGGGGCAGTTTTTCCTGGGTGTTGAGGAACCATGTGGGGTTGTGTTTTTTGACCATTGGATAATAAGCTTGTCATGTAACAGTTGGTATGATAGGTTTCTTTGGAAGAAAAGATTTTTGGATATTTCTACTGAAAAACATCCAATCAGCTTAGGTTTCTGTTACATAGGTTTCTAATTGTTCTGTTCTTGTGTCTGATTTCTGTTCCATAGTTTACTCTGTATGAATCAGATGAGAGGCCCGAGAATTTAGGCTGAGTGAACTGGATAGTCTTCATTGTCTAAACTCATATTGCTTCTGTTGATATGCTCTTTGTCCTGCCACCTCCTTGACTGACGACGACGACAAGGATGAAAAGAGCTGCACTTGAGGGGTTAGATAGAAAGAGGGCCAGGAATAATGCCAGGCAAGTTGGAACAAGTGGGAGCAGATGGAACGAGTCAGCGGTGAGTCGACTGCTGAATAATATCTTGGCCTTTGCACGCTTTGCAGGATATGAGATCTTCTTCATCCTCTTCTTTGTCGTTGCATTCTTCTTCTTCAAAAATCTCACCTCTAGGCCTGAGTACAGCCAAATACTTCGAAAGAAGCCTGGTGGTGCTGACTCGAACCCTTTCCAGGAAGCATGGGAAGAGTGGCTTCTTCTAGTCGTCTCTTACCCTCTTGCCTCGCACTTCCTGAGGGTTACTTCCTCTGCTTATAGATCATGCTCTGGGTTACCGCAGATTTTAAATTAAATTGGATGAAAATTGACTTGGTATAATTCAATCAATTTAGTTAAAACTTGGGTTTTTTTAGGAAAAAATCAAAACGATATCTTCTTATTTTTTTCTCTAAAATGGCAGCATTTAAAATTAATTATGAGTGAACATGAGCTAACTTCTTAGATCCAGGTCATGACCACGCATGTCTAATAACTTCTTAGTCCAGCTAGTTGGCGATGACGAGGTCATGATGTGCTGTTGAAAACCACGCGAGAATGCTCCCTGCCACAACTTGAAATCATTTATTGGTATGTGAAGTTTGCAAAAAAATGTTCGACGAATGGGCATGTGAAGCAGAAGTAATATAATCTTTTCCGGCATGCTAGCCTAACCGTGTTCTTGAAACAGCTGATGGATGCGCTGGCAGTATTCTCTTTCCGGCATCTCATGCTGTTGCTTTCTTGTATGGCATTATCGATTCCAATCCTGCACAAGTATCATCAACTGTAGCCATTGACCATGTACGCATTATCCATATCATTGATATTAGTTTAGATTCGTCTCATCATCGTTTGTTTAGCAGAAACTTCCTCCTAGAATTCCAACTGTCACAGGCATGTGATGTAAGCCCGCATGCCCGACTTTGGAGCAGAAAAAGTGCCAGCACCCATTTGGCTCACCTTGTGAGATCCCCTTGGATTCCAAACACATACCCCAAAAGACGTGGCAATGCAAAAGAAGGGGTTTGAAAAGAAAAGAGTTGCCGGCTGAAAGCAAAAGATGAAATTTATAGGACATGATTATCTGTGAGCAGAAAAATGTAAGGTGACAGGGACACCATCTTCTTTCCCCCAACTAATGTTCTGATCCTGGTATCAAAAAGCAATCAATCATGGATAATGAAGAGAAATAGAAATAATAAAAAATACAAGTTAATGACTGAGCTATCCATAGCCCAACTTTCTTGTTGACCACCATGGGCTCAAAGATATAAAACCAATCTTTAAACCCTGATTACTGCCGAATATAAACAAGAGTAAGTCATCGGATGCTCTCTGCCTCCGAGACATAATAATCTTGCTGATTAGTATCTGAGGTAGAATCCAATGCCTATATTGGATTCCACCCTATGCTAATACATGAAATGAATATGATTTCTTTGCCTAGTTAACGCTAACAACTACTTGAGACTCCCTAGTGTCCCAGACCGAACAATGTATAATGATGAAATTGATAGTGTCGGGGGCTGTGCTCGAATCATTGACAGAGAGTGAGTGGAGTGAGCTTTTGTATCTCAAATGCCTGTTTCCATGAAATGAGCAATCTGATGCTGATTTTCTGGATTCCTCTGATGTTATGCTAATTGAAGATCATGCATAACCCTCCTCTTGAATCAGTGACATGAAACAATGTTTTCCTCAATTCCTTTTTCCCCATTATTTTTTCTTGGTCTGCGATTTGTGGATCTTGCCAGTCCCGTGAGAAGACAAAGAACTTTCCATACTTATTTGGTTGATGAATTCTGTTCAGTGGGTGTTCCAGAGGCTTGCAAAGCACCTGGTCCTGCTCCCGCCACCCCTGTATTTGCTGTTGGTGCCGCTGCTGTGGTACTACTTGTCATAGTCATTGTGGCTGCACCTGTTGCAGGTTACATTCAAATGATGCTCTCATTGGCCTTATGTTAAATAAACTAGCATTGAATGAATATATTAGAATGATCACCTGCAGCTGTAGTCGCCATTGCAACAGAAGAAGGAAGTGATAAGATTCCTGTAGAGCCTAATTGCTGAGGTAAATAAGGGTACTGTACCATTTGGGGATATTGAATTCCAAAACCGTGTGCTTGGCTACTCTGCGCATACGGAGCGTAGAAATTGTGTTGGAACATCCCTGGTGTTCCTGATGCTCCTCCAGTGCTATAGTAAGGTGAGTATTGTTGACCTCCATAAACACCATAATAGCCCTGCAAACAATGCCATAAAACGGTGGTCAAACAACGCAGATGAAATCATCAGTTGTAAGAAGACATTGGTTCTACAAGTATATCACGTAAATACAGACCAAGGGATACATGGCGTCCTGTGAATATCCAGTATACCTGTGAGATGCAGGAGGAGGAAAAGGTAGGATATGATCAGATAATGAATACAAAAGAACTGAATGCATATTAAAGGAGAGTGAAATTGAAGAAAACATTCCCTGGCGACTTTTATTTGTTACTGTTTACTTACCCATAAGCTGAATAAGGAAATGAGTATTGACCAGTGGGTTGATGGGTGTATGGAGCTGCGGATCCAGGATAAGCAGGTGGAGCCACTAATCCATGTACTGGTCTAAACCGTCCTGTGCCTGCGATTTCATTTTTTCTCTCTCAAGTAAATACTTTAATCCTCTTGTTCAATGAATACAGATCTATATTTCAGTTAGCAAGCGGACGAATAGAATAATTATAAGCTTGTTACAGCTATATTCCCACGGTTTTTAAACGACAATATATATGAACATGAAGTGGGTTCAAAAACTGGAATCTTTACATGTTTTAAGAATGAAATTAAGAAAAAGGGCATTTGCCCCATTTCGTGCGCTGTTTCATGGAACAAGGTATCAATGGACCGTGTTGAGGGATTGGTAGAATATATATTGATAAGAGCAGATTAAAGTACGTATTCCAAAAAGGAAAGAAGACATGGAAGAGAGAAATGGACCGTGTTGAGGGATTGGTGGTCGAGACTTTTGTGCACCGAGGGATGCAAGATTGCAGTTTGCCCTCCTTCCATCGATCACCGGAGATGGGTTTTGACAAGCTCTCATGGCTGCATCTGGATCCTTAAATGTAACCTAAAGAAACAAGAACAAAGACCCACTTTTTATACCGAATCATGTGGTGCGCGCGAGGAAGACAGGGAGATATACCCGGCCCTCGCAAAAGGATAAGAAAAACAAAAAACGGGCGGGCTTACAAAGCCATATCCCTTGGATCTCCCTGTGTTCTTGTCTGTGATGGCAACAGCCTCCAGGATCTCTCCAAACTGTTCAAAATAACGCCTCATGGTATCTCTTTGTGTCTCCCAGGCCAAACCACCCACAAAGATTTTGGTAAGAGTCGTGTCATTGTACTGCCCTGAATTGCCACCGCCCACCATCTGAAACTGCCTTTGCTGAGCCATGATGATATACAATATTGTACACCACAGAACCCACAATAAAAAGAAAAAGGCCCAAATAAGACAATAAAAACAACGTTGATATATATACGAACCACCCCTCAGCCGGAACAAAAACCAGTAAAAGACCCCCAAGAGAGACCACCAAATATAGAGAGGGATAGGAAACGACGGTGAATAAAGCCAGAAAGAGCCGTTTGTTTTGGTGATGATCACATCAATCAACAAAACAAGCACTCTTTCTTTTCTACACGCACAAACACTCGTGTGCCCGTCTATCTATCTCTATTCCTGTCTCTTCTTCTTCTTCTTCTTCTTCTTCTTCCAGGAGTTGTTGTCTTTCTAATATTGCTTTAGCTGCCACTTTTCACAACCGCAACTCCTCAGATTCCTCAACAACGATACCCGTAACGAGAAAATCATTACTGTTTAAGGGAGAGAGAATAACAGGAGGAGAGGGAACTTGCAATAAATAACAAGTAGTATATTTATATACCCGAAAATAATATACATAGCACAAGAGAAGGAGAGATGATAAAATTAAGAAGAAGGGAAAAGGAGAAGACAAAAAAAGCTGCTAGTGGACACCCACGACAATAGTTGGCATCGTTGTCCAATGAAATCTTAGGAACCAACTTTTTTTTTCTTCTGTATCAGCCACTTTCTCTCTCTAATATTATGGGAAAACTACAAGCCAGTCCCATCCTATACAGCCACTAACAAAAAAGCCCTCAACCTTCCAAGTCCTGCTAATTTTCCGTGAGGTTCACATATTCACCCCTCTGCTACCATCACCACCAGTAATACTATTTCATGAGAGAAAACGACAGCGTGCAAGACAAGAACATTATAAGATATTGGATTGGTGGGAAACAACAAGGTCATTAATTTAGTGCTTTTGTTTTGTTTTCTTTTTTCTTCAATGGTGAAGCATATCTAATAAGGATACTGGTTATAAATATAGATCCTTCTTTGACGAGTTACGCCCTTCATAATATGTTGGTTAAACAAAATTAAAATATAAAATCTGAGCCAATATAAAGTAAAGCAGAATTCCTGTAATTATTGGTTTTGTTTTTTCTCTTGTTCCTCTTTATATAGTTTTTACTAGATGACAAACCACAGTGTACAAGATGACTTTTTAAAAACATTAAGATAATAATATATTTAGTCGATCCTAGTTACAATAGAATAATATGTTAAATTTGTGATCATGATCATAAATTCTTTTTAATTTAATATTTTTTTAATTTAGTTGCATGATAAAAAAAAACAATATAAATCATTTTAAAAAAATAATGAAAGTAAAAAAAAATCAATGAAAACCTATTGTTTGGAAAAAAAAGGGAAGAAAAAACAGGTTGAACCAAGCATGCTTACAAAAATAAAAAATAATTATTAATTAAATGAAATGAAAGTAAGGGTTATTTATAATATAATTTTATTAATTTCTTGAAACTATCTAATTAGTCATTGTAGTATAAAATTTAATTATATGATGCTTTAATCAATAATTTTCCCATGAATTTCAAGTGTGAATACAATGATTACTATATTTTAATATTATTTTTATAAAAATAATTATATTTTAACAATTTCAATATATTTTTAACTAATAACTATGTTTTACATGTAAATTAGGCTGTATATTTTGTTATACCTATTTTTTTTTTAAATCTTGATTATGAATTTAAATATCTAATGAAAAAAGAAATTAACTTTTTTTCCTTATATATTTACATTTTATGTCATATTTTCTGATGATAATATCCCTCAAATCACCAAAAGAGATTTCATCTTAAAAAATATAAAACATAAAATAATAAATAAATAAAATTAACCCCCCCCCCCCCCACAAAAAAAAAAAGGTAATGTATAAAATCAAAAAAGAAATAAAGTCAAGCGCATGAAATTAGCTTGGAAGGTCAAGCGCGCTTAGACCTCTAAAAAAAACTCACGGCCGATTGTTTTCTTCTACCCTTTATTAAAAAAGCATCACAAATAATGTGTTGCTTGATAACGAGATATTTATTGGGTTACAATCGAAATTTTAGGCATCATTACGATGGATAAAAAAAAATGAGAGGATGTTTTGAGTTAAAAATTCATTTTCAACTTCTTTTTCAATTAAAAACACCTAACAAACCAAAATCATAAAAAAAATCAAAACAAAACATGATCTGTTAAGAGAAATAAATATCCCATTAAGATAGAGTTTTTCTTGTCAAATAGAACCGTTAGAATTCAATAACGACTAGTTTCGTTAATAAAAAACAGTCAAACCAATGGATTTTTTTTCTGTCATTTTTAAAAGAATTTATCTCTTCTCTATGTTTTAATTTAATATATTTATCATAATTTGAAGTATAATTTTATCTTATTAGATAATATAAATATTATATTAAAAAAGAGTTCAAAAACATACAAAATAAATAAAACTTCAGAAATTTATTGTCTATACAAACAGTGAAGTAGTTGAGAAAAACCTTAGATCTTGTAGTATATACTAGTTAATTGCCCGCACTTCGTTGAGGACCGAACAAATATTTTTTATAATTATTAATATTGAAATAATTAATAGATTTTGTTAATTCAAAAATAAAATATAACATATATACATGTAAGGTTTGATATAATAAAACACATCAACACACCCTATTATAACAACAGCAACATCGAATGCTTAACATCTAAAAATATTATTACTATTATTTTTAATACAATAAAAAATATTAAATTATTTCGAGGAGAAAAAAAACTTGAAAACATTAATAAAAGAGGAAGCAAGAAAAAAACTAAAATTATTATTATTATTATTATTATTATTATTGCATGAATAATGGGAAAATAAATTCAATAGAAGAATAAAAAAAGCCCAAAAACTTTAACAAATGAGCAAACAAAAAAATGAAAAAAAATAAAAATTATTAGCTAAAAAAATCATTTGACATGAAAAAAAAACTAATAAAAAAAACAAAAGAAAAACCAAAGGAAAAAACGAAATATCAATTTTTAAATGATCATAAACACAAACTAAAATTTAAGAACAATTTTTTTGAAAAAAAAATGTTATCTCAACAAAGAGAAAATAATAAAAATTAAAAACCAAAACTAAAAGCATATATATATAAATAGGGCAAAAATAGGGACTATTTAAGAACTATAAAAAATTAAAGGAATTAAAATAAAAAATTAAAAGTATAAGGGCCAAAATGAAAACCAAATATATTATCAATTTCAATCAAATGAAAAAATTGAAAAAAATCAAATAAAATATAACATCTATACATAAAAGGTTTATATAATGAAACATACCAACAGACTCTATTATAATAACAGGAACATCGAAGTAACAAGAACATCTAAAAATATTATTACTATTACTCTTAAAACAATAAAAATTATTAAATTACCTTGAGGAAAAAAAACATTAACAAAAGAGGAAACAAGAAAAAAAAGTAAAATTATAATTATAATTATTATGTTAATAATGGGGAAAAATTCAATCAAAGAAAAAAAAGACAAATAGCTTTAACAAAAGAGCAAACAAAAAATAAAATAAAAAAAATTATTAGCTAAAAAAAATCATTTCATGTGAAAATAAAAAAAACTAATAAAAAACAACCAAAACAAAAAAACAAAAAAAAATGTATAAGCGGAAAAAAAATTATAAGTGGGGGAAATATGATTATGAGGAAAAAAATGAAAAATAAAATAAAAAGCATAATCAAGGGGGGAACGAAAAAAATAAATGGGGAAGAGGAAGAGCCAGTCAGGGTCGAACTCAACTTTCTATTTAGTAATCAGAAGCTCCATCCATCGAGCTATAGGTGTTTCGTTGTATCTTATTGTGAAAACATAAATAAAACTCAGTAAAATTGCGAACTGAACTGACCCTAAAACTGAGCAATACTATTGTAATACACAATGATTCTCCTCACATACTATAGTAAATAATTCTGATCTTTTTTAGTATATTAGATAATACTAGTTAGATTGCCAACATTCGGGCTTTGTAAAGAATTTGAATAATTAGTAGAATTGAAGCAATTAATAAAGCTATAGATAAAACACAATACACAATCAAAAGGATTAAACAAAACAGATGGCAAAAAGCAACCAGAACATTGGACCACACATTGAAAAACTATTACATGATATAGTAAAAAACTGAACAAAACAAATGGCAAAAAGCAACTCGACTATTAATTATTAATTAAATTAAATTATACTAAAAAGATAAGCTATCTAACGTGACTTTCGAATTCACAATGAAAAGCTCTAATATGTCACGGTAAAGAGCTAATCTCTTTTAGTATAGTTATAATATGTTAGTTTACGTGTCGGGTGATCATTTTAGAATGGTAAATTATGAAGTGATTAAGAAAAATATTATAAATTTTACTTTTATTCATTACAAACAATGTTAGTGCTGAAAATTGTAGAGTGGAAATAGCATCATTTTTAAAATTACTTTTCAGTATGAATTCTAATTTCAATTTCAAACAAACGATTTATTAAATGTTATACATGAAAGTGGTGGTGGTTGAACGATTTATTGTATTACTTTCTTTATTTTCAACTAGTTTAATTTCATCATGATGGTATATCTGGTGATAACAAGAAACTTCAAAAAAATTTACAATTCGTTGTGATCGCAGAGAAAATATGGTGATAACTTGATTCTCTTGCCTAACCTGGGTTTCTTTAATGGAAATATATAGGGCTTAATCATCATTCACGGCGAGGCGCCGAGCAACTTTCGGGACAAATAAGAAAATATTTGGAAGGCTTGGGATTGAATCGTCAATATATAGATAAATTGGGGACTGATTTGTAGTGATGAGGCTCGATTATAATATACACATCGATATCCGACACCTATTTGTCTAAACATCTGCTTTGCTGTACTCAACCTTCTATTTCCTCATCCTCTTAGACCTGATTGTTTTCGCAGTGAAAACATGTTTTAATTTATTTACTTTTGCTTGTGATAATTTTTTTTAATGTTTTCATGTATTTTTTAGTTAAAAGTATTATGATAATTAACTGCTATTATAGTATCAAACACAACCTAGTATAATTTTTATTAAATTTAATAAGTTGAATTTATTTTAACTAGATAAAAAAAATGCAACAATAGTAAACAATTGTTTTTTAAATAATAGCTTGGAAAAAATATTTGAAAGTACAAAACTGTATTAAAAAAAAGTTTAGGTCAATTTGATGTGACATGAAAAACATGTAAATTAACCTGCAGAACTTATGGTACAAGTCATGAGATATAAATAACCTAATAAATATATTTTAACAGAATCATAAATACATTTAAAAAAAAAACTAATATTTAACAATAAAATTGAAAATAAAATAAACAAAAAAAGATATTGATCCATATTATCTTTCAAGCCTTCTGACACCATAATTAAATTGAAAACATCATTCATGAAAAACTATGACACTTAGTCCTAGAAAAATAAAACATTGAAAGATAACATTAAAAAAAATATCAATTATATAAAAGAATCTAAAATAAAAAATAGCAATTAAAAGAACTAGTAAAAATCAAAACAAAAAATAAATTAGAGGGCAATTATATATTTTTTTTTTGGAGGGCTGATTTGAAAAGAAAAATAACTTCAAAAAAAGATGAAAAAAATCAAAAGAATTAGGACCAAATTTAAACAAAATAATAGACTATAAACTTAGATTAAATGATAAAAAAATTACAAAAGAGCAAAAGAAAAAAATCAAAATACAAAAGAAAATAATATATGATAAATTGAAACTGAAAGAATAAATTAAAAACAAATAAATCTCTTACAAGAATCGAAGAATAAAAAATAAAAATAATGAAGATCAAAGTTGAAATATCAATAACAAAAAAAATGACTTGTGATTTTTGATGGAGAAGAGACAAAAAAAAGGAGAAGAAGAAATATTTACCTGCACCAAATAGACACACTCCGCACTAAAAAAAAGAGGACGCAACAACACTCACAACACATGGTGAAAGAACATTTTATATCATCTAAAGGCTCCACACATGCGGTCCAAAGGGCATAGGGGTCACCTATAAGCCAATAACTTTTTCAATTTAATTAATATTTAATCTATATTAAAAAACTAAAATGTCTTTGATGAAGGCAATAATCGCAAAACAACCCAAGTGAAAAGACCAAAGTACCTATATATGCATTACTTAGTTTTTTTTTTTATTAGAAACGTAAACTTGTCATTTAACTATATTTAAAAAAAGTAAAAGACAAAAACTCCCCTCTTAGACAATTTAAAAAAATGCTAACTAGGAAATTAATTATGTTATTTTATTATCTCAAGAAAATAAAAGGACAATTATATCCTCATTGAATTTCTTAATGACTAATAAGTTGTGGAAAGTGAACAAAATACCTCAAATACAAAGATCATTAACTTTTTTTGACATAAAAACAAATATGATTATACAATTATAGTAGTGAAATGTGTATACAATAAAATTGCCTTCAACCTTAGCTTCTTGCTCTTTTTTTTAATGTTATGTTTTTGGCAATTATGGGTACTTGGGTCATATTTATTGAGCTAACCTCGGGTACGGGTCTGAGGTTTATAAATATAACATTATTCAAACAAATTTTTTGTTTGATATATCACCGAAAATTAATTAGGTGAGTCAATTCAATTTGACTGGATCTAATTTTCAAAATAGTTTTAAGAAGTTCTGGTCCAACTTAAATTTTAGGTCAACGGATTGTCATCAACCATGCCGAGTTCAATAACTTGGTTCGAGACATGAAACCTTCTTCCTCCCTCCCAACCAGTTGAAGTGGCTGATTTACTTCCGTCCTCCACCCTCTCTGCAGCCGGCAGCTATTCTCTAGAGACCGAAAAGTGGATAACCGGGTTCTGTTTTGTGGTCCAAGACTTTCTGGCACAACATTCTAAATTCTTGTAAAAAAAATAGTGATTGTTTCATAGGACACCGGTTACAAAATTAAATAATGTGAGCACCCCTTGTCTTTTTCTTCACCGACCATCTTTGAATAATGCCGTAGCTAAAGTTATATTTTTAATAAAGAAAAAATAAATTACTGGATCGTACGAAATCTTATGTATAAATTGCAGCATTAAAAAACAACAAAGAGCATCCATATTTTACCGTGTTATACACAAATTATTGTGTATTTCAACAAAAAAAAAATATTATTTTATTCTTTGGGCTGAAAAATTTAACCCTCTAAAGTCTAAACCAAGAGTATTTTGGATATTTTCAGGGGATATGTGTGATATTTTCCAATTATTTGGGTTTTTCTATTCTAAATTGCACAATAAAACTAATTGCAGTGTTAGACATTCGGTAAGATCATAAAATCAATTCATGTTTATTGATTTTGCAATTTTGCCTGATTTTACCAAGTCACTCGCGATTCACCAAATTTCAAGTTTTTAAAATGATTTTATCAAGTTTATATATTTAATTTTACAAATCAAATCATAATTTTAACGATATTAATGCCAACTTTCAAGACAACATTCGAATTTTCCAATCAGCCCTCGATGTCGGGGCAGCATATGTTTTCTCTTTAGTTTTCATGATGACCTAGTGTATTCTTTGATTACTCTCTGCTTTGTTTTGGATAATTTATATAAAAAAATTCCCCCCCCCCCTTAAATTTTCTCATTTGTCAGGTTCAATTCCTTTTTTTTTTTAAATTTAAGACAGGTTTTGAATTTAATTTCTCTTACATTTTCCTATTTAAGTATTTTTTTATTATTAAATTTTATCCTTATTTTCTCATTGTTAACTTTTTTCCTCGATTTTTTTTAAAAATTAATCTTTTTTTTATCTTTTAATATTAAATTAGTTGGGTTTTGAGATTCTTGATTGAATCTAGGTCTAGGACTCTTATTGGATTACGAATTTAAAAAATTAACCTAGTTTTAGAAGGTTCACCTAGATTTGTTTTTTCATCAGGAAAAATCTGAGCGGTTCCATATTACAATGCGGGCCATATACCTGGTAAAATCTAGAAATGGAATTTACCCATTTCAAAATCAATCAATCTGTGAGAGAAAGAATAAAAAAGGGAAGGGTAAATTGGATCTCCACTAGACAAATAATTCTCTGAGACAGAAACAGAATCATGGCTGTCGCCACCACACAAACGTTTTTTGCTTTGGACTGTCGAGCAGATCGGTCAAACCTGTCTTTTCAATTTTTTTATTCCCCACAATTCCTCCTCGTAATTTCAAGAAGAGTTTTTATTTTGATTTTTATCCATCTCTTCTGCAAAATTCAACCATTCTCATGTCGGCTCTGTTGGCGGCTGCCATGGCTGGGCTTTGAGAGGATCGCTTTTGGCATTTGTGCTGCCTATTTGCTGTCCACTACCGTAGGTGAGGCGGGAGAGGAGTTCAATCTAATCTTTCAAAAGGAGTTGATAATGACAGCACATCCACATATCGTTTTGGACTAGTTTATTAATTCATGATTTTTTTTTCTCATACTAAAATAATATAATTAGTTTTAAGTAGGTGAATATAGTTCATCATATATTTCGAAATAATAAAATTAATGCACATCGATATATAGGTTCATATCATGAATATTAATTAATGATATTTTGAATTTAATATAGGGTCGTCACGATAAAAGACTTAAGATCTACATTGCATGTCTCGGGTTCTAGTCAAGACGTGCTCATCTTCTAAGAGTCTATGATCAAAGTTGTCAATTCCATTTCGGGTGGTATTTTATTTTTCAATTGGAATAAAATATTCAAAGTATTTCAACGCCTTGTTTTGAGGTTGTACTGTTTATGTATATATATATATATATAATTAAATATATTGATTCAATTTTTTTAGTTCAAATTCAAAAATAAAATTATATAGAATTGTGCAATTTAAATTTCAAACATAAATAAAAAAATGAGAGTTGAACTGATATAACTCGATCGACTTGATGAGTTCAAAAATAACATGCAAAATTGATAAAAATATAGTTTAATTAACAAAAATCAAGTTGACATCTTAAAAAAAATTGAAACGATGATATATTGAATCAACTTGGGTCAACCTAGGTTAACCTTTCAAATGTGTAACCTCCGTTATAAAACCATGAAAACCTTAAATAAAGCAAATCAAATCAAATTATAAAGTTCAATTTGTAATAAACTCGTTGTTGAATAATGAAATTGAGAAAAAAATAATCTAAAAAAATACACAATAAAATGATTTTTCTGAACAAAATTATGAGCAAGTATAATATTATAAGAATGTCATCATCAATCTCGCAAGTTCATTACATTATCTGATTGCTCTGAAATTGCAACGTAATATATATAAATATATCAAAAGACTCCTCTCAAAATTTCATCTCAATCTAACGGTTGGATTAAGAGATATGATTGATATTGTAAAATTATTCATTATTTTAAAAAAATACTATTTGACCAAATTGGAACAGGCGGAACAAAACCAAAACATTCCGGGTGAAATTTTCAGAATGAGCTGAAATTTTAAACGAGGTAAAAAGTGTCATTTTATCTTGTTTGTTTAATGGTATAAAATGTTTTGGCCGTTTTGGTTGAAACAGAATGAGATCAACAATACTATCTGGGACAACCAGAGTTTTGCTCGCTTAACTCGAGCCCATAAAGAGTGTCTAATCGAGGGTGAGGTTTCCTTGAATCCATTTTTTTTAAATTTAATTTCTTTTTTACCCAATAACACAATTCTAATCATGGAATAAAATGATTCATAATACATCCACCAGTAAATTATATAGACAAATCTAATAATTTGTGAAAGGCTTATTACCCGGTAAACTATATTTATCTAGTAATTCTGTAAGTGTTGTTCAATATTTTAGAATGTATGCACCAAGGCATGAATTTTAAAAATAAATTCACATATATTTTTTTAGATTTAGTAACAAAAAAACTAGAAGAAATAAAAAAAACCCTCTTCCATATATTCTAGGATCATGATCCTCGTTTTGTCCTCTAAAACATAACATAACGTATTTATTTAATTCAGACTTTTCAAAAAAAAATGAGCGATTAATATCTTGCTATCACATATATTATTAATCAATAACTCAATGAAACTAAGCTATCTGTAGTTCGCCTTTTAAAATTGTGGGTGTTTATGCTAATATTGGCATAGCAAGAGAGGCAATTGAAGATGTTATACGGCGGATGATAGAACATGAAAAAAAAAAAATAACTTGCTTATTTTGTTTCTAAGACTTTATTATTCTTCAATAAAACTCTTGAATTCTAACAATTTTTTTTTATTGTTTAAGTGCAGTCTTAAAAAATATCCAGTAAACTCAAAGATATAATATACTTAATACATCTTTATAAAAATTGAACCCAAGCTCTAGATTATGAGAAAAACAAAATTAGAGCTTCAAAAACTATAAGAGTCAAGTTGGAAAATGAGGTGACGAAAAGTTTCAAAATTTGTTGAACAATATGTCAAAACAATGCAAAAATGATGGAAACCCCTCCTTTACCAACTTTGATTACTCTCTATAAAACAAGAGTTGAATCTGACTATTATTTATTTTAAATAACTACAAAAATGTTCAAAAATTATCCAGGTTATGAATAGTTAGGTCTAGAAAAAATTAAGAAGTTGATGATAATTATTTTACTATAGGCTAGATAAGACAATAGACTAAGGAAAATAATTCTCAATGGACTAGACCCAAGCCTAGTTGAAAAAATATATTTTGCATAGCTTGTGTATGAGTTTTAGTTTAAAACCAACTTTGCGTAAATACATATTTAAAAATTTTGGGTGTCTTTCCATCCAATTTTAACTTCTTGCCTTCTAACTATATAAACAATAAGGAAAGCTTGTTTCTTTTCTGTGTGATAAAGATTAAATTACAACAAAATGTCAACCCTAAAAGTGAGTGGACCACACTTTTAATTCAATCTTAAATGTGTCAATTAACCGTGTTTCTAAAAACAAATCTCAACAATTTCCCATATGAATGGAAATTGTTTAACCAATTTAATAATGACTTGAAGATTCATAAAGAAATATTGATTTAGAGATCATTATATCAGGAGAGGTTATTTTTGGCTTCAAGTATTTTTTAGTAAAATACTATCAGATTTACTTAATAATTAGTGAACATAATGTCTTGAACTCTTCAGCCTTTTATATAAACAAATAAAATAATATTCATATAGCTCTCCACCTAGAGCCTCCTTGTGTTCTCATGGTTTTGTTCATTTTATCACTAAATAACTCTCGGTTTTATGACTGCTTAAAAATAATTAACATTCTTAAGTCAACAATGTATGGTTGCCAATTATTATATTCTTTTATTTTTAAATGCTCAAAACTTATTCCCTCAATGAACTATACATAAACTCTATTAATAAACCTTATCCTTAATATTTGGATGGTAGCCACCTTTTCTAGATCATATGTTGAGAATCTATGTTATTTCCACTCTGATCATAATTTTATTATTCTGCGATGTAATAGATGCCTATTCTTGGTGATGGTAAACCTTTTATATTTAATATGACTCTGGTTACCCACCCTAATTATCAGAAAATTTTCTATAATGTTTAGGAGAGATGTAGTAATAATGTTATTAAATATTTACATGAAGTTTGCTAGGATTCAATTGAGTTCAATAAAAAACATGTGGTAACAAATTTCACTTGAAATGAAGAGTTGAAGCAAGGTTAAATGAAATTTAGCATTTCCTAGAATTTTATAGAGATAAGGATCTTTTTATTTCAGAGCATGAGTTTTATCAAGACTATAATTTATTCATTCTATAATAAGAGCTCTTTTAGTTTCATAAATCTAGTGAGAAATGGGTAAAACATAATGATAAAAACACTAAGTTTTTTCATGCACACACCACTATTCAAAGATGAGAAATTCTATATACAAATGATGTTAAACGATAAGAATAGGCCTTTTAGTTCTACTAGAAATTTTTATTTTATTGTATTCAACAAACCCTCCTCTCAATGATAATATAGACAGATGATTGCCACCAAGATTATCTACTCAAGGTATTATTAATTTAGAAAAACTTGTCTCTAAAGACAAGGTCTATATATAACTCATGAGCATGAAATTCTATAAAGCTTTTGGTAAGGATAAACTCTAACATTTGTTTTTAAACAATATTAGAATGTTATGAGCTAGTTCAACTTTTGTGTATGGATAATTTGATATAGAGCTAGTATTTACTTTTGTCATCTTAATTCTTAAAGAGGAGAAGTCCGCTACCTTTAAGCAATTTCTCCCTATTAGCCTTTGTAATGTGATTTATAAGCTTAATAATAAAGTTCTAGTTAACAATTAAAAGTCATTCTTAGATAATCTTATTGGTCTTATTCAAACAATTTTATCTTGAGCATAACACCACACGTAATATTTTAGTTGCTCAAGAAACTATGAATTATACGCTTCAATTTAAGAGGAAGAGAGGCATTTTTGCTACTAAGATTGACTAAAAAAAGGCTTATGACAAGGTCAAATGGGTTTTTTCTCCAAGCCATTCCTAAGAGTTTAGATTTTCTCAAGGGATAGTTGACTTGATTATATTTGTTTAACCAAAAGAATAAAAAATGGGTTGGATTTTACAAGTATAGATATCCTTATCTGTTCGAGGTTATAACTCCTAGTAGTTCTGTCACTTAGTGCTCAACTTATAAAGCATTTTCATATTAATATAATGGCTTATTCTATAAACTTGGCATAATTAGGGTTTTTTTTATATAGCATGATCAATGGCTGAAACAAGGATTAATTGAATCTTTAATTGATTTTTTTGAATGTGATTGATTTTGACTTGCAGGTCAAAGAGCTTTGGCGTAATGGAGTATTAGATTTTAATGAGGTAATTATAGCTATTTGATAGGCCACGAAGATCAGGGAGAATAATAAAACCGAATCCTAGGTATAAAGGAGGAGGGACAGGGGAGGAAGTGCAGGCAGTCAAGAAGACAAAGCAAGCTTGATTGTCAGTTACACAAAGGCGTAACAGTTGCTGATAATAAAAAGGAGTTAAAAGAATTAATGGGAGGAAATATGAAAGCAACAATTACTACGCATCAGTTATTGTTTATTAAGGCACCAGTAACTACTACCAGTTAAATGTTATTTCCATTAAAGTTCGTTTGAATAATGTAACTGTAGATGAGTTAATTGAAGTAGGGAGCTGATGTATTTATAAGCACTGAAAGGAAAGGAATAAACATCATCAAATAATCTTTATTCTACATTTTTTTTTTATCGTTGTAAGCAATAAAAAGATGAAAGTCTGAATTGTTTGAGATATTATGATTTTGGTAGATAAAATTGGTCTTATTTTTGCACCATAAATTAACATGATTTTTGGATATAAACATCATTCAACAGATATTGGATATAACTTCTAGTGACGTAGCAATTACATTCTTTACAAGACTTTGGTATATCTAAAGGCATAGAAATATTTTAGCAAATGCAGAGAACTATGATGGAGATTACTGGCTATTATGTCAAATTAAACACCTTGTAGATGGCTGTAAATATATTTGAAAGAGTAAAAATAAAATATGTAAAGAAATTCCTCTAATTACATAGCAACATCCCAACATGGATGTTATGAAATTAGATGCTTACGCAAGCTCTTTTAGGAACCCCAACAAATTAGCTTGGAGTCTCCTTAAGAATTGTGTGGTGGTGACGAGCTTTATGGGTTTTCATCCAAAATTTATTGATACCAGCTACCGCAGAGGAGTCTAGTTTGCTCTTTTTTTCTTTCTATTATACTAAAAAAAATTCAAAAGAAAATCACTTTAAAAAATTATCGTGTATTATAATACCAAACTCGCATTAAATAATCTCATTGAAATAATTCATAGCTAGATTCAAAATTAATGAAGAAACGCATACAAAAATGTTTTTGAACCAAAAGGTCATTTCTTGTATATGTGAAATTGAAATTACAAACTAAAAGGTGTTATTTATCAAAAAGAAAAAAGGCTCAAGGAAACACTCATCTTTAAACTCATTACATTTAGAAAAGGTCGACCTGTTTTTTTTTTTTTTTTTTCAAATTAACTTAAACAAATCTGCCCTCTTTCTAAAACCATCGAATTAGTGGAGTTGTTGCTTTTTTTTTAAATAATGTATTGTGTATTGGTGTAATAGTTACTAATAAGGTAACAAAAATTAAAGACTAATGCACATACTGGAAATTTAAAATTCGATAGGAGGTATTTTTAAGGATGTGTTTGGATTTGTAATAGTGATTGTTTTTTAAAGTATTTTTTTATTAAAAAAGATATTAAAATAATATATATATATATATATTTAAAAAATTATTTTTGATATCAACACATCAAAATGATAAAAAAACATATAAAATAACTTAAAAAAATTAAAATGAAATCTTCAAAAACATGATTTGAGCACAAAAACAAACACAACCTCAAACTCATGGCAACATCATGTTTATGAACACATTCTTACTGATCATCGTCATGTGATTTACCATGGACTCATTCGAGATGTCAATAGTGAAAAAGCAAGATGGAAATTCTGCTTACTTTCGTAGAATTAAATTTATTGATGATTGCTCCCCTCATAATGGTCACACCTGGGTATTGATTGCTCCCCATTGTGCCATTGAATTTCAATTTTCTCCCCCGGTATCACGGACATAAGGACTATAATTATTATTCGATTTGTTTTGTGTTGACTCTTGGAATCAAATTTTATTAATTAGGCACTCTATAAGTGGTGCTGGCTCTGTTATTAAAATAAATAATGTCAGCTTTTATTGAGAGCATAAAGTTGTACGCCTATGAAAACGTGATAGTATGGATTGAGAATACTGGAAATGTTAAAGCATAAAAAAAAACTATATTGGTTAATTTAATGTAATTGTTAAAAAATCACCATTTTTTATTATAAAGAAATTATTTTAACTATTTTTTTTCTTAGAAAAATGGAATCACTATATATATATATATATATATATATATATATAATGAAAACGTTAGTTTATATTATTTGCACCTTTATTGGTATTAGTGGAATATATATAAAACACGTTGAAGTTTCACTGTTTATGTTCATTATAGATTTCAATAGTGAAATTACTATTTTACCTCTAGAATCGCCAAAAAATTGAACCTAGGTACAAAAGGTGTTATGGTCTTTTCCATATTTATTGCACAGTGAAACTATTTATTTACTCTTGGGAGTTGATGAAAATACGAAGGTTGGTGAAGGATATTATAGATTTTTCACATATTTGTGCACAATACATACCCTCTAAAAAAGACAAAAAAGAAGTTATGTGGCTCGGGACATGCTGGTACTTTCACTCCTATTTGTTTTTGTGGTTATCGTTGGGTTCAAGGGTGTTTAGGTAATTATATAATTTTATTATTATTATTCGAATTTACTATAAGTGCATCATACGAACAAGTCTTTGGTTTTTCATGTGAACACATATTTCAGACGGACGGTGCGGTGTCTATAGGTGGTGGTAAATGTCCGATCGTCGTGTCATACGGTGCACTGCCATGTCTTTTTTCTCACGGTGCGGCGTGTGTCGTGTGAATTTGGTCTTGGAATCACCGGTGGACAGTTTTTTGTTTGCCCCCTTTTTCTCTCTTCTGAAGCCGGAAAGTACATTACGATTCTTCATATTGTTGGTTTTTTTTATTTCAGTCCCTGGTCTTTTGATTTTGTTTTTCTTACTGATTTCTTCAATATAAATTTTGATTGTGTTTCAATTATACTCTTTAATTGAAATTGATCATATATGATACGTTCCATTTCAGTCCTTAATCTTTTAATTTTTTTTTTTGCTTTTGGTTCCTTTAATATTTTTGGTTTGCAAGTTTTAATTTGTTTTAATTTTATCCTCCAATTGAAATTGGTCATATATGCTACTTTTCATTTTGGTCCTTATTCTTTTAATTTTTGAAACAATTACACTGCATTTTTTTTAAAATCCCTTTATTGTTTTTCGGTCCCAATGTTTTGATTTGTTGTATTTTTATCCTTCAACTGGAATTAATTATATATATTTTATTTTTCATTTTGGCACTTATTCTTTTAATTTTTATTTGGTATTAATTCCTTTGGGTTTTTGGTCCTTCTTGGACAATGTTTATTTTTTTATATATTTATGCATTTATGCTTTATTTTTTGTTTTTAATTTTTGTCGTTTTATTTTTTGTCGGGGTTTTATTTTTATTCGATTTAATTCTGAAATTTTAATTTATATTGGAAATTTCTTTTTTCCTTTCTTTTTTTGTAGTGTTTTCTGTTATTTTCATTTGTTTTTTGGATCATATGATTTTCTTATGATAATAATATTTAGTTTGGTTTTTTTCTTTTTTTGCTGTTGTTTTTGGTTGCTCTTTTGTTAAAGTTTTTTTTTTCAAGATAATTTTATAGTTTCATTATTTGCGCAATAAAAATGATAATTTTAGTGATTGTTTTATTGTTTTCTTGCTTGCTTCTCTATAAAAATGTTTTTTATTTATTTTTCGGAACAATTTAATGATTCTAATTGTTTTGGCAATAATTGTGATAATAATTTTAGCTGTTATAGTCATGATAATGATGATAACTTTGCAATGGATTTTGAATGATGTTTTCTTCTTTTTTATAGGTAGAAAATACACGATTTATTTTTGTTATTTAGTTATCGTTGGTGTTTCCACAAATTATATTTTATTATTGTATTTAATTTAAATTAGATTATGAAATGAACTAATGGTAATACAATGAATTCGATGATTCAAGTATCCGAATCTTCTTACTTTTTAATGATGATGATTATTTTATATTGGTGATTTCGTTGAAACCTATTAAACAAATAAATTTATTCGATTTACAATTCATATATTTTATTAGAAAGTCGTGCTTCATATAAATTCTGAACAAATTGATTATTTTGCCTAAATTTATAGTGTAATAAAAAAATCTCACAATCTAATATCTCATACTCCTAATATATTTTTTTTATGTTGAAAAAAATATAGTTTTGGTGGCGGCAAAGCGCGGGTAAATGGCTAGTGTGTGTATATATATATATATACTGACTTGATTGCTTAAAGAATTTTATTTTCTCTAACTTCAATAAGATCTCTCTCCAATAAATATTATACTAAACTGGTTGGACTTCGTTACTAATTTCTTATGCAATTGGCTACTTAACAATATATGAACGTTTTTATAGATGAGGGGAGAAATCTTGGAACAAATTGAAGTATAAACACCCCCTGGATCAAGAGAAATTGTGGTCATAACCATGTAGGTGGTCATCCTGTGGTCTGAGGTACAACCATGTAGTTAATAATATGATAGTCACTAAAGACTTACATAGTCATTAACTTCAGAGTATGTGGGATTAGTCGAGGTGTACACAAACTGATCCGATCACTCATGTTAAAAAAAAACTGTAGGCATTAACCAGACACCACCCGCTCATGATTCTTGAACATGATATACGATTATTAGAAAATGAGTAAATATATAGATGAACATAAAAATGAATTCCATTGGAACTATCTTCTCATTTTTTACTTTTAATTTTTCTCTTTTCTTTTTGTTTTTGTGGGCTTGATATTATCTTTCTTCTTCTTTTTTACGACTATTGTCAAATGATTTTCATTCTACTTCAAAGCAATGTGAAAAGTCTTCGAGTTTGTTGTACTTGAGGGACAATTCTCTGAGTTTGACAATAGCTCAAGAATCACTATTAAAATAATAATTAAAATGAAAGAACAAGTGCACGTATCGTTTCTTTGATTATTGATGATCATATAAACGGTGAAGGGTAGGGCCAAGGGATTTAAGCAACAATGATTGCATGCATTTGATAAAGAGCTTTTTCAAGGAATATATAGTGCTTATTACCTCTACTTTTGAATATTAATTAAAACTTTTTAAGATATCAAACATGATAAAAATTATATTTAGTTAAATATTATAATTTCAAACTGAGATATTAATTGTATGTTAGGGGTCTGAATTGAGATATTCTAAAAATAAATTATTTGATCAAAACTTTTTGTTACTTATCATTTCACCATTTAGTTTAATTTTATATGCTAATTTCCTAAGTCATATGAGAAAATGTGGAACGCGTCGAGTGCTAATCCAGATGAAGAAGACTACAAAACCAGGCAGAGTCAAAAGGAGCACATGATCAGTCAATGGAGATGGTCCAGATGAAGAAGACTACAAATCCAGGCAGAGTCAAAAGGAGCACATGCCCTGCACATGATCAGTCAATGGAGATGGTCCAGATGAAGAAGACTACAAAACCAGGCAGAGTCAAAAGGAGCACATGCCCTGCACATGATCAGTCAATGGAGATGGGCCAGATATTTTTCCTTGTGAAGAGAAAGTTTGGGTCCCAATTGTCCTAGTCAGCTTGAATAAGTCCAATTCAACTTGAATAAGTCCAGTTAAGTCCTAGTCCCTTAGCAATTAGTTTAATAAAGCCTGAGTCTTTAGGGAAATCATGTAATGCTTTTCTAGTTCTGTTAATTGTATCTCCAGCTCAAAATGTGAGCTATTTTCTCTCATTTTTGTTAAGCTTGTAAAGGGTATTTATAAACCCATCTCATTCAATAAAGATGCATCAAGTATTGTTTCATTCTGCAGTCTCGATTCTTAACAATTTTGGAATTAGAGCCTCCACTTGGGTTTGACGAAATCAAAATAGCAATCTTTGATCTTATTGTAGTAGCAAAGATTGACAACCGAAGGGCATTTTGTGCAACCAGTCATTCCTCGTTTTGATGGTCACTACGACCAATGGAGCATGTTGATGGAAAATTTCTTATGATCCAAGGAATATTGGGGGCTGGTGGAGACTGGGTTTGGTTAGCTAGCGAGTGGGGTAGTGCAGACAGAAGCTTAGCAACGGGGACTCGATGAATTAAAGCTGAAGGACCTGAAGATCAAAAATTATCTTTTTCAGGCCATACGATATTGGACACAATTCTTGTGAAAAACACTTCCAAATAGATTTGGGAGTCCATGAAAAAGAAATTTAAGGGAAGTGATAGGGTTAAGAGGTCACACTTACAAGCTCTCCACAGAGACTTTGAAACCCTAGAAATGAAGGCTGGGGAAAGGGTTACTGAGTATTTTTCATGAGTACTATCAGTGGCTAACAAAATGAGAACTCATGGAGAAAAGATGTAAGATGTCACAGTTATGGAGAAAATTCTTTGATCTCTGAGTGAGAAATTCAATTATGTTGTGTGTTCGATAGAAGAGTCCAAAGACATCGATCAACTCTTTATCGATGAACTGCAAAGTTCTCTGATTGTGCACGAGCAAAAAATTCAACGATATACAAGAGAGGAGCAAGCTCTCAAGATAACCTTTGAAGACAGATTTGGTGCAAGAGGACGGGATCGAAATGCATACAGAGGCAGAGGAAGAGGTCGTTTGTCATACAACAAAGCAACAATGGAATGTTATAAGTGTCACAGGCTTGGACACTTTCAATCTGAGTGTCCAAACTGGGACAAAAAGGCCAATTATGCTGAATTAGGAGAAGAAGAAGAGATGTTACTCATGTCATATGTGGAGAAGGATGATGCTCAAAGGAAGCATGCTTGGTTTTTAGATTCTGGGTGCAACAACCACATGCGTGGTGACAAGAACACGTTCCATGATGTAAATGAGAATTTCGGACAAACAGTGAAGCTGGGAAATAACACAAAAATGGATGTGTTTGGACAAGGCAATGTGATATTGGAATTAAATGACTGCATACATGTTGTCTATGGAGTATTCCTTATGCCTACACTAAAAACCAATCTTATGAGTATTGGTCAATTGCAGGAACGAGGACTGGCGATTCTCATTCAACATAAGAAGCTCAAAATCTACCACCCAAAGAAAGGACTCATAATTCAAACCAAGATGACAACAAATTGAATGTTTGTGTTGTTTGCAAACTCTATGCCTCTAAAAACAGCTTATCTCTACACTTCAACACAAGATTTGGGATATCTATGGCACTGTTGCTATGGACATTTAGGTTACAAGGGATTAAGAATACTTCAATTCAAGATGGTGCATGAGATACCTCAGTTCAAAAGTCTATCAACTGTGTGCACTAATTGCATGATCGGGAAGCAACACAGAGAGTCAATTCCAAAAAGGAGCAATTGGAGGGCCACGGAGAAGCTTCGACTTGTCCACATAGACCTCTGTGGACCAATATCTCCCATCTCAAACAGCAAGAAGAGGTACATAATATGCTTTATTGCTGATTTTACTAGAAAAGCATGGACTTATTTCTTATTAGAAAAATCTGAGGCATTGAACATGTTCAAATAATTTAAGAATTATGTTGAGAAAGAAGTGAGGGCTTATTAAATGTTTAAGATCAGATCGAGGAGGAGAGTTCACATCGTTTGAATTCAATGAGTTTTGCATAGAACATAGCATTAAAAGACAATTGACTGCAACATATACCCTACAACAAAATGGGGTAGCTGAAAGAAAAAATCAAACAATGATGAACATGGTTAGGAGTATGATGTCTGAAAAATACCTTCCCAAGATTTATTGGCCAGAGGCAATAAACTAGACAACCTATGTTCTGAATCGAAGTCCCACACTAGCTGTAATGAATCAAACACCTGAGGAAGCCTGGAGTGGAAACGAACCATATGTTGATCACTTTAGGTTTTTTGGATGCATAACCCATGTGCATATTCCTGATGTGAAAAGTACCAAGATGGATGCTAAGATCTTTACCTATGTATTACTGGGAGTGAGTGAGGAGTCTAAGGCATATAGACTCTATGATCCAATTGCAAAAAAAGTGGTAATCAGCAGGGATGTAGTGTTTGAGGAAGACAAATCCTGGAACTAGGATGAAGATTATGAAGAGCACATATTGGCTAATCTGATATGGGAGGCTGAGGAGAACAACAATGTAGTAAGCACAGAAGTTAACAGAGCAATGAATGGGGAAGAAGCAATAATAAGGTGAATGGGGGAAGAAACAGCAACAGTCAATGAAGAATCAATTGATAATCCTCACACTGATAGAAGTGAAGCACCAATCACTATCGGTGGAAGAAGAACTAGGAGGCCCCCAGGGTGGACAAGAGATTACATTAGTGGAGAAGAACTTTCAGAAGAAAAAGGATTTTTATACTAACCTAGCTTTATTTGCTCTAGAAGATCCCATGTATTTTGAGGAGGCAATGAAGCTTGGCAATTGGAGAGAAGCTATGGACATGGAGATGAAGGCTATAGAGAAAAATAAAACATGGAGACTTATTAACTTGCCCACAGGAGCAAAGAAGATTGGACTGAAATGGGTGTACAAGACAAAATTCAAAGAAAATGGAGAGGTGGACAAGTTCAAAGCTCGCTTAGTAGCAAAGGGATATGTGCAACAACAAAGGGTAGATTATACAGAAGTTTTTGCACCAGTGGTGAGGATGAACACAGTGAGAATGATAGTGGCTCTAACAGCTTAAAAAGGCTGGATTCTCTATCAACTTGATGTGAAATCTGCCTTTTTACATGGGGAGCTTCATGAATAAGTTTACGTGAAGGGATATGAATTGAAGAACAACCCTAAAAAAGTATATAGATTGATGAAAGCTCTCTACGGACTAAAACAAGCACTACGGGCTTGGTTTAGCCGTATTGAAGCACATTTCATCAATGAAGGCTTCGAGAAATGTTATAGTGAACACACTTTGTTCATTAATACAGATAAGGAAGGTAAAATTCTTATTGTCAGTTTATATATTGATGATTTAATATTTACTGGTAATGATGAATCAATGTTTAAACAAATGGTTCAAAAATTCCATGATGAGGGAATTTGATATGACTGATTTGGGGAGAATGAGGTTTTTTCTTGGCATAGAAGTATTGTAAAGGACAGAAGGAATTTATATTTGCCAATGAAAGTATGCTTTGGAGGTGTTAAAAATATTTAGGATGGAGAATAACAATTTGGTCTATAATCCCATTATGCCAGGTAGCAAACTCTGTAAAGATGAAAATGGAAATGATGTTGATGAAACTTTGTTTAAACAAATGGTAGGATGTCTTATGTACTTGATTGCTACGAGGCCAGATTTGATGTTTGCAGTAAGATTGATTAGCAAGTACATGGTGAAACCAACTGAGTTGCACTTGTTGGCAACCAAGAGAGATAATGAGATACTTTAAGGGAACTACTGGACTTGGAATATTCTACAAGAAGGGAGGATGTGAAGGTCTGGTTAGGTACGCAGACAATGATTACACAGGAGATCTAGAAGACAGAAAAAGCACATCAAACTATGTCTTCATGATAGGATCTGGAGCTGTTGCATGGTCCTCAAGAAAACAACCATTGTCACACTCAACCACTGAAGCAAAATTCATTGTTGCAGCTGCTTGTGCTAGTCAAGCTATCTGGATGAAAAGAATAATTGAAAAACCTAGTCTGGAGGAAAGTAGTTGCACTAATTTTTTTTGTGATAATAGCTCTACAATTAAACTTTCAAAAAATCTAGTGCTACTCGATTGAAGCAAGCATATTGATGTGCGTTTCCATTTTCTTCATGATCTCACACGAGAAGGAACAATTAAGTTGATTTATTGTGGAATGCTAGACGTAAAGAACTCCTGGAATATCACTCAATTGTATTTAACATATAATGTGGCTTATATAGCCTTACAAGCTGAATAACAGAGCATGCAGAAAACGTGTTACAACTGGAGATTAACTATCTCCTTATTAACCGACTAACAGACTCTTAATAGACTAACAGATTTAACAAACTCTAACAGCCATAACATTCCCTGCCTTAAACTAAATTGCCAAAGCAATTAGTTTATTTTAGATGATTTACACACTCCCAACTGGTCTCAAAATTTTTGGAATGATTCTGTCTTAAGTGGTTTAGTTAACACAACTGCCATATGTTCTTGTGTTCCATAATGCTTCAAATGCACAATTCCTTCTCGTGCCAATTCCCTCAAAAAATGAAAACGCACATCTATGTGTTTGCTTCTGCTATGCATCACATGATTCTTAGATAACTTGATTGCTGAGTTGTTATCACAGTAAATGGTAGTGCTCTTGCTGCCCTCATATCCCAGTTGCTTCAGAATTCTCTTCATCCATATGGCTTGGCATGAGCATGCTGCAGCAGCTACAAATTCAGCCTCTGTTGTGCTAAGAGTAATAATTGGTTGCTTTCGTGATGACCAAGCAACTGCCCTAGAGCTTAAGATGAAAGTATAACCTAATGTGCTCTTTTTATCCTCCAAACACCCTGTATAATCACTACCAATAAAGCCAATTAGCTCCTCATTCCCTCCCTTTGCATAAAGAATGCCAAAACCAGTTGTTTCTTGAAGATAACGTAAGATCCTTTTTGCTAACGTAAGATCCTTTTTGCTGCCATAAGATGAAGCTTTGTTAGCCTTGACATGTATCGACTTATTAGACTCACTGCAAACATAATATCCGGATGTGTGGCTGTTAGATACATCATACTGCCTACTAGTTGTTTATAGAAAACACTGTCAATTTCACGCCATTCTCATCCTTCGACATTCTAAATCCTGGAACAATAGGATTTTGGTCTTCATTACTACCTTCCATCCAAAACCTCTTCAAAATCTCCAATGCATATCATTTCTAGCTTATGAAGATCCCTTCATCAAATTGCACCACTTCAATACCGAGAAAATACTTTATCTTCCCTAAATCTGACATATCGAATTCCATCATCATTGAATCTTTGAAATCACTGATCATAACTTCATCATCACCTGTGTAGATTAAGTCATCAACATACACACTTATAATCAAACGTTTACCTTGTTTGATTTTGGTGAAAAGTGTTTGTTCACTATCACATTTGCCAAAGCCTTCCTTAAAAAAATATGACTCAATTCGGCTAAACCAAGCCCTTGGTGCCTGCTTGAGTCCATATAGAGCTTTATTAAGCTTATACACCTTATTAGCTTCATTTCTCACTTCATATCCCTTAGGTTGTTCAACGTAAACATCCTCATTCAACTCTCCATGGAGAAATGCTGACTTAACATCAAGTTGGTAAATGGTCCAATTTCTTTGAGTAGTAACAACAAGTATCATACGAACCGTATCCATTCTTGCGACTGGTCCAAATACTTCTTCATAATCAACTCCATATTCTTGTGCATAACCCTTCGCAACCAATCGAGCTTTATACTTCTCAATCTCTCCATGCTCATTCAGCTTTGTTTTGTATACCCACTTTAGCCCAATTCTTTTAGCTCCTCTCGGTAATTCTGTAAGGAACCAAGTTCCATTTCTTTCAATAGACTTCATTTCTAAATCCATGGCTTGTCTCCATTTGTCAAATTTCACTGCCTCCTCATAGCACATTGGATCTGCACAACTAAATAGAGCCATGTTTATATTATTATCTTCATCAGAGAAATCAAGACATTCACCAGTTTCATAGTCTTTCAACCACGCAGGAAGTCTTCTATGTCTGCCTTCTCTGCCTTCTTCTTAGCTGGTGAATTTTGAAGACCCTTTTGTATTTTCAGTAGCTATTCCTGAAGACCTTTCTATACTTGCAATAGTTGGCAGTCCTTCACCATTCTCTTCATTATCATCTGCACCATTCTCTTCATTATCATCTACATCCTCTCTTTCAGTTTCACTGTCATAATTTTGTTCCCCTTCATTCTCTTCCTTCTCATCTCCCCATTCTAAATCTAGTAGAATTATCCCTCCAGACTTTTATCCCATATCCACTTCTTATTCTCCTCAAATACAACATCACGGCTGACTACCACTTTCCTTGAAATTGGCTCATACAGCCTATATCCCTTCGATTCATCACTTACTCCTAAAAGAACACAGTTGTAGCTTTTATCTTCAAGCTTTGTTCTTCGAGCTTCAGGGACATGAACATGTGCAACACTTCCAAAGACCCTGAAATGTTCCACAAATGGCTTGATTCCACTCCAAGCTTCCTTTGGAGTAACATATTTTACTGCCACCATTGGACTTCTATTCAACACATAGAAACTCCAACTCACAGCTTCAGGCCAGAAGGTCTTCGGAATACCTTTCTCAGATAACAGGCATCTCACCATGTTCATTACTGTCCAATTTTTCCTTTCTGCAACACCGTTTTGTTGCGGCGTATAAGCAGCAGTCAACAACGTCTTTATTCCATCTTTCTTACAATATTCATTGAATTCAACATAAGTGAATTCCCCACCACGATCTGTTCTCAAGCACTTAATGACCACTAGTCCAGTCTCCTTTTCCACACTCTCCTTAAACATCTTGAAGGCAGCAAATGCATTTGATTTTTCAACTATAAAATTCACCCATGCTTTTCGACTGTAATCATCTATGTAACAGATCAGATACCTTTTATGGCTGTTAGAAATTGGAGAAATTGGTCCACGTATGTCAGCATGCATCAGTGCCAGCTTCTGAGATACTCTCCATGTGCTCCGTTTTAGAATAAATTCTCGATGTTGCTTCCCTTCAGGCAATCAGTGCAAACATCACTGGATTCAGGAAACATGGGTAAGCCTCTCACCATTTCCTTGAGCTGCAATGTTTTGAGACATTTATAGCTAATATGACCATACCTACGATGCCATAAATGAGCTAAATTCTGTGAGGTTGCTTGCAGACACACTTCTTCCTTCGTTTGTGACTTATCAGCTTGAGTATTAGATAAGAGCACAAACATTCTATTGGCAGTCATGTCTGTTTGAATAATCAAGCCTCTTGATGGATGATAAATCCTGCACTTGTTCGATTTCAGTAGAATAACAAGTCCTCTTTCCTGCAGTTGACCTATACTGAGAAGATGATTCTTCAATTTTGGCACAAAAAATACTTCAGTCACAATGTAATTGATACCATCAAGAGACAGTCTCATAGTACCCTTTCCAGTTGCTATTATTTTCATATTGTCTCCTAGCTTAACCATCTGTTTGAACTCTTCATCTAGTTCATAGAACAATGATCGATCACCACTCATGTGGTTACTAAACCCCGAATCAAGAAACCACACATCATTTCTTCTTACTTTATTCTTCTCTACATAAGCCATGAGAAGCATCTCTTCAGTATCATCCAACTCTGCATAGTTGGCCTGTTTATCCCACTGTGGACATTCATATTGATAATGTCTCAATTGATGACATTTGAAGCATTCAATTACAGTTTTGTTATAGAATTGACGACCTCCTCCTCTGCCTCTTCTAAACAAAGCTCTCCCTCGTCTTCTGCCACGAAATCTCTCCTCATGTGTCGCTTTCAGTGCCTGTTCTTCTCCACGACTCTTGTGGAATTTCTGCTCATGTACAATGAGTGAACTTTGCAGTTCATCAATTGTGAGTAAGTCAATGTTCTTAGACTCTTCAATAGAGACAATAATATAGTTAAACTTCTCAGTCAATGTTCTGAGAATCTTCTTTACAATGGTAACATCTTTCATTTGCTCACCATTACTTCTTATTTTGTCAGCAACAGTCATGACTCTAGCAAAATAATCAGTTCCAGAATCTCAAAATTCCTTCTCAACCCTTGCAGAGCAGAACGTTTCACCCTAGCATTTCTTTCAAATTTCTTTTCCATAGAATCCCATATCTGCTTCGAGGTCTTCTTCTTCAGAATTTATTGAAGAGCTATCCTGTCAATCGCCTGAAACAGGTAGTTCTTCACTTTGAGATATTTCATTATTAACTCATCCAATTGTTTCTGCCGTGTCTCACTCAACACAATCTCTGGTTTTGCTTCTTCATAGCTAGTCTCAACTAGACTCTAGTAACCTTTAGATCTCAAAAGATTTTCCATAAGCATGCTCCAATGGTCGTAATGACCATCAAAACATGGTATGGCAGGTTGCAGATAGTTCTTCTCTTCACTCATTCTTACAACTCTCAGTATCCAAGCTCTGATACCAGATTGTTAGACGTAAAGAACTCCTGGAATATCACTCAATTGTATTTAACATATAATGTGGCTTATATAGCCTTACAAGCTGAATAACAGAGCATGCAAAAAACATGTTACAGCTGGAGATTAACTATCTCCTTATTAACTGACTAACAGACTCTTAATAGACCAACAGATTTAACAAACTTTAACAGCCATAACATGGAACACTAGAACAACTGGCCGATGTGATGACAAAACCTCTCACAGTGGAAGCATTTCAGAAGTCTCGAAGTCAGTTAGGAGTTTGTCAAATTCCTTAACTAAACTAGTTAAAGCTAAGGAACTAGTTTAAAGGAGGGAATGAAGAGAAAGTTTGGGTACCAATTGTCCTAGTCAGCTTGAATAAGTTCAGTTTAGCTTTAATAAGTCCAGGTAAGTCCTAATCTTTAGCGATTAGTTTAATAAAACCCGAGTTTTTAGAGAAATCATTTAATGCTTTTCTAGTTCTGTTAATTGTATCTCCAGCTCAAAATGTGAGCTATTTTCTCCCGTTTCTGTTAAGCTTGTAAAGGGTATTTTTTTAAACCCATCTCATTCAATAAAGATGCATCAAGTATTCTTCATTCTGCAGTCTCGATTCGTAACACCTTGGACATGCATTTCCCATTATATTCAGTTTCATGGCAACCTAGTCCCAGCTCCAGCAATATCTGCGATGCTTGGGCTCCCTATGGATCGAAGCAATTCGGGTGGGATATAATAATAATAATAATAATAATAATAATAATAAAATGTGGACCTCAAGCTTTTGCTTCATGAACTACCAGTTCTCACAGCAATTATGAAAGATTGAAAAAATAAACAGGGCTAGATATACTGATTTTTTTTTTAAATCGACAAAATGACTTCTTTTTTTTAAGAGATGCCGATGAAAAAAGAATATTTGATTTATTTGTGGTAATTTTATAATTCCATAACAATGTGAGATTTTTCTATTCAAAAAATCCCTGTAAGTGTCATTGTACGGCAAGAAAATGAAAATTGTACGGCAAGAAAATGAAAAAATAACTGGAAAGAAAATTCAATTATGACTTACGAGGAACACATATATGCAGAATCCCGGATGAGGAAAAAAACGAAATAAATAAATAAATAAAAATGCGGTATATTCTAATTATGGAAAATTGAAAGAATATATGATCTTTATAAAAAAATAGTTATCCTATGGTTCATACAATTGTGTGTGTTTAGAGTATGATTGATGTTGTTTTTTAAAGTATTTTTCATTTAAAAATACATCAAAATAACACATATTTTATTTAAAAATTATTTTTCATATTAGCATATGAAAATAATATAAAAATACAAAAAATATTAATTTAAATTAAAAAAAAAATTATTTAAAAATATTTTTGAAATATAGTGTAAAATATTGCCAAAAATTTATTGATCAGGAGGACCACAGCTTCGCTGCTTTTACTTGGCTGGAAGGTGCAAGGCTGGTTATAGGAATTAGCTTTGTTTTCTTTTTTCCCCTCCCCCCTTCTAAAATCCCGCGAGAATGATGTAATTCAACAAATATTTTATCACATTCTCATGAAGAAAAATGGTAAAAAGAAAAATAAAACAATAACAATGAATTCACGTGTTGAATTAAAATCCGCTAATCGGTAAAAAAATATTCAATATGATTCAGTTAGTAACTAGCCTTGCGATCGCATTTTGCAAGCAATGGAGTAGGATATTCTTTTGTGTAATAAATAATATTTATGTGTTGAAATGGGATAAAAATAACAATTAACACTAAACTGTAACCATGCTCATTAGAGTTGAGCCATGTCGGGATATCTTAGAGTTGAGCCAAAAAAATAAAAATTCAAAGAATAAGAATCACATTAAAAAATATAATATTTATATAAATTAGGATTTAAGGAAGAAATTGAAAACAAATAAAATCTCAACTTAAAGGCCATAATAAAATATTAGAAATAAAAAAATAATAACTGAAGTTAAAATACCAAAAACTAAGAGGGTCAAACTATAATTTTAAGAGGAGGAGAGAGAGAAGGGAAAAAACACAAAAAAAGTTAATTGACACCATATGAGACCACCACCAGAAATATATGCCACTCCATTAGAAAAATAACATGATAGCACTTCCAATGACACGGTGAAAGAGGTATATTTGGATGAAGAGCGAAACCTTTATAATTACAAAGGAGATTTTCATTGTTTCTCTAAACATCTTAATTGTTTTTTTTTTTATATTAGTTCAAATACCAAATCACGCCTCAACTTAAAATATGATAGCCAAAAAGTCATTATAACATACAAAATACCCTTGATGACATGTTTGTATTTTTCTTCTTCCAATGGTAGTTTTGTCATTTCATTGAACAATAAGATGGGAAAATGCTTATTTTCTACCGCTCTATTTGGTAATAACAAATGAGACATGATAAAAAGACTTCAATGCCTTTAAAAGTCTATGTTAAATTCTTGGGTGGAGAGGCAAAAACATCATCACACTATTCCAAATTAATACTACCAATAAAATTGAATATCCAATATTTTTTTCAAGTCATATTAGATTTTGTTAATTATTGTAAGCCTTGTTTTTTTTCCCTCTAAAATATGCTATAAGGTCAAGCCAACAAGATAGACTATAAAATATTATATTTTTAGTATACCATTTTCCTAAATAGGTTAATCAAATTAGGGTCATAATGTTATTTAAACTATGAACTCTCATATTAAGAAAAAAATAATTCTTATTTTTGCAACCATCTATTCAAAAATGTTTTTGTAAAACTTTACTGGAAATACAATATAAATTTGGATTGTAAAAATGATTTGTAAAATCATAAGAAACACAACATCAGTGGCAACATCTTGACAATCAATGAATAACATCAAGCTTATCAACTCACATTTTTAGGTTAAAAAAATTGTCAATCTATTTTCTTAACATAAGAATATGCTTAATTATTTGTTTTAAAGGTCTTAACCCCTAGGCAATAATGAATTGTTGTGATATAAACTAAGAAGGACTAGAAAGAAAGTTTAGATGGAAAAAACTAGTTCCTATCTAACCAATCATAATTCTATACCGAAATTGGCAGCACAAACTTATTATCTAAATGAACATAGTAGCATTATAGAAATACAAAATCAAAAATAAAAATGAATAGAAAATCAGTAGAAGATATGTTTCCTAGCAAGTTGAGTGTACTTATTAACATTCATTATGTCTATGACTTATAGTTTTTTCAATTCGATAAGAATAGGACCATCACATCTAATTGTAATAGGAAAAAAAAATATAACTAATGAAATAATATATCAAGCAACATCACTAGCTAAATGAAAAAATAAACCCTAAATATCTTTCATTTGAGCAATAAAGATTATGATTGAGAAAAATTTAATAAATAAAAAATGAGATGAAATCAAAATAATATTTAATAAGATTTTGTTGAAGAGCAAAAGAAAGAAAAGAAAGAAAAAAATGCAGATATGTTTTCTACAAGATCAAAAAAGTAGAGTAAAAGGAATTATAAGAAAAAAATTTACAAATTGATTACAACAATATTCATCATGAGAGAAAATTGAATTTCAATTGTAGAGTTGCTCTAAGCTTGTAGCATATTGACGACACAAGTGAGACTATAAAATAATATTTTGATGTCTATTTTCAACATGAGTAATGTTTTGTTTAGTTTATTTGAGGAATAAAAAGAGTTAATTGGGATAACACAAATATTTCACATAATATTATAAAATCAGCTTATAGAATTATTATTTTACGTTATTTATTACTATTTCAAACGATGTTGCACGATTTTGATAATGTTAGTTGCAACCTAGAGACCTACACCATAGGTTGTTAGTTACAAAAACAGTGATGATTGGTGGCGACCCATTCCAGGAGCAGCCGTTGATTTGACAGTGGGAGTTGGAACATTGCAAGTAGCAACTACTGGCATCCATTGTTGTTTCCAAAAACATTCCCATAACTAGGGTTTGATTTTACGTGTTATGTTTTTTAAGAATTGTTTTTATTTTAAAAAACAATACTCCCAATTGAAAATATTGTATTATTGAATATAAACAAGAAATATATTTATAGAAAAAAATATCTTTTCACGCAGCATTGGTTTTAGTCCCCACTCTTTCTGCTATTGTTTCACTCACAAAATTGGGAGTGCTGTCCGAATCCATGAAATATACAAACTTTTTTTTCTCCCTAAAAAATCTATCACACACATGGTTTCAGGTGCACGTGCTCCACTGATAGCGTGAAGGGAGATTTCCGGTGTTTCACCCAAATTATCAACTTCATCTTCTTCCATCTGCATATCACTATCAGTACTCTCCCCCATGCAAACTTCAATGACGAACAAGTTCTTACAGCAGTGTCTAGGAATAGATTTCTCATTACGATTGTTAGAAAAGGCCCTTTCTCCGTCGCTTTTGCAATTCGGTGGTTGATTTATTTTTTTCCCCACAGGAATCGTTGTTTTGCTAATGCTAACCCCTTTGTCAGAACGAGGCTCACTTTTAACAACAGAGGAATTATTTTGCCGTTGAGATAAGTTCTGTGCTTCATACACTAATGCTAATCCGATGGTACTACATCAACGTGAATGGACTGGTGCAACCCCCTAATGAAGCAACTCACTTGGCGAGTTTGCGGAAGAGTCCTAGCTTGCGCAAGTAATTCTTCAAATTTGATATGATAGTCACGAACTGAGCCATTCTGTTGTAATTTTGTGAGAGCCCAAAAAAAATGAAGGAATTCATTACGTCCATAGCGAGCAAAAAGCCCATCATTAAGTTGTGCCCAAGTGACCACTACCATCTTTTGCTTCAAATTTCAATACTTGGAGCCATAGTTGAGCATCACCCTTTACATGGTAGGATGCCAAATATACTTATTCAACTACTTGTGTGGGATGAAATTCAAAGAATTGCTCAACTTAACTCTAGTTGGATCTTCACTAGATAAAATAATATAAATTAATAAAGATAACATCAATTTAGGGGCTTCTTTTTAAATTTATTTAAAACCAGCTTCCTTTCTTCGTCACTCTATATCTCCTGTTCTCCTTTAATTCCTGCACTCTTCTCTGATCAGAGCAAACTTGTTCCTTTCCAGCTCTTGTCCTCGATCTCCACCTTGCCGGCGTCGAGCTTCAGTTACGCAGTAGACCCATCACCACCACAACGAAGATATGCTTCAGGTATGGTCAGTATTTCCATTTTTTAAATTTCTTAGTTTCTAAATTTGTTTAAGGTTTAGGGAGATTGGGGTGGCCATAGTGGTAAGGGGGAGTTTTTGGAGAGCATGTTCATGGGTTTGGCTAGGTGTCTATGGTCATGGGTTGTGGCTAATTAAGTGATTTTGTGGAAAACTGGGGGAACCACAACCGGAACCATGGTGGTAAGGGTTCCGATTGGCTTCACATGGACATCATGGTACGACTCTACATTAAAACAAAAAAATGAAATCCATGGTTTTTTCCTAGTATTGATTTAATTATTTCTGACAAAGAAACTGACCGGTTTCTTTTTTATAATTATTGTGTTTGCAGGATGAGTATAACCTCAATCATTGTCTCCTTCATAAACCGTTTATCCTTGATCACTGCAAGCTTATGTTCCTCTCTGTATTATGTTTGTTACTTCAGTTTTTTTAAGGCTTTGGTTTAAATATTTGGGAGTTTAAAGTTTGCAGCTTTCATTCTCTAATGAGTGAAAAAATTGATTTTTGTTAAATAATATATTAACTGATTGAGGCCATGGTTATTGCAAGGGGAAAAAGACTGGTTACTTTGTTTGCAATTTCATTAGAAAGAAAGCTAGTTCACTGCAAAATGGAACATGGGTTGTTACAAGCAGTATAATGGTTATAGAAAATAATATAGAAAACCATTAAAACCTGCTAGTTGATTTAATCTGCATTTATTTTAATTTTCTAAAACTGATGCATTGATACTTGTTTTAACTATAGTTCTGCTGAGAACTTCTCCCCTCTAATATATTACTTTTGTATTTTAGATGTGTCAGCCAGATCCTTTTATGATCCTTTTATGAACCAAACAGAAGATCAACTGGCCAGAAGCCTCATAGAATTATATTCTATAGGTAATTTTAGCATTGGCTAACAGAAAAAGTCATAACCCTTTGTGTTAGATTGCTGAGGCCATATGAATTCATTTGACAGAGATGGTGTAAGTGAAGGCCAATTCAGCCAAGTTCTGTTGTATGAGGTGCAAGCGATTAGAGAGGTATTGTGTTACAGGTTAAGGATAGCATAGCTGTGGTCTATTGATAATATTGTGTTACTTGTTAAGGATATCATAAATGTGGTCTATTGATATTGTGTTGGCCATACATGTTTGAAGATGTTAGGTGGGTTAAGTTAGATTTAATGGTGTTTGCTATTATGTGGTGTGGCCAATCCTCCGGTTACCGTTGTTGTAGAGCAGAAACGGCATCACACACGCTTCTTTCCTTATGACCATAACAAGCATGATCAGACTGACAGGAGTGGTAATATCCAATCAGGTTTTGAATTTTGCTTCCCCTAACAGTTTTGGTGTCTTTTTTTTTTAGAATTGAGTTTAATTTTTTTTTTGAATTGCTGTAGGCACGGTTGTGGACACTAAAATTTGCCACCCTACAGAGTTTGACACCAACCTGCACACATCAATTGGCATGCATCGCTGCTGTGAATGTGGAAAGATTAGAAAGAAAGAAAGCATACCACAAAATAGTATGCCAATTTTTTCAAGTTAATGCTTTTATGGGATTTACTCTTCATTCAACATTGTCTGTGCTCAAATGTTGGGTAAAATAATATTGTGGCTTCATTTGACATCCTATATCTATCTAATCATATTATTATCATTTTGGTTTTTAAAATTATATGTAACCTAGTTGTTTGATACAACCGATGTTTCCTTTATTTCTTTTATGCAATTACGTTTTCTCGTGATAAAAAATGATGAACCATTAGTACTGCAATTGCTTGATCAATCCTAAGAAAGTAATGAGACATGCTGCCCGATATGTTTGTCCCCTATAATAGAGTGTTGAGGAAGTTCAGAAGAAAGTTCACAAGACTTTTCATCATTGTATGTTTGAGGAATAAATGTTGTTGGCATGAGATCCACAACATCTTAGATCATTTTCACCTTAAACACTTCAAAATATGTATTTTTTTAATTCCATGTTGATTTATTTATACATGTAAATGAATCTTTGTTGTATTATAAATTTTAATTTATGAAATTTTTATTTCAACTATATTTATTTAGTTTTCAATATTAATAATATTTATGAAAATATTTATTCATAATTAATTAGAAAATAAATAAATTTGAAATTGATTAAAAAATTTAATTGTCATTTGCAATGAATTTTCCGCTGGGAATTGCAACGGAATGTCCCTTGCAAATGAATTTGCAACGGATAATCCGTTACATATGAATTTGCTATCGCAGGATTGCAACGGAATACTTTCGTTGCACATTCCGATGCTAATATTAATTAGCAACGGATTCCTTTGTTGTTTGCAACGGATCAATCCGTTGTAAACAACCCCCTTTTCTTGTAGTGTATGGGTAAAGGATGAACTGGTATAAGGTGAAATAAAGTGCACTAGTTAGCAGTGTTACCTTGAGTCATGCAAATTTGGTAGTGATTAAGGTATGGTTTGGAGGAGGATGAGAGGTGTATGATGAAATGGGTCTTCTAATGGGTACAGTAGGTGACCGGTTGGAAGAGTTGTAGGATGGACGCCACTAGCTAGTGGTATTGCCACAAGGTGGAGAAAGATGCCAACTTTTGGTGTTGGTTCGATATGTGAGATTGGCAGTAGCTAGAAAATGGTGTGGCTTAGATGGGAGAATTTGAAGTGAGGCCTCAAAATTGAGAAGTTTTTCATGAAGTTCTTCAAATGTGATGGAGGTATTTCTGGCTTGTACAACATGAACTAGTTCTTTATAATCATCGCCGAGACCATCAAGTTTTTTGTTCGTGATTTCTTTTTGATCTAGGGGGCGCCAAGAAGAGCAAGATCATCTACTCATGTTTTGATAGTTTGCATAAATATAGTGATGCCAAGTGAGCCTTTGGTCGTGTTTTTGAGTTTTTTTTTATTTGTTTGATGTGGCCACAAGAGGGTTTCACATAGGTGTTTGCTAGAATTGTCCACGTTTGTCTAAAGGTGGTGGCTTGAGCTATGAAAGGTTTTATAGTGTGTGAAATGAAGCCAATAACAATAATGAAAATCAGTTGATCTTGTCAAATCCATAGAGTCAAGGTGGATGGTAGACATGGTTCGGAGCCATCAATTTATCAAAGAAGATCATAGCCAATGAATAAGGTTTGAAATTGAATTTTCCAAGAGAGATAGTTTATAAAGGTGAATTTGAGAGGGGCTTGAGCAACAACATTGATGCTGATGAGAGTCTGTTGTGATTCATTGGTGTTGAATGGTTGCAGGATTAAACTCTATAGTCATGAGTGTTAATGAACAAGGAAAAAAGTGGATCAGTTTAGAGCTCTAATACCATATCAAATAATGAAATGAAATCTATTTGTCATATAGTCATATATAATTTGCAACAATTATATAGACATATAAGATAACAAACATTTGTTTTGAAATCCTAAACTATAGGGCAGTTCAAAACTTCCTCCTAACTTTAATGGTTGTTGCAATCTGTACAACTTATTTGAATAATTCAACACAAAGAGAAGCACGAGACTGTTATGATCTGTTGCAATCCATTGAGTTGTGATAGATGCGATATTTAACATGATTTTACAAATCATCTATATCCGGCTTCTCATTCATGATTCAAGAGAGAGTATGTGGGACCTCAAGTTATAGCACGAGGATGTCGGAGTACCACTTGTAGTCTGTTTTTTGTTTTTGTAAATATATATGCCGAGATTTATTAAGAGCGTTTAATTTGTGAAAAATATATATACTCTTGCTTTATCGATTATAACCCAAGCAATGTTATAATATCGTTCTCAAAACTTAATTTTAATTTAATTTACTAAGATTTTGAAAATACCAAAAGAAATTCAATGATTTAAATTATTAAGTAAAATAATGTATATATTCAGTCAAAATTCTCCCTTTTATTCTGTTTACAAAGCCATGACTTTGTTAAAAACTCATAAAAATCCAAATGATTTGAATTTAGGAGGAAAATGTATTTCTTTATCCAAAATTATATTTTTATATTTTTTTTATTTTCATGAAGAGCTAGAAGCATGTTTTGTCATATAAAAAATTATCATCACATGTGAACTAAGTTTTCAAAACAAGAAATAAAACAGAATCATGTACTATATATTATTTTTATGTGACCATATGAAAAAAATAATACAATAACTATTAAAAATATGTTTTCTGGCTATCCATTGAGTTTTAGAGGCTTGAGTGATTACTTCCTCATGTTTTTAGATTAAAAATGTCAAAACTCAAGTTTTAACATTCAAGATCTTGGCCACCAATTTTCCATTTATAGAATGGAAAATGTTGTAGGAAGATAACACATTATAGATAGATATGTTGATGATTTAATATTTAATTAATATTAACAAGTTTTTTTTTATAATTTATTAGCTTGTATATTTTCTTATTTATTATATCGAGTATAAACATCATATTTCAATTTTTTTTGTAATTGAAAATCCCATCATACCAGAAACATTGAGCTCTACTAACGGCATAGCGCTGGTATAATAAGCTGGCGGTGGCAAAGATCACTCAAACACTGATTAAGAGGTCGTTTGGCTTTGTGGTGCGATCCACGATTGCCAAACGGCTTCTCATGTTATGTATTTGGTTAACAAAAAACAGCGTTTCAATTGATGGGACCCACAGAAAAAAATCACATACACGGCGATGCATGAAAAGCTGGTTTTTGATGTTTTGCAAAGTGCGATTTTCTGGTTATGAAACACCGATACATATTTATATTTATGAAAGCTGGTTTTTGCTGCCCTTTTGACAAATCCATTGACAGTGTGTTTATGTTCGATAATTAAAAAAAAACGGGTATTTTGCATGAAAATTGATCAGTGCATGACGCTCTCTCTCTCTCTCTCTCTCTCTCTCGCGCGCGCGCCAAAACAGCAAACGACACCGAGTGCTTTCATCGTTGACTCCGGCCACCACAGGCCACCATTTACGATGAAACCACCACAGGAAGAACCACCTCGGTCTCCTCTACCCGTCGGTATCCTCCGTTGAAGCTCTCGTCGTGGTCGGTGAACAGTACCGCCACCTTCCAACGCTGCCTCCGGCCACCACAGGCCACCATTTCAGTCGCCACCACCACAGGAAGAACCACCTCGGTCTCCTCTACCCGTCGGTATCGTCCGTTGAAGCTATCTTGGTGGTTGGTTGGAAGCCACTGTGCACGTGAAATATTTCACGTGCACAGGTGCGCTGCACTGTCACGCGAAGAAGACGTGCACAGTGCAGCGCACCGTTTCACTTCTTCGCATGATTGAAGCTGGACTTGGGCTGGGCTGCACTCGGCCCAGCCCAAGTCCAGCAAAGGTGGCCTTAGGCCCAATTTGGTTGGGCTGCCCTCGGCCCAGCCCGTTTTTTTTATATATATTTAAAAAAAAAAATGTAGATAAAGATCAATCCTAATGGAAGGAAAATATCTGTTCGTGATGAAATTGCAAGTAGTTTGATGGGAGAATAAAATATAATATTTGTTTTTTCATAAATTATTAATTACATTATATTATTATAATTATTAAATTTACAATATTTAAAAAATTAATATATATATATATATATATATATATATATATATATATATATATATATATATATATATATATATATATACCCTTTAAAGTAATTTCACAACTTAAAAGCAATATGCAAAGTTTGGTAACCAAACACCCAAAACTGTTTTTTTTTCAACCTCCAACTCAACCACAGTTTTAACCAAACACTTCACTGCTTATTTTGAACCACAGTAAAATCGTTTTTTTTAAACTGTTTTTTTTCAATCTCAATCGCAAAAACAAAAGCAATGTCAAACACACTCTAAGTATTGATACTAAAGCTGTTTTTTGTTTTTGTTTTTTCTTCTCAAATGCTGTGATTGGGATTACCAAATTTGTTGATTTCTAGACGATTGTCGCCCACCGAAGTCTTCCTGAGCTCAAATATCCTTAACAGTTGAACTGTTACATCATATCCTTATGCCTCCGAGAATTCCATCATAACTGCGAAAGAAAACTTGAAAGACATGATGAGTGCCACCGAAAGATTGTAGGATGCTAAACCTTCCATATTATTCATACAATACAATCAAGCAAAGATCCATCCTGTACACAGCTTTTGTCGAGGCAACGTTCGGCTCATTTCACTCTCTTCTCTTGTGCCAGCGGGGATAAATTAACGCTTTTTAAAAAAAAAAAAAATCTCACACAATTTTTAAGGGCTCTGTGCCCAGGTGCTCCAGCTAGTCCACAGTGTTTTTGGTCAAGTTTTTTAACGAGTATATGGAAATTTAAATACCAGAGTCGTATGAAAGTGACAAAGGAACTCTAGGTATTGCAAAATAATAAATAATTTAATATTATTTTATTAATATATACTTGAAAACTTACACAAAATTCTTATTATTTCAGGTTAAAATATTTAGTTTAAATAAAAATGAAATTAAAATCCACTAGAGGTTGGCACTTAAAATTCTTATATCATGTGAATAAAACATCTAATCTGGTTACTTCCCATATTTTTCGGAGTTGCTTTCGAAGAGATGGAACTCCTATCAAACATTATGCAAATAGCTTCTTATAAAATAGACCTTCTGGTTGGTCCGCGGAAGGTGGATAACTATTATACAAACACAAACATGAAACCTCCTACGGTCTTGTTAAGGAACTATTCATTAAAAACTTAACTTGTTAGGTGAGTTCATTTAATATAATTTATATTATTCTTTAACATATCCCATAAAGTGAAAAAAATTTGGGCTTTAAACTTGCAAATATCTATACTATCTTGTGCTTGATTTTTATCAAATAGAATAAAGGTGGTGAGATTTGAACTCATGACCGCTGGATAAAAAAGCTCTATACCATGTTAAAAAATCATCTTACCTAAAAACTTAAACTGTCAAATAAAAATTTATAATATAATTTATATTATTTTCTGCCTGTTATCATCACATTCCTAAATTTACAAATCTGCTCTTCTTATCATGGCTTGAATCTGGGCTCCACTGGGTGAAAGCAACATGTAAGTCTATTAAGTGGTGGTTTGGTATTGCAATGTAAGCTGAGTTTTAAGAAAAAGCATTTTTATGATCGTTTGGTAATGTTAAAACCACAATCTTAATTGGCATGGGACCATCAAAAAAGCTTTTGAACTGTCATTTACCAAAAGCAGAATTTCAAAGCTTTCACTGTGTTTCAGTTCTCCATAAAAAAGCAGAAGTTCTGCATCATCAGTCCATATACTGAACCACGACCTTCTCTATGCGATAGCTGAGTCTGGTGGCAACGGCGGCGGTTGGGAGTGGTTTTTGTGGTGGCGAGAGATTCACAGGCGATTTTGCGGTCGCATGTGACGTCGACGCAGGCTGCGAATAGAGTTTCAAGATCCACTTGTGGCATCGTCGCAAGTTCAACTAAGAGAATTAATGTCTTAATAATTTTAGAGAGAGAGAGAGAGAGAGAGAGTTGGAAGGTGAGAGATTGTAATATGTGATGATGAAGTAGATGTAGTTTCAACTTGTTGCCTTGTGCGCTTGCATTGGTTTATAGAAAGTTAAAATCAAATCTTTTAAGAGAGAAATAAATTTATTATAAAATAAGCACTTTGATTTTTATAGTAATTATTTTTTTTATTTTTTTAAATCTTCATTCTCTATACTTCTCTTTTCTTTTTCTTTATTTCATTCTTCAAAATATGTGTGTTTTTAAAAATAATTTCACAACTTGACAGCAATATAAAAAGCATGATAACCACACATACGAAACTGTTTTTTATTAAACCTCAAACTCAACCATAGTTTTAACCAAACACTTCAATTTTAGTTATGAACCACAACTAAAAATGATTTCAATGAAACTGTTTTTTTTTAAATCTCAACTATAACAACAATTGCAATACTAAACACACCCTAAAAAGCATATAGACATAACCATCTAGTAGACTAATTATTGTCTACTTAACACTACATTTCAAAAACATTTTTAAAGAAATTCAAAAAAAAAAAATTTTATTTTTTACTTTATATTAATTTTTATGTTGTGTTTAGATCATTTTGATGTGCTGATATCAAAAAATATTTTAAAAAAATAAAAAAGCATCACTCTAATACTTTTCTAAACAAAAAGCACTCTGAAAAATAACCTTAACTACACTGTCAAACAAGCATTAAGTGTTACAAACATTGGACTAAAGCATTTGCTCTTTTTATGGTCTTATATTTGAGCTTTATAGTTGCTAATATGATTGTAATTGGAGGCTTACATGATCGTTAACTTCAGAACTCATGAGATTAATCAAGATATGTGCAAGCTGGCGCGGACACTCATGTTAATAAAAAGAAATATAGACACAACCATCTTGTAGGTGACCCAGTGGTAAGAGCTTGAGACTAAGGGGTTTGATTCTCGTATGGTCTACGGTTCGAGCCTTATGGTTGCTAATATGATGACCATTGGAGGTTTACATGGTCGTTAACTTCAAGGTCTATGGGATTAGTCGAGATGCATGCAAGCTAACTCGGACATCTGTGTTAATAAAAATAAAAGAGCATATAGACATGCTTTTTAATAGACTTACATGTTTCTATATGATGCCCACTAAAAATTTATATGAACGTTAACTTCAGAGTTTGTGAAATTTGTTGAGGTACGCGTAAACTCACCCGAAGACACATGGTAAATATAAAAAAAAACATATAGACATATTGATGTGGTCATTGACCTTGAACCTATACATGATGATCATGACCAACCCTCCACTAATGCAGTCAAACTCTCAACTATTTTGACCTTTGGATTCTGTACGTTCGTTCAACCTGTACACCAAGCATAACATTTAACCGATCACCAGAACAAAAAACTCGTGATCAGGAAACGTGGGGCCGTCATAATATAAAAACTACAAAGAGTGGTGATTTTCTCTCGCTAAACAGAGGATACTTTTGTCTGCTAAACATGGCCCAAGAGAAGAAACTCCCTACCGACTCGTAATTAACCCAATATATGCCCATGTCATTTTCTTTCCTCCTCCTCCATCATCATCACTACCATCAGCAAGATTGCCCAATATATGCAGCCAAACTCTCATATATAGATAGATAGATAGATAGATAGATAGATAGATAGATACATGGGGAATTGTGTGTTCAAGGGGTTTCGCTTAGAAGTAGAAGAAATGATAGAAGTTGTGACACCAAATGGTGGAATCATGGAGTTGTACGCACCCATCACAGCAGAGTGCATCACCAACGAGTTTCCTGGCCACGCCATCTACCGTAGCCGTGACCTCTCCTCTAAACCTCTCCTCCATAACGAAGAACTCCACGTTGGCCAACTCTACCACCTCCTTCCTATAAACACCAGCAGTACCGCATTGAACAACAGCACCACCAAAAATTCTGTGTCTTCTTCTACTTCATCATCCAGACTTCCTCCTTATCGCATGTCGCTTGACAACCAAAGGATGTTGAAGCGATCATCAGCAGAAGCTGAGGTGTTTCCTAGGTATAACAGCACCGGAGTTTGGAAGGTTAAGCTGGTGATAAGCCCCGAGCAATTGGCAGAGATACTGGCACAAGAGGCACGAACTGAGGAATTGATAGAGAGTGTGAGGACGGTGGCTAAGTGTGGAAATGGGGTCTCTACTTCAGTGGCTAATTCTGATCATTCAAGTCTGTCTAGTAGCTGGAAAGGATTGTCGGATCAGAAATATGGTGTCGATATTTAGTGCGTATGTATTACGTAGAGCCTGCTTTACTTCTCGAATGTAATTTTTTCATTTTAATTCGTCCATGGTTTTATCTTCGCCGCCGCGGGTTCGGATAATTTTTATATGAAAAAAAAAAAGAAGTATGAATGCGTTTCAATTTGTTTCTAAAATTTAAATTATAAATAAATAACTATTGTATATATTTAATTACATATATTAAGAACCACCTTATCAATAAATATAAAAATAAAATGTTAATACGTTTTTTCAACTTGCTACAAATAGAATAATCTTAATTTTTAACGCAAAATAATTAATATAAAGATATTATTAATGTATTTTTTATTTTAATTAAAATATATAATCATGAATGAAAAAATCAATACTAAAATATAACCGTGAATTAAAAAGTATTTACATATAATAAAATATCGTAAGGATCATATGTGTTAATAAAAATATATAAGATATCAAACTAATTTTTAAAGTAGCACAAGAATGGAACAATATTGTTATTGTTTACAGTGAAATATTATTTTTTTAGTGTTTATATAATAATTGTTTTAAAAAAAGGTGTACAGAAAAAGAATATTTAAAAAAATAGAAAAGAATAAGAATAGGAATAAACAAAAATGGTATAAATAGGCCAAGTGTAGAATGATAAATATTTGAAGTGTAATAATAATAATAAAATTCTTAAAAAAAGTGTAAAGAAAAAAAGAAGACAAAACTGAAAAAATTATTACAATAGATTGAAGATAACAAAAAAAAATGATGATAAATAAGAATTGTCAAACGCTTCTTTTAGGCAACCTTTCTTCTGTATATTATTTGTTTTTCTCTTAAATTTTATTTATTATCGCATGGTTACATAAAGAAACTCCAGAAATCCCAACCGGGGCATAATCATCGAAACATTAAAAAAAATAAGCATTATGATTTAAAAAAAAAAAACCAAACAAAGAGGGCATTTATAAGATAAATGAATTTTAATTAAAAAGATGCCTTTTATCATTCGTTTTGGATCTACCAGATTGTTTTAGATATTTATTATAATAAGTTTTGTTTTATTGAAAGAAACACATTGCTATTTTTTTGAGAAAAATAGTTTAATAAACATTATTCTAACAAATTATTTTGTTATGATTAAATAAAAATCTAATTTTTTTATGACACTATTGGCCCTTTGTTATTTTGTTTTAAAAACATTTGAAATATTTTTACTTGCTAGTATTTTATTAATATTTTATAAAAAAAATTAAATATTTTTAGTGTATTTAAATTATTTTCATGTATCAATATTAAAAATATTTTTAAAAAAAATATATCATTTTAATATATTCTAAATAAAAAAAACTTTCAAAATTACCTTTAATCTTGAGCTCATAATAATATTGGAGTGGACTTAACACCATCAAATGTCAGAGGGAGCAACAGTTCAGCCCTTTCTGATCACTTTGTATTTAATTCGAGTCCAATCGATCTCCAATTACATTTACTTGTGCGTTGAGTGGATAAGCCATTGGTACTTCGAAAAAATATTCATGGCCCAATACAGGTTCAAACTTCTAATCCACTTAGTTCAACAATTTAAGGGCCGGTAGGTGGAATCATTATTAATTTGGGCCCATGTTGGTCAACAAGAAATCTTATCCACAGGTGAGGTTTCATGCTGTTGCTGCATTAGGACCTCAAAAGGAAATCAAATTAGTAAAGACACCGCCATTAGTGCAAATCTAACAAAGGTCTCTATTCAGTGCCATTCATCTCCTACTCCGTACCTTTTGGTAGGATAAATAATCAATCATAGAACCTTTCTGTTTCAAGGGGCTTTCATGTTGGCAATTTCTCAAACATGTGGTGTCTCCTCCTCCAAATAAAATTTTATACTCCCCCCACAAGCATTGTCACCAACATTAATAACACACTCCCAAGTCTCGAACACAAGGACATCAGTATACCAGCAATTCGAAGAGGAATGACCGTCTCGAACGCCATCATGATTCAATAAGCTCCATTTATAAACTTATGCATTCACAACCAATTCCACACGAGCACGCATTAAAAATCATCAAAAAGTTCCAAACCCATTGCTGGTTTCTCTTTGCTTCACCATTACTAGTAATTAATTGTCTTGGGTTCCTGTGTGAAGCTATTCCTCATAGAACATGCATTTGAAGTGGGGGGATTGCAACATACATAAAATTTCGATTTAAGCAAATGAATATCTATGGAGGAGGCCTGGTAGAAAGTTTTCGGTTTTCACTAGAAAGTTTCAAGAGTAATTCGGGCAGATGTGAAATGAGAAAACTACAGTGGCTGCGCGTCGTTGTAAACGGGTGAGGTGCGAATAGCGTTGCCCAAGGCCACAACATATACAAAAAACAAAAATAAAAATCACTTTCAAAATTTAAGAAATAAAATTGATAAAAGAAGCTCCCCAACGGGATACCTCGCTTTTAACCAGGTACGAACGGAGATCGGCACTGGAAAAGTTGGCAAAGATTCCGCGAGGTCAGGTCAAAATCTCAATCTGGGACCTTGAAGTTAAAATCGGTCACCAAAGTCCTCAACAAAAGCTAATCATACATGGTCACATTGAACACATTGTTAATTTTCCATGCGTGAGAGAGAGACAAAGGGACAGCTCACATTTTGATTGTATGAGCTAACTGTGAAGGCATATATTCTCATTCTCCTCCATCATAGAGCTGAAGAAAAAAACCAAGGATGCTGGTCCGCAATGGCCTATTCCAGGATACTTTGTGTGTCAATCATCTTTCCTTTTCTCTCTCTCATGAAACTTTCTTAGCAAAGATGTAGCAAAATAATAATTTTACGCTCTAGATTAATTGGTTGTCATCATTGAACCATCATGTCTTTATCGATACATGCCTCGACTCGTATTTTTGGGAAATCAAAAATAATGGAGGAGTGCAGGTATCTCGGTTAATGCTCCGCCACAGAGCATCGTATTTTTAACTTGGTTTAACAATGCATGGCTGGTTGGTTTTTTCTTAAAAAATAAAATATGGTCAACGAGTATAATCAAAGCCGAAGCCAAATTTAAACCCAGTTTCACTTATTTTTTAAATTACAAGTTCTTTAATACATAACATTATCATAATTAAAATAGATTATAAATGAATAAAAACATAATCTAAAAATTTTAAGTTGACAAGTTTATTGTGAAACCCAAATCTTCTATCCATCGTAGAAAAAACACAACGATGTTTTGTAGTTTATTTAGTGAAAAACTAAATAAACATTCATGTTTGATTCTGGTTTTATGGTAGATAATAAAAAATGGTAATACAAAAATTAGTTATGGTATTATTTCTTGTTCCAAATTCCGCTATAAAAATTAATTTACGCCTCATATTTTCAGTGTTTCCTCTACTTTTTTTAACTAGTTTTGAGCTTTTGTTTTCCTTCCAAACCTAAAGTTTAGGTTTATCTTTGCTAAGAGGCATATGAGCTACATTACCTTTGGTTCGTAGATCTTGTTTAAAAATACATTTAAATAAGGTGGTGTAGTTGGAATCTTGAGACTTATTGCAAATATTCTTTGCTTCAAGTGAGTAATAAAAAAAATCTTATCTAATTGCATCAATGATTTTTTTTGTTGTTGGTTGATATTTCCCTCAATGAGTTTGATATATAACTGACAAAAAGACACAAAAAAGTTTTCTACAGTGATAATTATAAAATTGTATGTGGTAAATATATTTCATTGTTGTATTTACAGAGAGTACATAGACATCCTTTTATAGGCATAATACAATAATACATATCCCGTAAACTAATCATTTACCAAACTTGGTTCCTAAACTACTGCACTTCGTATCTTCCATATTAGGGAAATATTAACTGCAAGATCAATTACGATAATAGTGCAGATGATAGAGATCGAATATCTCAACACGCCTCCTCAAGTTGGCGAGTGAATGTTATACACTCCTAACTTGCCAAGTAGAAAGGTGAATGGTGCCTTGCCTAGTGGTTTCGTAAATAGGTCTGCTAGCTGCATCTTTGTGGGAGTATATATTGTGGAAATTATTCCGGAAGTCAGGTGCTGTCGTACCAGGTGGCAGTCAAGCTCAATGTGTTTTGTTCTTTCGTGGAAGACAGGATTCCTGGCAATATGAAGTGCTGATTGGTTGTCGCAGTGAAGTGTTGCGGGTTCAGCGTGTGGAATGTGCAGGTCCTTAAGTATGTATCCAAGCCACTTAATCTCGCAGCAAGCATCAGCCATGGCCCGGTACTCTGCTTTGGCTGATGATCGTGAGACGGTGTTTTGTTTCCTTGTTTTCCATGAAATCAGGGAGTTGCCAATGAAGACGCAATAACTTGTCACAGAACATCTTGTGGTAGGGCAAGTAGCCCAATCTGAGTCACAAAAAGCTTTAAGTTTGAGATCATTTTGTGTTGGGAAAAAGATACCTTGTCCAGGTGAATTCTTAATGTACCGTAATACTCGTAGGGCAGCATCAAGATGTGGTTGATGAGGTTCATGTATGTAGCGGCTGAGTATATGGACAACAAAAACTATGTCTGGTCTAGTTACTGTAAGGTATATGAGACGTCCAACCAAACGTCGGTACCTAGTGGGATCATGGAGTACTTTTCCTTCATTCGGCTTGAGTCTCAGAGTCTGTTCCATGGGAAAGGATGAAGGACGTGCTCCCAGCAAACCTGCATCATCAAGCAATTCAAGTGCATATTTGCGTTGTGAAATTAATATACCTTTTCTAGATCGTGCCACTTCTATGCCTAGAAAATATTTCAAGAGTCCCAAATCCTTGATGCGAAAACGGTGATTGAGAAATTCTTTAGTCAATTGAATAACTTGGGGATTATTTCCTGTAATCACAATATCATCAACGTAAACTAAAATGACAGTAAAAGAATTGTTGTTAGACCTTGTAAATAAGGAATAATCAGCCATAGATTGGACAAATCCGGCTTCCCGAAGTGTATTAGTGAGTTTTGCAAACCAATTACGGCTTGCTTGCTTTAAGCCATATAGCGATTTTTGTAGCCGACACACTAAGTTCCCCCCTTGTCTGTCAAAGCCGGGAGGAGGAATCATGTAAACTTCCTCGTCCAAATCGCCATGGAGGAATGCATTCTGCACGTCAAGTTGATGAAGGGGCCAATCACGAGCAGAGGCAATGGCAAGTAGACAACGGAAGGTGACGAGTTTGGCAGTGGGGGAAAAGGTTTCGGTGTAGTCGAGGCCTCTATTTGTGTGTAGCCTTTCACAACAAGTCGGGCTTTATACCTTTCAATATTACCATCGGCATTGTATTTTATTTTGAACACCCATTTACAGCCAATGGGTTGTTTATCTACAGGTAAAGAAGTAAGAATCCAAGTCTTATTTTGCTCAAGGGCCTGGATTTCCTTTGCCATAGCCTCACACCAAAGAGGATCGTAGAGGCTTGGGCGTAGGTGGTGGGCTCAATGAGTTTAGAGATGGCTGCAACAAAGGAATGGTGAGCAGATGACAAATTACGATAAGAAAGAAAATTTGAGAGTGGGTAGCGAGAAACCTTACGCTGTGTGAGTGCAGAAGATGAGTCAGAATAAGCAGTGGACATGGTATTGTTACATTCGAAATCGCGGAGAAGCACAGAGGGCTGAGGGATACGAGCGGAGCGTCGAAGTGGGGGAGGTGGTGATGGTGGTGGTGTTGTTGATTGCGGAAGCGGCGGTGGTGGTGGGGTAGTTGTGTTATCTGGGTAATTGAGAGGAGGGCTAGGAGGGGTGTCGGTAGTCATGGGTGGTGATGGGCTGGGAGGTGTAGTAAGAGATGGTTGAGTAAGGGTGGTGTTCCTAGTTGGGGTGAGAGTGGGGTTAATAGCTGGCAGTGTAGGGTGAATGAGCTGAGGTGTGGGTGTGGTTGTGAGGAAGGGGAAGATTGTTTCATGAAAAACAACATCCCGACTGACCAAAAAATTGTGATTGTCAAAATCATATAATCTATAGGCCTTTTCCAAAAGGGTAGCCCACAAAGACACATTTGCGTGCTCGGTTATCGAATTTATTGGTGGGTCGAAGATTAGTTGCATAACATAAGCAACCGAAGACGCGGAGGTGTTTGTATGTGGGTGCTTTTCCAAAAAGAATTTCATAAGGTGTTTTATTGGTTAAAACAGGTGTAGGAAGGCGATTTATAAGATAAGCTGCGGTGAGTACACACTCACCCCAAAATTGAAAAGGAAGATTAGCATGTAAGTGAAGTGCTCTTGCCATTTCAAGGAGATGCCGATGTTTTCTTTCGACAACGCCATTCTGTTGGGGTGTGTAGGTGCAAGTGTGTTGGTAGATAACACCATGGGTAGAAAAAAATATTTTAAAGATGCAAACTCCCCCCCATTGTCAACACGAATGGCTTTGATGTTGGTGTTAAATTGTGTTTTTACAAAAGAGAAAAAAGATGTAAGCAAAGTTTGTGTCTCGGATTTAAATTTCATTAAATAAACCCATGTAGTTCGTGAGAAATCATCAACTATAGTTAAAAAATATTTAGATCCAGAATGAGAAGTAACTTTATGTGGTCCCCAAATATCGCAATGAATTAAATCAAATGGTGCAATGCTTTTTATTGAACTGGAAGGAAAAGGCAATCTAGTTTGTTTAGCCAGAGGACAAAAATCACAGATGTGTTTAGGAATGGAAATGTCAGAAAATTGCTTAGATAATAAACGAAGTTTGGCATCGGAGGGATGACCCAATCGAAGGTGCCACGTATTATTTTGAACGGTCACATTGTAGGTGGAAGAAGAGCGAAGTTGCGGAGTGATATGATGCGGATCGAAGTAATACAAGTTCCCATGCCTCTTACCCAATCCAATCATCTTCTGCGTGCGCAAGTCCTGTATGTAATAGAAAGTAGGAAAAAAACAAACATAGCAGTAAAGGGATTGAGTAAGACGTGGTACAGATAAAAGATTAACATTAAATGAAGGAACACATAAAACATTAGTGAGACAAAAAAGATCATCAAATTGTATATTGCCTATTGAGTTGATTTGTGCTTTGTCTCCGGTAGGCAACCCAACCGGTGGAAGGGGAGTGTGTGAAGTTTCAGTGAGGAGATTAGGGGAACATGTAATATGATCAGTAGCCCCATTATCGACAATCCAAACATCAGGTAGATTTGTGTTGATATGAAAACTAAAACAAGAAGGAGAATTCAGACCTGCAAAATTCTCTTGTGTTGAATGAATATCCTCCTTACCGACAGTGTCCATTATTTGCTTACACTGGTCAAAAGAGAGATGAGGTGCTATGGATTGAAGATGATGGATTGATTCTGATGCTTGCATGCAGTTGGCAGAGAATTGTTGCCGAGTACCGGTTTGATTGGAATGTTTTATTCTCCCTTGATGTGGCCGGTTACTGCCATCAGATCTCGGTGGGGGGATGGGTGGTTCTCTACCATGCCATTTGTGGCCAGGAGGAAAACCCTTGAGAAAAAAACATTTCTCTACTTTGTGTGTGTCACCATTACAATAATCACAACGTCTGAATTCTTGTTGATTGTTGCGTGATATGTTGACATTGTTGTTGGAGTAAAATGATCGATTGGAGTCTTTTATTGTGCCATTGTTGTTGTTGTTGTTGGACATGCTAAGCATAGCCATGCTCTCGCTGTTACAAGTAGCAGCAACTTGACGCTATTTTCCATCTTGGAGGAGGAGACTGCAGGCTCTCCGAGTAGTGTGCAGTGGTGCCATGATCAATATGTTGCTCCGGGTGCTTGCATATGATTCATCTAATCCCATTAAGAGTTGCATTAGATGTTGTTGTTCTGCATGATCCATAATTGATTTTGCAGCACCACAAGCTTTTCCAGATGGGCACGTATTGATCTGGTTGTAAGATGATAATTCATCCCAATAGCTCTTAAGTTTTGTGTAATAGGAAGTGATAGACATTTGACCCTGTGTTATGGTTGCGATCTCTCTTTCTATTTGAAAGATTCTGGGTGCATTAATGATTGAGAATCTCTCTCTGAGATCGACCTAGAGATCAAGTGCTGAGTCGGTGTAGACAACACTGTTTGCTATATCATGTTCTAATGATTTGATGATCCATGATAGGACCATATCATTGCATCTTTTCCACCGTTTGTATTCAGTGGGTTTGGTACACTCTGATGGTGGTTCAAGAGAACCATCAATAAAACCAGTTTTATTCTTTGCACTGAGAGCTGTTTTGATCTGCCGGCTCCAGTTGCCATAGTTGTCGGTGGAAAGAGTTGTCTTCACAAGAACTGCTCCTTGGTGGTCTGATTGGGATATGAAATATGGATGGTCTGGGTTTGAGTATGTGTCGGTGGATGGAACAGATCTTGATTCGCTGCTCCCTTGGTTGGCCTCCTCTGCAGCCATGATAGTTGTGTGAAAATAGAGATGCAGAGTTTCAGAATATATCTGCTCTGATACCATATAAAATTGTATGTGGTAAATATATTTCATTGTTGTATTTACAGAGAGTACATAGACATCCTTTTATAGGCATAATACAATAATACATATCCCGTAAATTAATCATTTACCAAACTTGGTTCCTAAACTACTGCACTTCATATCTTCCATATTAGGGAAATATTAACTGCAGGATCAATTATGACAATTGTGCAGATGATAGAGATCGAATATCTCAACAATAATGGTATTTTCTTTTCAATTTCTGTAATGCATTGATGGATGAAGTTCATTGGTAACACCATCAATAATAATTTAAAAATATATATTGTTTACACAATCTATTAAATAGAAGTGGAAATTATTCAAATTAATATAAAAATCAAATATTTTTACAAATTTAAACATTTAAAAGTTAAAATACAATTAATCTAGAATAGAAACGTGAGAGCGTGAAGCCAGTAAAAGGGAGCAAATGACACGTGATTTCATATCTATTATATGGGTGTGTTTGGCATTGCTTTTGCTTTTGCTATTGAGATTGAAAAAAAACAATTTCAAAAAAAGCACTTTTACTGTGGTTCAAAATAAGCAGTGAAGTGTTTGGTTAAAACTATGGTTGAGTTGGAGGTTGAAAAAAAAGCATTTTTTGGTGTTTGGTTACCAAGCTTTTCATATTGCTTTTAACTTGTGAAATTACTTTAAAGGATATATATATATATATATATATATATATATATATATATATATAATTTTTTAAATATTGTAAATTTAATAATTATAATAATATAATGTAATTAATAATTCATGAAAAAACAAATATTATTTTTTATTCTCCCATCAAACTACTTGCAATTTCATCACGAACAGATATTTCCCTTCCATTAGGAGTGATCTGTATCTACACATTTTTTTTATTTTTTTTTAAATATATATTTAAAAAAATGGCCTGGGCCGAGGGCAGCCCAGCCAAATTAGGCCTAAGCCCAACTTTGCTGGACTTGGGCTGGGCCGAGTGCAGCCCATCCCAAGCCCAACTTCAATTGTGAAGAAGTGAAACGGTGCGCTTCACTGTGCACGTCTTCTTCGCGTGACAGTGCAGCGTGCCTGTGCACCTGAATTATTTCACGTGCACTGTAGCTTCCGACCGACCACCAAGATACCTTCAACGGACGATACAGAAGGGTAAAGGAGGCCGAGGTGGTTCTTCCTGTGGTGGTGGCGTCTGAAATGGTGGCCTGTGGTGGCCGGAGGCAGCGTTGGATGGTTGCGGTACTGTTCACCAACCACGACAAGAGCTTCAACGGAGGATACCGACGGGTAGAGGAGGCCGAGGTGGTTCTTCCTGTGGTGGTTTCATCGTAAATGGTGGCTTGTGGTGGCCGGAGTAAACGATGAAAGCTCCCGGCTTCCATGGCTGTTTTGGCGAGAGAGAGAGAGAGAGAGAGAGAGAGACATGCACAGATCGATTTTTAACATGCAAAATACCTGTTTTTTTTAATTATCGAACATAAAGGATTTGTCAAAAGGGCAACTGCTTGAAATCGCAGAGAGAAATGGTGGCCTGTGAGATATATATATATGTATCGGTGTTTCATAAACAGATACTTAGCTGGAATCGGGATAAAAAAAAGCATGTAATACCTGCTTTTGTGCAAACGGCGTTTGGATGTAATTTTTATGTGGATTCCACGGTTTATATCACCGTTTGCAATTGAACCAAACACTAAACATCAAACCCGTTTTGCAATCGTGGAATGCACCACGATGCCAAACGGCCACTATATCGATAAGTAGAGTTTGATAGTCTCGACATTGAGTCATGCTTAATAGGATGGGTTGTCCGAACTTGTACTCGATGGTTTATAATTACCTCTAACTCTAGATTTTGAGTGTTCAGAATTGATTTTTAGGTTGAGATATTGCTTGTCATTCGCAATTCCTTGGGCATAGTGCTGAAGAGATGATACACTTTGATTTCCTTAATGATTATCTCTGTATCCCTCCTTTAATTGGATATTATATATAAATAATAATTGTTTTTTAGTGCATCTCACTTATTTATTATTTCTTAATTATCTCTTTGACGAGTAAGGTTGAGTTCTTTTAAGATATCGGGACAGAAGGTCCTTTTTAAGATGCTGGGTTTTTTTTCTTACCAACTGATTCCGATTATACTTTCTTTCGATCGCTACGTTCATGGTTTAATCGGATGGATTTAGTGATTGACAGCTTGACCCAACCAAAGGAATCTATGACGTAAGAACTGTTGGCAAACAACGAATAAGCATTTGCACTCCTTTTCATAAATCTTGTAAATGTGATTGCTAGAGGCTTCTATGAAGTGAAAACTGCTGTCAAACAATAATATATAGACCATGGGTGAGCAGGGACAGACCTACCATTACTAACAATTGCTGGTGGGGGGCTTTCTCAGTAAAAAGTTAGAGGGTTGATGTTTAAATATTTCAAGTTTTATCCCTTTTTTGGAATTATTTTGATTAATGTTGGTGCTTCGGTCACTTTAACTAATTTTATGGGTCTTGAAGTTAACGACCATATAAGTATAATGATTATCATATTAATAATTATATGGCTCAAAAACACACACACAAAACAAATATCTTAATTTCAAACTTTGTTTTCTTAGGATATTTGTGTTGTTGTTATTGGTAACTTCATAAACAAGAAATATTTATATTCCATTTCGAAAAGATACATTTTTTACTGTGGAGTGAATGAAGTGAAATTTATAATAAATAAGTTCTATTTTTATTCCTTTTGAAAAAAATATTTTAAAAAAGAGAGTTTATAAATGTAAATTTTTATGTATAGTAAATTACGTGAAACTAGGATAAATAGGCTTTTTCTATAGATTTACTAATACTATTACATGAATAATTATAAAATTAAAATAAGATTCTTGATATTTAATATGTCAATAAGATTAAAAAACATATAGTTTATGAGTTTATTTCTTTTAATTTTTATAATTAATTTTAACTTTTAAGACTATTATGATAAAACTAAATAATAATTATTCAATTTAATTCAAAATTTAATTCTTTTATTTATAGCCATATAATTTTATTGTAATACTTTACGTCTAATATAAACTTGTTACTGTAGAAAAAAAAGAAATATTTCTAAATTTTTTTATACCCAAACAATTTACTAATAATTTGTTTTGAATTGAGGATCAGACTAAAATATTTCTTAGTAAATAGAATCAGAATTGTTCAACTCTTGAGGGGATCAAGTTTTCTAGAAATTTAAACTTATTAAGAAGAAAATCGTATGATTGAAAAGATGAAGTTTTAACTTTTAATTTTCCAAGGATTAAAGTGTTACCGAAACAAAACAAAAAGAAACAAATATGGTCAGAATAGTTGGTGGGAGGCTGAGAAAGTGCAGGTAACGTATATACCAAGCCATCTTCTTGTTCTTGTAACGTATAAACCAAGCCATCTTCTTGTTCTTCTGAACTCCGCTGATAGACAATGGTATAGGTGACTGTTTGTGAGTATAGATAAAATTGTTTTTTAAAATATTTTATTTTTTTCGAAATTATTTTTGAAAGAATCAGGTCACGTTTTTCACGCTGAAGCCGCCGCCGCCAATAATTTTCTATGTTATAAAGAAGATGGAAAAGGGTTTGATTTATAGTCAAAATGAAGCTAAGCTAAATACCTTTCTTGTTCTTGATCACGAATACAGAATCTATACCCATAGGTAGGTCCTACGTGACAGAGCATGGCAAGGATAGATTATTTTGTTTTCAAATAAATATAACTCTCCACATGAATCCCTTTTTCTCTCGCTATTTGTCTTTGTTTCTACCTTTCTGGGGTACCTGTATTATTTTATGTATAGGATTGATTTTTTTTTTAAATGATTAGATGATACCAGCGCTTTTTTAAGAAAATAAAAAATATGAGAAGTCAGTCATTTGCTTGATTGGGCTCATTCATTTAGGTTATTTAATAACATAGATAAAATAAATAAATTGAGCTAAACAAAAAACATTAACTATGATTAACTCCAAAACATGAATGCTTCTCAATATTATGAAACATTATCCTCTTAATATTCTCTAAACATTTCCATGATCTTATTTGATAAAAAATACAAATAAGAATGTAATAACCCTATAAAAAGTAAAATGAAAATAATAATAATTCAAAGCTCAATTCTCAAAAAATAATATGAGATAGGGATAATTACATAGATTTATTTTATAAAAAAAACACATGAAGACAAATCCTTAATTAACCCAATATAAAGAATGAAAATTTTAAAAAATAACTAAAGAAAAAAGAAAAAAGGAAAAAAAATCAATTGAGATTAATCATTCAAACTCTTTATCTGGGGTCATGAGACTGAGATTCTCTCATAACAGGTGAACCCTAAAACATCACAAACTCAAATTATTAATAAATCAAATATTGAGAGATAAAACTGAGAGGAAAAATCAATAAAAAAAGATTTAAACAAATATAGCCATAAAAAATGGGTATCAAATTATCAAAAAAAAATTGATCAAATTCTGATGGATGAAATGAAAAAACAAGTCAATTAAGAAAATAATGAAACAAAATAGCAATCAGAATAAAACTAATTTTGTAATATAAAGTTAAATTAAACCAAATGTTGAAGGGATGAAATAAAAAAAAATCAAAAGAAAAAAATAGCAATAAAAAAACATGAAACAAATTTAAAACAAAAAAAATGGCATGACACTTTATTTTGATAGAGCAACACCAATATTAAGGACAGAAAAGAAAAAAGATGAAGGAGTAGGAAAAAAAGAAGAAGAAGAAAAATAGCTCATTACACACTTCTAAATGGTACACATATTATACTCAAAAGCCCTAAATGCAAAGAATCTAACGAACCAACAAAGAATAAATGTTTGCCCACTAAAAATAATTTATACCGTTTGATCATAGTGATCAAATCCTATACGTTGGTGTTTGTCGCGCACACACACCACTTAAGTTACCTTTCTCGTTTATCCTAGCCCACCATATTTGTTCTAGTTTCATTTTTGGTCCCCTAACTCTTAACTATCTAACATAAACTTGCTTATTTTATCAAACCAAGTATCAACTAAGTACCATATTATTCCCTCAACATTACAATAACCCCATATTAGCCAATAAAAAAAAAACTTCCAACTTGGATCTAAAGAAAGTTATTGTAGAACGAGAAAATAAGAAAAAAAAGTTGAGTGAGAAAACAAAAACTTAACTTGACCATGTAAATTAGTCCATGATATGTTCACAAGCAAAAAAGACTTAGTATTTCTTCAAGCTTTGAAGAAAATGGCTAAAATAGGGTTTAGAAACTGTGTAGCACCTGTAACACACATGAGATTACTAGCAACAATTGAAGATATTGACTTGGAAGGCACATGCTCCTCACACGCCTTATATATTAATATATAAAAAAACCACGTAAAAACAAATTTAGCAAAAATTTAATTCTTTCTCCCTAATTTATGTATGAACTTCAGGCATGACAAAAGAGAATTCCAATCCTTTTTTTTTTTGGATTATATTTTATGGTAAGTTCTATCTTATTTGTATATGACAAACATTGGTTTTAAAACTAATTCAAAAATGAATTTAGGATAAGTCCTGGATTATAAGTTAGGTGCATTGACTTGAGTTAATTTAGATTAATTTATTTTCTTAATAAAAAAATAAAACAACATTATTTTGTTAGAAAATAAAATATTAATAGGTTTTGATTAAGTTTTAACTGATTTTTATCAAATTGACTAAATTATGAGTGAATCTAAGTTATTAAATGAATCACAAGAGGTCATCTATCCTATTATTTTTATTAAAATCTGATTTAAATTAGATTATAAATCACTCAGAAACATGGATGAACCTACTAGCTAGGCTGATCACGTTTTAAAGCAATAGCATCAATTACACTCTCACGTGACAACAAGTGCTCGATGAAGTAAATATAAAACCCAATGGCCATGTGTTGTAAAATAAAATTTTAAATGACAAAAGATGAGGGGTATGAAGCCGAATGCTGGAAAAACCCTGAAGTTAAGAGTGGTTGCTACGTCGTTTATCAGCCAAAAACAATGATTATGGGCATGGAATTCAGAGGATGAATAAAATGATTAAGCTTCTAGACGACTTGAATTTCCGTAATTATATTTTCCACATGTAGTTGAAATTCCATAAAAGAGATTTACAAGAAAAAGTTCTCGTATTGTAATTTGTGTAATAATAGAGGATTTCCAGAAAATTCGTTGTTTTTGTGGTTTCTTTGAGTGAATCACTATCTAATTATCCTTTACATTATTATTATTATTATTATTATTATTATTATTATTATTATTATTATTATTATTATTACTACTACTACTATTATTATTATAACTATTATTATTATTATTACTACTACTATAATTATTATTATTATAACTGTACTATTATGGGATCTATGAAAATGTTGTAATAAAAAATTAATACGAAATAAATAAATTATCCATGATTCATCGATCAACAGTCGTAAATGGTTGGTCATGGTATCATATTAATACAGCATATGGAATTAGAAAAGCAAACTAATCCACCTATCAGCTAGTGTTCATTAAATTGAGTTGTAGGTAATGAGAGCTTAGGTTAAGGAAACTTTAATATATATATAAGATGGGTTATGATCTCACTGTTTATATATATATATATATATATATATATATATATATATATATATATATAAACAGTGAGATCATAACCCATCTTGACATTGATTTAATTATATATTAGGAAGTAATATTCCATGCATTAATTAGTTTTTTGAAGGATTAAACTTTTTTCGGATTTCTCTCTACAAGAAAAGTGATTTCTTAGTTTACAGTAAGAAATCTAAGCGTTAGGAAAACGAAATCAAATATTCAGATGGATATTAAATATTTAGTGTTTAATGTATTTTAAGTACGTCTTAAACTCGATTTATTAATTTACATGAAGTAATATAAAATGAAAATAAACAAAATCCTAGGGGAAAATGTATTAGGAGTTTTAAGTTTAAAAATATATTTTTTAATTTTATAAATAATGTATCAAGAATAAATACAAAGAAATATAAAAGTTAAGAATGAGTTTGACATCATATTTTTTTAATATATCTAAAGGGAGATGATGGTATAGAGAAAATTGATGACAGATGGCAGAATTTAGCAGCTTTGGAGGTGCAAAGGCAACATCACCATGGATGTTGCAAAATGGGGTCATGAGATTCTGCTCGTTGTTTTTAGTGCTCGCTTATCTCATTGTTTTTATTTTTTTATTTTATTATTATTAAAAAGAAAATATCTCACGTGCAAAATTATTATCCTCCTAGAAGACCTTGTAATTAAAACAATTAATCCTTTTAAAACAAAAATATTTCATTTTAATCTTTCCAAGGCATCAACATCTGGATTCATATATCCTTGCCGCTGCCATGGCTATGAGTTGGAGAATTAAAAAGAGACCACAGAGAATTAATGATTGCTTGTAATGACGGTTAATGTTGTTTTATAAGTTTTTTTATTAATAATTTAAAACATTAAAACATTAATTTAAAATAAAAATATCAAAATATATATATATATATATATTTAAAAATATCATCTCCCTTTATGGAACTGAAACTCAACTATATTAAAATTCAATAATGCTCGGTTTATAATCTAATAAAGTGACAAATCAAATTTACCTGATAATTGTAATGGGAGATAGGCAAATTAAGTTCATAAATCAAAAACATGAAGACATATGCGGTGTTAGGATATTCAAGAATATGAATATCCGTTGGTTAATATCATAAAATAAAATCCAAATGGAGACGGATATGTGTCCTGTACCTGCACTGCTCACACACACAGCTGAAGTTCATTAGAAATACGATACAAGTATTTTTAATTCCTACTTAGTCGTGCATTTAAATTGCAATAAGCTGTCTGTATCTTTTTTAATTCTTATACTTTTTTAAATTTTTTAACTTCATGAGGGCCACGACAAACCCATCATTTCTTTCTCGTTGTGGTGGTTGCTCATACAAAACAAAGGGCGAGAGAGAGAGACCCACCCATCACCTTTTTCTCGTTGTGTTGGTGGTACAAGTAGAAAGAGAGAAGAGAGGTCCATGGTTGTTCGAGAGAGGTGCTTTTCCATGGAGGTAGAGTGTCAGAGTTGCGATGGGGGCGTGCCCTCGGTAGCCAGTTGCCAACAGCGTCCGTGTGGGACCTAATCTGATACCCTACTCATGGACCCACTTTGAATTTCCATAATAAATTCCCTGTCACCATCCATGTAGGTCGGTCGATCTTCTCAGACGCACAGTAGAACGAACCCCACTTGAAGACCACCGCAATAGTCACCGTGAAAACAGACCTTTTCTCATGTATTTTTGGCCGTTTATGGCCTACCCCGCGCGCGCGCGCGCACACATATATATATATATATATAGTCCAGTGTACATACTCATTTCGGTACATTTCAGTTACTCTGAGACAATCTCCATTCCGATATTTCGTCCTCACCTCGCTCCCTCATAAATGACTGAGAACATGAGTATATCTGTGAATGGGCAAACCCAGGTCCCTCCTGGCATTCGATTTCACCCCACAGAAGAAGAGCTCTTGGATTACTACTTGAGGAAGAAGGTCTCGTTTGAGAAGATTGACTTAGAAGTGATTCGAGATGTTGATCTTAATAAGCTCGAACCATGGGATATACAAGGTGCCTAGACTCGATCTCTGTCTCTATGTTCCTCATGATTTCTTTCTAATTTATCAAATTCGCAAGAGAAATCTTATACTTTTATCCCCTTCAAGAACTACACTTGTTATTTCCTCTTCAGATAATTGTATGACCGAAGTGGTGTTAATGACGTTCGGTTTCCTGCAGAGAGATGCAAAATAGGAACCACCCCACAGAACGATTGGTACTTCTTTAGCCACAAGGACAAGAAATATCCAGCCGGAACGCGCACCAACCGTGCAACTGCTGCGGGATTCTGGAAGGCTACTGGCCGTGACAAAGTGATATACGGCAGTGGCAAGCGGATAGGAATGAGGAAGACTCTTGTGTTCTACAAAGGCCGAGCCCCACATGGACAAAAATCCGATTGGATTATGCATGAATATAGGCTGGACGATAACACCAGTGATTCCAATGTAAGCCCTTTTCAACCATGGGTCAGTGATCTTGTTTGCATTCTTATACATGTTCATGACACCTAAAATGTTTTATTTATGTCAAGGTCTCCAATGTCATGGGAGAGGCAGCACAGGAAGATGGGTGGGTGGTTTGCCGGATCTTCAAGAAGAAAAATCTCAACAAAACCCTAGACAGAGCCTTGATCAGTTCATCACCAATCACTGCAGACACCAGGAACCAGACGTTTAGTTCTTCTTGCAATGAGGGCTCTCTCGTTCAAACACCTCATGACATGGGAAGTAGTTGCAAGGAAGAAAATGAAGCAGATAACAGTGCTAGATATCTTTGGCCTATTGACACAGCAATCAACTACGTCCACCATGATAGATTCATGGAGCTTCCAAGCTTAGAGAGTCCAAACTCTACCAGTAGCCTAAACTTTTACCAGCCCATGGTCACAGAAAATGAAGGTTCAATAGCTAACCAGGTGAGTTACCCCTTAGACTCTGGCCTTCCCAACTGGGTAGCCATTGATCGTCTAGTTGCCTCTCAGATCAATGGCCAGACTGAAACCTCGACGCAATCAGCGTGCTTCCCCAATGACCCCACCATCACCTACTATACCCCTACCGATCTTCATCATGATCTCCAATTGCCAACCCTACACTCATCATTTTCTTTTCCATCAAACAGATCTTACTATGAAACTCAAGATTATAACAGTGAAATGGACCTCTGGAATTTTTCCAGTAGATCATCGTCCGACCCCCTATGCCACTTGTCAAACACAAGTGTATAACAGAATCACGCCACAAATAAATATTCTATAGTTCCTAAAGACAGAAGAGTCTTATGATGACGGCAGTTAATTATATGTGTGTGTGTGATAATAATGCAAGTAGTATAAGAGTTCTTGGATGGGATCAGCCTCTTTGGAAAGATATATGTTTTTCTATCATTTTCTTTCATTATTATTACCGGTTAGTGAGAGGAATTTCGCCTATATATATTAAGGTTAAGAGATAAGTTTAGCTTATATTAGTGCATGATCTAGTAATATTAAGTCAAGTTAATTAGAAACATAGGTATCTTTGTATTTTGTTTTTCCTTGTATCCTTCTGTATTAACTCTCACTTTTGTTTAGTCATTTACTAAATGACTAACTATTTTCAATAATTCTATCTATGATTATATATATAAAAAATAGTTCTTAGATGGGATTGCAATTTTATCCATTATATTTACTTGATATTCAGGATGTCAACCATTTTCAATTTTGTTTTTCTAGAAACCAAGCTAACTGTGACGGTATATCATACCTTTCTAGCAGCGCATTAATAATTCTACCCTTTTGAGGAAAAGAAAAAAGAAAAAGAAAAAGAAAAGACATGATCAAGATGGTCATGTGTGTGATTATCTTTGAGTTGAGTCACATGGTTTGTCGAGTTGTTGTAATATCATGAAAAAAAAAAAAAAAACAGAAGAGAAAGTTGTAGGACCAGACCATTTTGCTACATAATTATGAATTCGAAAGAGATTCTTGCAAATCGCTGCTTTGAAAGACATCGAACAAGTAGAAGAAAAAAATGCGATAGGTGTGTGTTTTTTTTTTTATTATTTCAGTTAAAAACTATTAAATGATTTATTTTTTATTTTTAATATTAGATAGTAAAATCATCTAAGTTTATTTTTAAAAAAATGTTGATGCTTTTTTAAAATAAAAAAAAAAACAATTTAGAAATAAATTATAACACAAAACATTCATCAATCAAGTCTTCTCTTAAGGTGGTAGTATTTGATATACTTAACAATATTTATTGGACTAAACTTGATTAGACAAATAATTATATTGTCTTATGTTTTTTGGTGTGTTTTCGATAAGACTGAACAAAGTGTTTCATTTTGTGTTTGATAAACACTAGATGAGCCTCTCCTAACTCAAGATGCAGATCAACTAGGTTTTGGTAAAAAAATATAAAAAGGATTGATCCACTTAGCTCGATCAAAAATCAAGTTCGACTAATGACCCTTTCAATTCAAGATACAATATAGGTAAGAAATTCAATAACTTTTTTTTTTATTTTTTTTTTGTCAAAACAAGGTAGTTTTTTTTTTTTTTTTTTAATTTTGGTGAACTTGAGTTGACCCTCCCAACCTATGACTCAAATCTTGCTTCAATCTAACGCAAATCAAGTTTTAAAACTATGATACTAACTATTTTCATTCATATATTGATTTAGATAAACTCAACTTGTTACCCCATCATTCTACATATTAACCTTCAAATTGAGTTTTAAAATTATAATAATAATCATATTTATTCTTATGTTGACTTGGATCAACTCGGGTTGACCCTTAAATCAGTTTTTAAAACTATAATAATAATAATAATAATAATAATAATAATAATAATAATAATTTTTATTTTTATTTTTATTTTATGTTGTCTCGGATCAACTAAGTTAATCACCCTAACTCATGATATAGGTCTTGTCCTAAGTCGACACCTTAATCGAATTTTAAAGTTATGATAATAATTATTTTTATTTTTATGTTGACCCAGTTAATGACCAAACCTGTAACATCTCATAAATTTAAATCACATTTTTATGCTCATTTATTCAAAATTACCAATTTTAAAGGGTGCATTTTTAACCCAATATTTCAACATAGTCTCTTCTGTATTTTGTATACCAAGTTATTGACTCAATAATTTCTCAACCTGCACATCAATCGCAATGCATATTCCATCATACAAGACTTTCATAATTCAGCCATAGTATCAACTTTCTATATTTGTTTTGTAGAATTAATATTTGATATTCCATACAATAAATATTTAAAGCTAAATATTCTTTTAGAATATAAATATGGTGAAATATAAGTATAGAAAAATACTATAAACCAACTTAATTTAGATAACTTCCTTGAATTACATCATTCATAATTAAATAAGTTACACATTACAATTTTTAAACAAAAACTTATATCACAAAAAAATAAAAATTGTTCCAAATTCATCATTTATTTTAACAAAGGCTCTCAAACCGTAATTATTTCTTGGCTCGAGGGAACAAGGTACCAAAAAATACTCGAAAGATAAATTTTACACCTTATAATAATTAAAATTTAGAATCATTTCTTAATGCAGATTCATACAAACATAAAATAAATTTATTTAATACTTATCTCTAATACAATATCTTTAATATAAATTCTGAATTTTCAAACAATATCAAAGTCTTCTCTCATTAAGAAAATTTTATTTATTCTAATTAAATCATTTGGATTATATAATTAAACATATATTAGGGCATTAATCCTATCACCTGTCGCACCCTTCGCGAGAGTGCGGCTTCGCGATGACTCTCCTCGTGAGCGGGGAATTCATGTTGGGGTTTTATCTTTATTTTGTGAAAAAAGGAGTTGTCACCTAGTATTATGGTTATTAGAAAACTTAAATTGGTCTTTCAGAGATTCTAAGACAAGGGACTGGTTACGTAAAGGGAAAGTTTTAGCACCTCTAGTATGCCCTACCTAAGGTAAGCTGCTTGGTGTTTTGGTTTGCCTTATGATTGCTATGGTATTGGTCTTTCAAAGATGTGTTTGTTAAATGATGATGACGTATTATTCCTGTAAAAATATTTTAGATATTTACCACTTTAAGGTTTTTTTATCCAAATATTAACAGTGAATAACAACGAATTATCCCCGCTAATCTTTTGGATATTAACCCTTTTAGGATTTTTTTATCCAAATCTCAACAGTGAATAATAACGAATTATACCCGCTAATATTTTGGATATTAACCCCTTTAGAATTTATGTACCCAAATATTAACAGTAAATAATATGAATCCTAAAAAAAAATAAGATTTTGATATTTTTGGAATATTGGCAAATACCCTTTGGATTTTAGAAACATGTTGTAAGATCCAAAAATGCTACAAAATGATTTTTGTGCTTACAAAATCCATGCTAAAACACATTTTTCTTTAAACTCCAAAATAATATTTTTTTTTTAAAAAGAGAATGTTTAAAATATGTTAGCGTATTGGTTGTATGCATGAAAACAACACATTTTTGTTTTAGATATATTTTTTCCTAAAAAACATATATTTTTATGCAATTTTTTGTATTTTTTATTATTTCTTTTTTGTGGGCTGGTTGCCCCGCCTCGATGGGAGCCCAGACGGGTTGGACGCCCGCCTTACTCAGGGGGTCAGGCGGGGCACAAAGCCTGGCTCGACCAATCCACTGTCCACATGCAGTGACAGTGGGCGGGGGAGTGAATTAATTCACTCCCCTCGAATGCAACAACGAAGACGATGAACAGTAACATGAATAATTTTGGAGTATAATGAATGACGTATCTGTTAATACCGTTGGGTAGAGGACGTCAAGGTGGTTCTTCTTGTTGTGGTGGCGTCGAAAATGATAGTCTGTGGTGGTCGGAGGAAGCGTTGAAAGTTGGTCAGCCTACGTCACTACAACGGCTGCTGCTGCCTTCGCCTGAGACCGTGGTTGGGTCGTTGGTTTGGAGGGGGAGTTGCTGGTGATGACAGAGTGGTGCTAGGTGGTCGAAGTTGATGCTGGAGTTACTGACCAAGAGGGGGAGAGAGAGAGAGAGAGAGAGTTAGTTGCTGGTTTTAGAGAGAGAGAGGGTTAATTGAGAGGAAGATAAAGCGTGATGGTGTGATTTTTTGTGTAATGTCTTCTGTCTTGCTTGTGTTTTTTTCTGCCAAAATTCTCCTATGAATTCCGTGTAAAATATTTCTTTTTTTTCTCCTCGTTCATGGCTTTTCCTTTTATAGACGGAGGAGGTAACCGTTGGGTTACCTCCTGCGGCAACATGCCTATTAGCAGCGGCGTGAAGGCAGCTTGTCAGCAGTGGTGCAGGCGGCTTGTCTGTTGTTTTGGGAGATGTAAGTGCAGTTTGGTCCCTCAATTTGTAATTCTTCTAACTACACCCTCGATTGGATTTAAACTTATGATTTTGTGCAATTATACCCCTGTCAGAATTTCAATATCAACCTTGACTTTTCATACCTTTTTTATTTTGTTCCTTGATTTCTGATTTGTGCGATTTGACCCTCAATCGACCATTAGACTCTCAATTTGTTCAATTTGGCCTATAATTTCGCATAATTGGCTTGGAAAAATTCAAATCAGTCTTTGAAAATTCCAATCTTCTCAATTGAACCCGTATTAAGCTCAAAAACTTGATTTTTCATCGATTAAGCTCTTAATAAAATTAATTTAACCAATTTAAAGTATAATTAAGTCCTTGCACTTTATTAAATCCTTCAATTGGACCCCAAATTAATTCTCCAACACAATTACACTTTTATATTGCCCAATGATTAAATCCTTTTATATTGCCCAACGATTAAATCAAATTGGCCCAATAAAAATATAATTATATCTTTTGTCTTAAATCTTACACAAATTTATCCAATAATAAATTATTTTAGCCTTTAATATGCACTTTCCTTCATTTCTGGCACAAAAGAGCTTTCAAAAACATCTAAAATTTTCACCTTGATCTTTCTGCCGACACCAACCCTCATATTTTTATTTTATTTTTGGGTAGATTTGGGGAATAACCCAAAATTGGGTTATGAAATCACCCATGAGATTTGTTTTTTAAATGTTCATTAAACATAGTATAAATTTTCTTAATCAAGAAATTAAATCTATAGTTCTTCCTTTCATCATGACACTTTTCTCACTCACTACATGAATGATTTCTAAACTCGCCTATTTAACAAGACACTAATATCAATAACTAGGAACTAGTTAAACATTAGTCCATTTACCTTGACACTAGTACTATTATATAGGAACTAGTATCAACATCCACCTATTTAAAATGTCACCAATCCCATTAAATAGGGATTAGTTTCTACAATTCACCTAGTAAACAAAACACTAATCCTATTAATTATTCTGAATTTTAGTATCATGCTTTTCAATTTAAACTAAATATAATTAAAAAAAAAATTGACTAATAGCTATACAATCAAAGAGATTCTTTGAAGATGCCAAACACCTATCTCATGTATCAATCTCATTTTTCATATAAATTTGTGCGCGCGCCCACACACACACACACATATATATATATATATATATTTCTCTCTCTTTCAAATTTCTACTTATATCAATACGGCCCAAAATGATTTAATTGTATTTGGCTAAATCCCTTATCCAAAAAGGGAACAAATCTACTTTTTGATTCTTTAATTTTCTCTTTCTTAACCTTGAAACAATTTTTAACTTATTTTAGTACAGATGATCTCCTACATCATTGATTAGATTAAACTTAAAACCCTTATTTTTTAAAGTGGTTTTGAACAAATCTATTGCAGAAAGAATTCCCTTTTCTTTTCAAGATTTTCCTTCCCTTATATCTACTAGCAATTCTAGACACACCATTTCATACAATTCCAGACAATGCATCAAATTATGCAACTCGTTTTTTTTATGGCCAAAACCATCAATAAAGGATAGGAGGGGTATGTTTCTTGAATTTTAAATTTTTTATCAATTCCCATTTATCTTACAAATATTATTCAATCAATATTTGCAACAATTTTATAATTAATATCATAAATCTCCAAGCTCATGTAATCCCAACTAAATTTCTTCATAAAACACAAAATTATGACAATTAATTACTTGCATTTTCTCTTTTACCTCAATTAGTTGATTTTTCAAGGAATGAATTTGAGAAAAAATCCAAGTTCGCATCTCTTCGCTTTTCAAACCCTAGCTTTAGGATTTTTCTCTTCAAAATAACCCTCCAACACTTAATCAGCTCTATTATTTGCCTAGCTCTGATTTAATCACTCCATTTAAATCTTTTTTTGGTGAGTTTAACAAGAAAATAAATAGTAAAAAAATCAGTCAACCCTCACCCTATGTGTAGAAAATTATCGACCAAGGAGAAGAAAAATGGGCATTTATTATCAATTTTTTTTTATTAAGTACATGTTAACCCATCTTATTTCTCTTTTTATTTCCCATTACTTTTTGTTCTTATATTAATTAGACATGAAACTCTTTCCTTTATTTAATTCCATCCCTCTTATTGTTCTTATATCTAAAGTTTTTTTATTCAATTTAACTAGTGTATTATTTCCAAATTAAATAAGATTTTGTTTTTGCTTAGGTTAGGTTTCTAACAGGGTTTTCACGACATATGACTCGAGATTGGCTCCAATTTAACCCTTTATGTGGATGTTGCAGCTATAATAATAATAATTTGTATTTTTACGTTGGTCCAAGTCAATGGTCAATCTAACCCTGTTACCCAGCCTTCACCCAAGTCATCTCCCGAGTCATGTTTTAAGATTATAATAATAAGTGTTTTTATTTTTATATTGACTCAAGTCATGATTAATCTAACTTGTGACCCGTGTCTTACCCCTAATTGATCTCTTTATCAAGTTTTGAAGCTATAATAATAATAATAATTAATTTTATCTTTATATTGACGAGGATCAATGATCAACCTGACTCGTGCTCTTGGCTTAGCCCCAAATTAGCTTCCTAATTGAGTTTTAAAATTATAATAATACTTAGCTTAATCCTCACATCAACTCAAATCAATGGACAATCTAATTAGTAACCCAATCATTGTTTCGAGTCAGTCCCATTGTCAGGTTTTAATAATATATAGTAGTTATTTTTATTCTTATATTTATATGTATGAACTAGAATAACCCTTGTGTAGAGATTGGCTTATCCTCCCTAAATAACTTAACTATCCAAACGCACTCTAAATAACTTTACAGAAACTTTGTCATATTCAATATATCATTGTCTAAGCATACAAAAACACTATCTTAATTCTTAATTAGAAGAGAGAAATTGATCACACTTTTACCTTGAGCATGACAGGGATTAGGGATTTTCAGTACATATTTAATTCTTGTTCCAAGCAAAGGTGAACATTATTTGTCCAAAAAATAAACAACACGATTAAAAAACATAGAAAAAAAAAGTAACGCAACTTCAGTCATGCACGCGTATCTCCATCTAATTTAGGAGGATTCTTTCTTATGTTCTCTTTTCTGTAGAATTGTTTATTCATTGTTTATTTTCTTTCTTTTTTTTCCCCATACGATTTGCTTCTTTCTTAGTTATTTGGAAGAAACGTTGCCAAAATCGCTAACGCTGGCATAAAGACTATTAATAACTCAACAAAGATAGTGTTTAAATCTATTGATGATTTTATAAACATAAAAAAAAACTTTGTGTAAATCACTGCCAGAGATCCATATCTAGACAAGTTTAAGCTCCCATGCTCGTGGGCATGTTTTTTAATTACCACCACAGACAAAAAAGAAGCAATTAAAGTGCTCTAGTATTGCACGTTATTAACAAACAAAATGATAGAGTTAAAGTTTGTCTCTTTTATTGCTTTTAGGTTCAACCAAGAAGCATGATTATTACTAATATTTCTTATTTAAAACATTATTGAATATATATATATATACACACACTTGAATTACTTGTCAATGTTCTTACGGATAGCTCTATAGCGAAAAAGTTAATTATATTAAAAATTATCATTTTACTAAAGATCAAATCTGATTGTGCACAATTTTTATTATAAAAATAGTATGATCATTTGTCATTTTTCGTGTAAAATTAAAATATCTATTGAAGAAAAAATGGCATAATTAATTAAAATATCTATTGAATCATATGGTAAAATATTACAAACAATAATTAATTCAAAATCATAGCCATAGCAATATTAATAATTATACACGAGTGTAACATTAAAATATTTATTGAAGAATCAATGACAAATTCACATGGTAAAATATAACAAATAATAATTAACGCAAAATCATAGCCATATATAATGAAAACAAATCATATAGTTGCAGTACTGGTAAATTAGAAAAGACTAATTATATAGATGAGTTTTATTTATGTTTTTTTAACTTAAGAAGATTAACTTTTTATATATATAGTTTTAGAATTCAAAGAAATTAAACTTCAGAAAAATTAGTAGTTAATTCTGAAGCTTAAAGAGAAAAAATATTTGTATTACCATGTTCATATTTCCATAATGTCAGCAATAAAATAATATGATTGGTTAGTAATTAGAGCATGGAAAAACGTTTTTAATTGGGTATAATTCAGTGAGATGTTTGAATTTATATACAAAATTATACACCATTTGTTTAATGATAAAATAATACATGTTTTTTTATAATAAAATTCTAAGAAAAATATTTTTATGATCAAATTAAATTCTTGCAAGGACTTCTGAAGGTGGAGCAAGTACTTAGTATTACTTAATGACATTGCAATATGCAAGTCCTTAAAGGATTAATTCCTTAATTTTATAAAATTATTTATAATAATAGATAAGTTATAAAACATGAATCAAGACATAATTATTAGTATAACTCAAAATTCTCAAACAAATAAGTAATGCAAATATTTAACTCATAATTATTAGACATAATATTTAACTAATATATAAATATCCAGAAATAACCAAAAAATTCTCAAAACTCTTAACCACATCAAAATAAGTAATGCACTTTACCTCAAGTAAGGCGAACTAAGGGTGTTAATACTTATCCTCTACACAATCATTCATTGCCCTTTAATCTCTAATTACACTCATTCATCCATATTTTTCTATCGACTCTGAACCAAAATTGTCAATTCCGTTTTGGTTTATACTTCGCTTTTTCAATTGGAATGGAATATTTCAGTTTCGGAGCGTTTTGGCGCGCCGTTTCGGGGTTGTACTGTTTATGTATATATATATATATATTAATTCAAAAAAAAATAGTTCAAATCCAAAAATAAAACTATTTAGAATTGTGCAATTTAATCTAAAAAACGACACAATAAAATGATTTTTATGAACCCAATTATAAACATGTATAATATTATGAGAATGTCATCATCAATCTCGCAAGGTCATTACATTCTATGATTACTCTGAAATTTTTGTATAATATATATAAATATGTTAAGAGACCTCATAAAATGTTATCTTAATTTAATAATCAGATTAAGAGATATGATTGATATTGTAAAATTATTCATTATTTTTTAAAAAATATTATTCAGCCGAAACAGAACGAGTGGAACAAAACCGGAATGTTTCGACCGGTATTTGACCAAAAAATCCAGAATGGGCTGGAATTTAAACCGAGGTAAAAACAATATCGTTTCGTCTCGTTTTTTTAACTAGTACAAAAAATTTCTTCCATTTCAACCGAAACGAAACTAACAATCCTGCTCTGAACAGTTAGATGGCGACTCCTCGACCCTTCTAGACGCCACACGGCGATATGCCACAACCATGATTTGATATTTAATTGATGTCATCATTCTTATTCATTTTCTATGAAACATACAATTATATAGGAAAAAAGTATTTGATCCACAACATTGAAGTTTCAATGATATAGAATTCTGTTAAAAAGGAAAAAAAATCTCGAACAAAGAATTCTCCGTCATCATCAAAACCTTGACAAACAATTATTTACTATCTCTTTATAAGGTCGCACATTGGTAAAACAAAAAATGCCAAGTTCAGGTTTGTTCCCAAAGCAGAGAGATAAGATGGAGGTGAGCAACTTGCAGCATTATTAAGTGTAGCACTCGTTAAGGTGCCTATAACTTCTCTCAAATTAATAAATATGGCAGTCATGACACGTGATATTAATTAAAATTTATAAACATGATACTAATTAAATGTCATAAACAAGGGACATTTATTTTAAGTCTATAACCGCTATTTATTTTGTATATTAATTTTCAAATTTATCCATAAAAATTGACCTGTTCCGAAAAGTACCCTAATGAGAAGGGAGAGCCAACAGGCAGCACGATTCTACGCCGTGCCATCATGCTACCAACCACCGATCGTACGTCCTCTTTTTCTAGGCGCACAGCCACTGCCTGGTTACTTATTTTTCCTTGGAATTCGACAACAACAATATTCGCACGCACAGTCTCGGCTTTCTATTTTTGCTGATCAATAATTTCTAGCCTTGTCATGCATCTCGCCACCATTTTCCTTGGATTTGTTGCAAATTGACATAACAAAATATTTTTATAGTTAGTTTAAATATTAAATCTGTGAATTCTTTTCAATATGTGTGACTGTTTAATTGTGTTTAATCGTGGTTGAAATTCTTTTTATTTAAAAATACATCAAAATAATATCTTATTTTTAATTTTTGTTTAAATGATTTTTGACATAATAATAGATAAAAATACTAACAAATTTTAATTTTTATTTTAAAAAATCAATTTATTTCAAAAATGATTTTACAATGCCGAACACCCTAAGTTTACTGGGTTTTTATGACCCCACGAATCGGATTGGACCATCTAGGCTGAAAAACTATAAGGGATTTATGATAAGATTATTTTTTAAAATTTAAACTACATCGTTTAGATGTTCCTAAAAAAACCCTCTTTGAGACTATCTCCTTCTCTACGTTTCTATTGATGAATCTAAGAATAATAATAATATTAATAATTTTTTTTTCTTCAATTATGTCATCATTAAAAATAGAAAAAAAATGTTGACTATCTCCTTCTCTAGAAGATTCTCATTTATTAATTGCTAACTTATTTTTTTTCTTGCAATTTCTTGCTTGTGTATATAAAAAATGATTTATCAGATCTACAATGAAAAGTTATCATGTAATAAGACATGTTCATGTTATAGACAATATTATTGATAAAATAAACTTATTGATAATATTTAAATTATAACATGACAAACAACCTCCTTTACCTCATTTATTTATTTTTCCGAGCAAATAACAACAGACCCCTTTATTCATCACAAATCAAACATTCATCATAACAAATTTTGTCACCTCAACACTTACTTTGTCAACATCTCTATTCTGGTAAAAAATAATTCAGAATTTCTCATATCAAGTAAGCAACACTATCCATTTTCTTAACTCAATTTTAAAATGTTCATTTTTATTGCATGATTTTGTAGTATATGTAGTTTGTTTGTGTATTTCTTGTTTTATAGCCTTTTTTATAGAAATTTGTTGCATGTATAATTTGTATATGTTAGTTGAGATTTAAAAAAATTATATTTTTTTATAATTTGATGAAATTTATTTTGATTTTATGGCTTAGGTGTTTTGTACTGAAATAAATAATGGCTTATTTAACATTTATGTTTGATATTTTGTGAATCTATTTATTGAGTTGAATTTTTTAGTAAATATCGAGTCACTACTAAAAAAACTAGGCTATTTAACAATGGATTCTAGCAACAAAATATTGTCAATGCTGAATTAGCAACAGATTGTGTTTAGTAACGAAAAATCCATTTTAGATATAGTTCTTTGAGATATGCAACGGATAATACGTTGCTTATTGAAAAAACAGGGTTTTAGCAATGAATTTTAGCAACAGATCAACAACGGATTATGTTTAGCAACGAAAAATCCATTATATATGTGGTTGTTACAAATTTGCAACGAATTTTCTATTTTTTTTTTTTTTTTGGTATAAACCACGCGGTGTCATAGGCGCTGGCCCAGACTAATCCACGTTCGTACCGGGTGGGCCCCAAAGGTGGTGAAAGTGCTCCCCAAATGGCCAACTCCATACAAGAGGAGGAGTTGAACCCCTGACCTCTCTTAAAAAACGAGAGCGCCCTCACCAATCACGCCAGGACCCCTTTGGTGAATTTTCTATTGTTGATTGTGAAAACTTTGCAACGAATTATCCAATACTAATTAAAAAAATTGTTTTAAATTTCATCCGTCAATCTAATCTATCAACGAACAAGATCCAAGCTATCCCCCTCTCATATATCTATAACAAAACAAATTAAATTAATTAGCCTAAATCTCTCTTCTTCATCTACCTGTCGCCAAATCGATCTTTGATATGCAACTCTCTATTGATGTTTCATGTCATGGTTTTAATGGTGATCGGTTTTGGATCTATGATAGGGCACGTCATCAGGTCGTGAAGGAAAACATTGTAGGTGAGCATTCAAATGAAATAGAAAGGACTGTCATCTCTAACAATTATATTTCCTTCTAGATTTTCTAGGTAATTTCTCACCAGAAATTATGTTTATTTTGCTAGGTTTATTTTCCTTGTAGTTGATCTGTGTACTAGGGGTCTGCGGTTCTAACATTAGAGCACGGAAGATAAAAAATATAATTTTTAAAGGAACACGGAATAACAAAGTGCTCCCCAAGAACGGTTTGAGTGTGCTAGTGAAATTGCCCGTCGGTTAATTCTAAATTCTATTCTTGGATTTACTTTCCTCTTACTCTAATTTTGTACAAGTGAAGATTGGAGAATTTGTATATTTTGAAAGTCTAAATGCAATGTTGCAGAGATTTTAAGGATGCTAGTTTGATGTTATGGTTGTTGAGATACTTGTTGTTGCTCTTATTGATTCTGGGTTTGGGAGAGTGAACTTGTAAGAATTCCATAACTTAAATATGAAGACATATACTTGTGTCCACCCAGCAACATGTGAAAAACTAAATATAAAGGCATGATCCCATGAAGGTATCTTAGATTGTTTTTAAAATCATTAATATGAAATTACGTACTCGCGATGAGGATTCAGATTAATGATTAACTGAACTGTTTCCCCTAGAACCAGATTCTGTAAGGACCTTATAATTATGTTTAGTCCCAATTAATTCCTTTCCTAATCCATTCACTAGTGTCCTTGTTCCAGTGAGCGAGATCACTGGATCTTGATCTCCATTGAGAAATTTACAATGCTATTAGTATGCCCGTACTGCATGATACATAAAAATGGCTGCTATTTTAAGATTTTGAGCATTCAGTAGCATGCAGCCTAGTTTACCTGTAAACATGAATCTGAATGTTGGATTATCAAGCTTGGCAAGAAGAGGAACTGTGGGAATTTATAGATTTTTGATCTGACGACACTGTATCAAGATTCACAGATGTTAACATTAAGAATGCTAAATGCTAAATAGAAAAGAATCTGGAAATAACTTCATAGAAGAGGACGAATGTATTAGATAGAACTGACTTAGGTTCCATTTTTGTCAGCTCTCTTACACTTTTCATCATTATTTTAATTCTCTGTAAGCTTTTGTTGTATTAATTTATCAAAAGAGAATTAAAAAAACTATAGTCAGTGGCCTTAGCAAATCATTTAAGTAGGATGACTTTTAATTTTTGTTGACTTTCTTCTTTTATTCAATAAATTCACCCAGTGTAGTTTCATGGTTTGAGACTGTTTTTCTTGCTAAATTTGATAGAAGGGTATATCAAAAAAATATGAGCAAATTAAAGATTATAATTGATTATTATTTTTACACAAGAGTATTATTAAAAAACGATGTAATAATACATAATAAAAACTAGTAAATGAAAAGAGTTTTGTCTTCCTTGGATTATAGTTCTTTTATTGAAACATAAAAAAATATAAAGGATCAAAACATTAATTCTAATGAACATTTATTATTTTTTTGTAGTTTTGTTTTTAAGAAACTATCATGCCATAATTTCAAACAATATTTCAATCTCCATTTTTCTTCAAAAGTACAAAACAACATCGTAAAATAGCATACAGCTCATCTAATGTCATCATATTGGTATTTACTATTTTATTAAAGTCTTGTTAGAAAAAAATTATTCAATGATTTATTATTTTAAATCATAATTGAAATTTCTTATAGACATTTGTTAGAAATATTATAATTGAATTGTTCTTTTTTTTCTCTAGGCTTTTGAATTTTGAATTCATTTAACTTTTTCACGCTTTGAATATATTTGGTTTGCTCAATATAATTATATTTTTTTCCAGGTAAGTTTGGAACTAAGCTTTGAAGTATTGTTGATTTATGATCTCTTTCTTTAAAATATACCTAGTTACTTTGGAGTTTGTGTATTGTAGACGGAAAAAAGTTACAAGTATATATGATACATAATTGGAATTAACGTAAGTGTGCAAAAACGTTTTTAAAAATATGAATAAGCAATTAACATAGTTATCTTCATAATTTATTATATAATATTTGAAATTTAGATTATGAAAAATACTAAATGGAATGACATTCTAAAATGTTTGTTTGTGTTATCATGCTAACTAGATTAATATGGATGATCGATTGTGGATGTTATGTCGTCTTAATCCTAAATATATTATGAGTGTTAGAAGATTTATCAATTTTTTTATTTTCAATTGATAAAAATGTATCCGTGGGAAAAAATTGATGTCTTTGTGTGAGGTGCAAAAATCAAAAGTTCTTAAAGGAAGATGATGCACTTATTGACATTAGGGTTTTTACCTTGTTATGAAAACTGGAGTGTACATAGGGAACAACCTTATGCAATAAAACCAATATTGGTCGGATCTTCACCAGTTGGGATTAGTCATGTTGTGAATGATGATTTTATAAAAAAAATCCATATAGGAATATGGTTCTAGATGCAATGAGGGATGATGATGCATATTGTAATGATAAGAGTTGTAGTTCTTTTGTGATAGAGGAACTTCCAAATCCGAAGGCAACTATTTTTATAAATTGTTGAAAGCTGCAGAGGAGCCTTTTCGGGATGGATGTACCAAGCAACCTGAATTATATGCTTGTGTACAATTTCTTAAATTTTACTCAGACTGCCTTCTACTAATTTACTGAATTTAGAAAAAGTTGTATGCCTAATGATGGAAATTTAATTTCAAATTTTTATGATGCCAAGAAATTTATGCGGCCACTTGGACTTAGTTATGAGAAATATCATGTGTCTCCGAATTTCTGTATATGCTAGGTAGATGCAATGAAACTAAAATATGACTTTTGTGGAAGTTCACGATACAAAACTAGAAATCCCTCTAGTAAAGGTTCTAATAAAGCGGAGAAGCAACTCTGATACTTTACATAGACACCAAGACTTCAGAGGCTATTTATGTCTCCACATAATACGAAAGATATGACATGACATCATTTTCATTATGATGGAGTTATGGTGCATCATCTTATGGAGATGCATGGATAGAGTTTAATTGTATTCATCCAAACTTTGCGGCAAATCCACGAAATATTCAGTTAGGGTTATGCACTAATGGGTTTAGTCTATTTAACATGGCTTCAAATGTATATTCTTGTTGGCTAGTAATTATGTCTATTTATAATTTATCTCATTGGAAGTGCATGACAAGACCATTTATGTTTTTAGAAATGATCATTCATTGGCTAAAGAATTTAGGAAAAAAACCTTGATGTTTTCCTAAGACCTTTGATTGATGAATTGAATAAGTTGTGGTTTGTAGGTGTTTAAACTTATGATGTATATAGGAAGGAAAATTTTAATTAAGAGCAACTTTGATGTGGAACATTAGTGACTTTCCCGCATATGTCTTATTATCGGGTTGGAGTACTTATGGAAAGTTATCTTATCCTTATTGTATGGAGCATAGCAAGACATTTAGATTAAAACATGATGGAAAACTAGTTTTTTATTGTCATCGACGATTCCTACCCATGAATCATCCTTATGGATATCAATCAGATAAGTTTTATGAAATGAGTAATTAAAAGGCACCCTCATATCCCTTGTCGATCTGGTTTAGAAATGTTATATGAAGTGTCAAAGTTTACTGATGGATATGTTAGAAGCTCTTCAGATTATGACTAAATTACTGGATTTGGAGTCAGTCACAATTGGGTGAAGAAAAGCATTTTTCAGGAGATTCCATATTGGCATACCAATCTGAATTGTCATGTACATTGAGAAAAATTTCTTTGACAATAATTTTTATACAGTAATGGATTATCTTGATAGAAGCAAGGACAATATAAAAGTTAGGTTGGATATTCAATTGTATTTTAAGAAGTCAAACTTACATTTGCAACAAGATACAAGTGGTCGGGTTTACAGACCTAAATGCATTTATTATCTCTTCAATAAAACAACAACAATAATTATTGTCATGGATGGAAGAATTGTCTTTTCTTGATGGTTATGCTTCAAACATATCATGATGTGTAAAAGAGGCACAATATAAGATTTCAAGCATACAAAGTCATGATTGTCATGTTTTTATGCAAAGACTTCTTCCTACTTTTTTACCTTACTTGCCTAGACCAATATAGGAAGCATTAACTGAATTGTCAATTTTTTTCAGGACATTTGCGCTACAAATTTAAATATCCACCACACGAAGTTGATGCAGATGATTATAATTGCAATAATTTATAAACTTGAAAGGATTTTTCCTCCATGGAGCACTTGACGGTACATCTACCTTAGAAGCAAAAGTTATAGGACCCGATCAATATCGATGGATCTATCCATTTGAACAATATGTTTTCATACCATGTAATTTTTATTCACTTTGTTTTTTTTTTGTATTTTTTAAACAAATTGATAAATGATGTAGGTATATATTTTATTTGAAGAAGAAAGTGACCAATAAAGTTAAAGTTGAAGGTTTCATATATGAAGTATATTTGATTGACATAATTACCAATTTTGCATCTCATTATTTTAGTGATAATGTGCAAACAATATGGAATGGAGTTCCAAGAAATGATGACGGTGGACCTAAAACTCTAAAGCACAACTTTCTATTTTTTCATATCCAGGAAAAAAATTGTTCATAAGATTTTATAGAAGATAGTTATCACATGCTGAAATGAAAATTACACACAACTATATGATATTCAACTGTAAAGAATTCAAGCCCTATTTAGAGTAAGTGTTAAATATTTTGATTTCTTACTTAACTCATAATTACTTAATTTTAACTAATATTTTAAAATTTGAGGCAATGTTTGCAAGAGCTAAAGTCACAACAATCATCATTGAGCAATGTTGAAATTGAAAAATTATGTCAAGAGATATTTCCAAATTGGTTGAAAAATAATGTAAGTATTTTCATCAAACATTTTTGTTTTAACTGAATTATTTGTTTTTAAATAATAATTCTTATATCGCTTATTATTATGCTAGGTTGAATACAAATCAAATGTAATTGAGAATCAAATTTTTGCACTTGTTATAGGCTTTAAATTCAGTGAAATGTTACAATGAGTATTATGTGAATGGTTTCAAATTTCATACTCAATGTTATGGTCTGTTTAAAAACACGATGAATGGTGGGGTTTGTGTGAAAGGAAGTTTCTACGATGATAATAAACATGATTATTATGAAATGCTTAAAGAAGTCATTCAACTTAAATATTTAGGGAGTTAGTAAATGCAAGTTATTACTATTTAATTGTCATTGGTACAATACAAAACAAGGGCTTAGAGTGCATCTTTCAAATGGTTTGGTTGAAATCAAGCATTCTTCTAGACTAGATGGAAATGAAGTTTTTGTACTGGCGCAACAATGTCATCAAGTCTACTATACATGTCCACCTGATAATAAATCCTTAGAATGGTGGATAGTTATAAAGACAATGACTAGAAGTCATTATAACATTGATATGAGTGAATTTATTGAAGACATGAGCAATGTGAAATCATTTTATATTAATCAATCAGATGAGATTTCCCAACCATGTTGTGTCCTTTCTAATCTGACATTTGATGATCCAAGTATACTTGCTAAAGTATCTTATTATAAAGAAATTGATCAACAAGAGTTGCTTCAGTTAGAGGCAAATTGGGGAGAAGAAGTTGAAAGGGCTTCAATATGTTGTACTACGTTCAAAATATTTATACATAATTAATTAAAATTTTATAAATTCAAAAAATTAATATTAATTAAAAAAACAACAATGATGACCAGCAACATAAATTTTGTTATTGACGATAACTCAACAATGGAAATAAGCAATGAATGTTCTATTGCTTTACAAAGCTTAGCAATGAATATATGTTGCTAATTTATTTGCTCTACAATGAATTATCTCTTGCTATTTATTAGTGACAAATTATTCGTTTTAGATAAAATAGTAATGAAAAAATTGCATTGAATAATTTCCGATGCAAATTCCGTTGCTAATGAGATATTTGGATTTTCGTTGCTAATGAGATATTTGGATTTTTAACCTCATTCTTGCTGGTTCCATTTTTACTAGTGAGGGATTTGATTTTTTATAGATAATTGATAATAATTCAAAGAGTTTTATTAAAATAGATTCAATAAGTTTAATTCAAACTAATATTAACAAATTTATTTAGTTCATATTATTAGTTTATGCATGTTGTTATGAATATTTTTCATGATGTGGTTGATAAATGATAACTCACCAAAGAATACGTTAATTATAATCATACATATGCCCAAGATTTTCTTCCATCCTTTTATTCTCTACGAAGGTCAACCCCAAATTATAATCGAGAAACTCGTTTCCGAATCAAACCACACACCTTTTTCATGAATTATTTAGGGCATGCAATCACGGATCGATCTGAATCCATGCCATCGGAAACATGACACGTGGGACCAAATTCCGATCAGCACATGCCGACAAATGGTAACTACAACCGGCTTGGCTAGTCAGAATTCCATGAGGTCATGGTGGTCTCGAAGCAAAATAGTGGTTGTTAGCAAGGACTTTTAGATCTTCCATTTCTATGATAAGTCATTACTTTTCCAAAGTTAGAGGTAGATCATATTAATCAAATTTATGGAGACATTTGTTCTAGTGGCCGATTCATCAAGTTAGGTGGGTGGGGTCGGACCATACGGGCAAGGCGTTACATCTTCGAAATTGGGACGCATGCAATAATTCTAATTTGTAGATGAATTGCAAGATTTGCATCCGAAGCTCGGCCACTTTTTGAAAACCAAGGAGGGCGAGAGAATCGAATCTCGAAGGACATTTGATGTGATTAAAGGCGAGGAAAGACGGGTCCCTTTGTTACGGGTTCTCTATTTAGCAATAGCACATTTATGCTCTTTTCGGTAGTCTCCAGGAGAACAGAAGCCTTTGGAAAACCTCCTTGTGATTATTTTGAAGGGAAAAAATAGCTCGCGATTAATATCTATCACTCGTAAATCTGCTCTTACTCTATTGAGAAACAATGACGAGGTTGTATGGAATTAGCTATATTAAACATTAATTATCCATCATATTTATTTTTCAAATGAAAATATAAATCATAATTTATATTTACTCGTCAATTCTCTGATTTGGAAAAGTGTTTTTTTTCCTCTGGGACTTGTATAAATTTGTATCCGCAGCCATAGAGGCACACATCTTATCTTATCTGTTAAGCCGTACAGCAGGAGGCTGAGTAATTTGTTGGATCTTTTAATTTTAATATTTCTTTTAATTTTAATGTATTGATATAAAAAATATTTTTAAATGGAAAATTGATCTAAAACTCTATATGCATTATAGATTTATATATGATGCAAACACAACCACCCCTAAGTTGTGGGGTACCTGCTGGGATTCCAATTAGCACACTAAGGGCCGACATGGACTAGGGGAGGGCACTACATCCTAACCAACGTGCCTTTTGACTTTTGCTTGATTTGTCTCTAATCCATGCCCTTTCTCTGTTTTTATTATTCCTTTTCTATTTATTTTATTCCTTCGTATCCCGGTTACTGAATCAACGCTATCATATGGGGGACGAAAGTATTCATGAGACTTTCCAGTAATAATAGAAAAAAATAAGAGGGTATGTCACAAAAACAAGAAGTTATATTTATTTCTATTTTTTAATTTCAATTCATGATAAATATGTTGTTAATTTCGATTCATGTTACATAAGCTGAAAAATAATCGTATACAATGCTAATACTATTGTTGCCATAATATATAATATTTTTATTGACATCATGCATTTTATTTTTTCATATAATATTAATGAATTTTATTTTTTCATATAATATAAATGAATTTTATTTACATCCACAGTTATTTTGACCAAAAAAACTATAATAATGATATAAATGTCGTGGAAGAAAAAATGTGAAAATTTCATGGTATAAACAGCACAAACGTAAGTGTTAAGCATCCAATGATTTATCAAGTTTTAATTATTTTCTTTTAAACTTTTGCTAGACTTTTCAGCTCTATATATTTGCTAAATCAAAATTTAAACATACATGCTACCAAACTATTAAGATAATGAAAAAATATTTTTTCAACTCTATATATTTGATTGCATCTATCTTAATCATATATCAATTAACTATATATAAACAGAAAAACAATATATGCTTCTAATATTTACCGGTGCTATAGTTATATAACCAGGATAATTTATAGCATCCCATATTTATTTTTAATAATTACAACTCCAAAATAATATTTGAGATTAAAAAAAACAACTGAGTAAAAAAATCTCCATTGTATTAAATTAAGATCCAGTATAAATAATTCAAATATATATTATAATTGAGAAAAAAAAACTATAAAATAGTATAATATATTGTATTAAATTAAGATCCAGTATAAATAATTCAAATATATATTATAATTGAGAAAAAAGCTATAAAATAGTATAATAATACATGAAAAAAACTAATCAAAAAATTCTAGATTAGTAGGGGGATAGTAAATTAACATGATTTCTAAAGGATAAATTTCTCAAAAAGGAGGCTCAAATTAGAACAAGAAACCAGGCCGATTGCACAAGGCCAGAAGCCCACGAGAAACTTGGCCCTGTGCATAAGTTAACTGGATATCGGGAGCAGGGCTTCCTCTATCATCCTCACATGTATTATAGCACCCCGAAACATTTTTTGTCTATTTAAAAATATTTTTTGACTTAGAGTAGGGCCGAATGATTCTTCCTTTTTAACTGTCATTTAAACTATACTTTATTTATGTTCCATTGTTGTTATCAGTGGTCAAGGAGGAGCGAACGCTATTTAACTTAGGCTCATGATTTGGAAAGTTGAATGAGTTCGATTTTTTTTCTTATTAAATCAATTATACACATAGAGACCATTTGTAATCCGCCTTGTAATTAATTGTGTTTCTCATGGTTGAAATAATTGCAGCTGCTGCCAAAAGAGAATAATTCTCATTTTCCTTGCGATAATGATATTATTTCTTAAGGTGAAATACGTGACCACGCCTTTCATCACACGCCAATGTCTTGCACCTCTTTGGAAATTTGCTAGTAAAGTGATCTTCTTGACGCAGAAATTGATCGAGTTTGGATCTTAAAATGGGTTGGCATTATCGATCCTTTATTTTTACCATCTTTATTTTATTTTCAAATACAACCGTACAGGGACCTAACTTACTGCATTATGATTTTCAAGCTATCATCACAGCTACTTCTATTGCTGTTATTATATTGTTTTGCTGGCCATAAATTGTCAGCTGCATTCTACAAAGATTTTTCCTTATCTGTACCACGAAGTTTGTATGTTCGCAAGTTTCCTTTCCTGACAATTGCATACTCTCCTGAGCAAAATGGTATAGCTGGGAGAAAAAAATAGAATCATATGTGAGTTGGCTAGAGTAATGATGAAGGAGAAGGGCATGCCTGTTGAATTTTGGGCTGAAGTTGTTAACAACATCAGTTTCAACCAAAACACCATTTGAAATATTTACAGGGAGAAAGTTAGGTGTCAAACATTTGAGAGTGTCTGGATGCATCTACTACACTTATGTTCCAACTTGTCTAAGACACAAGTTTGATGAGAAAGCTGAAAACAGGGTATTCATGGGATATTGAAGCTGTGAGAAAGATTAAAGAGTATTTTTTACAATCTAAAAAAATTGTTTTATCACAAAGTGTTGTATTTGATGAGGACAGTCTTTGTACATGGGAGAAAGAGCAAGGGTCCCGCACACCTTGTGTTTCAAGGTTTTGATGAAGAAGCACAAACTAAAGGAGTTCAGTTGAATAATGGTGAACATTCTCAGGAAGATTCCTCAGTTAATAGGGTAACTTAAGAAGCTAGTGAAGACAACAGCCAAAGCTCAACACCTAGCACAGCTCCAGTAAAGTTCAAAACTCTAATAAACATATATGCAAGGTGTCACGTGAGTATTATAGAACCTAAAACTTACCAAGAAACAACTAGAGATATGGCTTGCTAGGAAGGAATGAATGTAGAACTAGAGATGATTGAGAAGAATAACACTTAGGAGCTAGTGGACACACTTGCCGATAAGCCTGTCATAGGGGTTAAATGGGTGTTCAAGACAAAGCTCAACCTATATGGAACAATACACAAATACAAGGCTAGACTTGTATCAAAAGGGTATGCACAAAAACCTAGAATTGATTACAATGAAACCTTTGCTCTAGTAGCAAGTTAGACACAATCAAAACACTCATTACTCTAACAGCTCAGAAGGGCTGAAAATTGTTTCAATTAGATGTTAAATCAGCATTTCTAAATATAGTGTTTGACGAAGAATTGTATATTGAACAACTTAAGGGTTTTATGGTTAAGAAAACAGGACACAAGGTCTGTAAAATAAAGAAAGCATTATATGGACTAAACAAGCTCCTAGAGCTTGGTATAGTGAGATTCATGCACATCTCACCATGTACAGGTTCAAAAGAAGTGTAGGTGAAGCTGTATTGTACACCAGAGTTGACAATGAAGGAAATCAGATTATTATCTCCATTTATACAGATGGTATTGTGTACACAGGCAGTAGTGAGAAAATGATGAATGAGTTCAAAAAGGAGATGATGCAGAGGTATGAAATGTTTGACCTTGGCCTTCTTCATTATTTTCTGGGGATGGGAGTGTTGCAAATTGATCAAGGTGTCTTTATTCATCAAAACAAGTATGCAAAATCCTTGCTTGAAAAGTTTAGGCTTGCTGATTGCAAACCAATCTCAATCTCCCTGCCTGCTGGTGAGAAGTTAAAGAAAGTATATGGGAGTGAATTGGCTGATGAAAATCTTTACAGAAGGATAGTAGGGAGCTCACTATACCTAACAGCTACTACACCTGATTTGATGTTTGTTGTTGGCTTGCTATCGAGGTTCATGAACCAACCTACAAAGAAACACAAGGGAGTTGCAAGAAGAATTATCAGATATGTTCATGGAACTCAAAGCTATGGTATTTAATATATCAGAAATCAATCAACACCACTTGTTGGATTTTGTGATGTAGACTAAGCAGGGAGTGAAGATGATAGTAGGAGTACCTCTGACTATGCATTTAGTTTTGGAAATGGGGTATTTTCATTAGCTTCAATGAAGCAAAACACAGTGGCACTATCAACAGCATAAATTGAGTATGTTTCAACTTCTGAAGCAACGACACAAGCCATGTGGTTGAGGTTGTGGTTGATGACTTTGGCGAAATACAAACAGAACCTACATCTTTGTACTATGATAATATGTCAGCAATTTCAATGACAAAGAACCTAGTGTTTCATCAAAAGACAAGGCACATAAACAGGAAGTTTTACTTCATAAGAGAGGCATTACAAGAGGGAGTGATCGACATGAAATTTTGCAAAAGTAAAAACCAATTAGCAGATATTTTTACCAAAGGTTTACCTTAGGAAAAGTTCAATCAACTAAGATTGAAGCTTGGTGTCCATCCAGTACGCAGTTTAGGAGGGGTTGTTGACAACTAAGTTGCTCATGTGGACTTCAAGAATTAATTCTAGAAGTTAGTTGAAGAAGGTAGAAGAAGAAGAGTTTTTGTTTTAACAGTTCTTGACAAATCAATTGTATTTTCACTTTAGTTGTTACTAACTCAAATATAAGAGGGGAAGATGCAATTGACTTCTCTAGGGTAGTTATAAATATGTTACAAGTAGTTATAAAAACGTGTAATGCACGTTTTGCCCAAATTATATAAATGGGCAATTTATCAAACAGATTGTGTGCAATAAGAAAACACTTATCTTTCTTATGCAAACTCTCTCTTCTTCAATTCTCTGTATATCCTTCATTTCTCTTAAAAATCAAACAAGTTCACCTGCAAATTACAAACAAAATACAATTAAAATCAAACATCCATGAAGTAACGAGATATTCAGGAATTTGCTCATAAATGATAGTAGATTCTTGTTTTAATAGGTCAGATCTCCTTTTCAACTGGGAGGTTGAAAAAATGTTTTTAGTAGTAAATTTGTGGGAAAAGAAATATCTAAACTCTTAGTCGGAGATTATGAATTGTAATTAAGCAAGGTGAAAGAGTTTCGAAGTAAAGCAGGAGGTTATGATAGTTGATCATACCCTTTCTGATGCCAGAATGATTAGAAATTAAAGAGTTCCTTCATGGTTTGCTTTGGAGTTGCTTTAATGCTGCTAAGCACGGATGTGGAAAGTAGAGGGATTAATTTGGATCCCTGTATTATTCAATTTTTAAACTCTTGAGACTCTTGACCTATAAATTCCAGTAATGAATATGATGTTGAATTTGGAAAATTATGTTTACATCCATATGATTGATGACTTCTTTCTGCTGTGTATCATATAACGTGCACATGAGATTTCATTGTCAGTTAACATTCATTCTGCCACTGTTCATTGAATTTAATGATTTTGACCATACTTTGGCAGGTGATCCAGCCAGCGGAAAGGGGTATCGGTGTCCCAAAATCGTCGAACACTTGGGATTTACAGATCTTTGTGCTGGTGGACTTTTGGAAGCAGAAACTAAGTCTGGATCAGAAAATTGGGTTGGCATTTATCATATGTTTTCATTCTGTCTCTCTTTTCTTCTATGAAGATCAGGCTGTTATTTTTCATTATCACCTTGATCACAATGCCATTATTGTTTTAATTATCATTCTTATGACAACTATTACTGTACTGGCCATAACGTATTTGGCTGCACTTTCAGTAAATGTGAGCTTTCTCTGCACCACGCTGTGACCATAGCATTCCACTCTCCTCACTGCCGCAGCAGAAAAATGATCTGTAACTTCAAGCTAGAAGGAAACATTCTCCCTTCCGAAATAACCGTGGAGCTTCTTCAACGGGCAATGCAGAAAAGTGAGAGCAGGAAATATATCATTAATGGGTTCCACGTAATGAAGAAAATCTTACTACATTTGGGAACAGTGTAAGATTAGAATCTTACAACGTCGAGACACAGTTGAATTAATTACCTGCTTAAATAAATTCAGATCATCCTTCGGATGAAAACTGAGCCTGGGTTTGAGCATTCTCTTATTGTCCTGAAGAGGAGTAGAGAAGACGTCTTTTTAATAGGAATCAGGTTGGCTTGTTACTCTTGTTGTTGTTGGATTAATCACTTCCGAAGCATCTCCCAACACTGTTACCATACAAAAGCGGCTTAAAGTCCTTAAAAGAATCAACCTTACATGTAATCAGCTACTACAGCTCGAAAGGAAAGGTTTCGGAAGGTATTTTTTAACTGACAGAAGTTTACAGGTTACAATGGTTAGTCAGTATGATTTTCCAGTTAATATTAACTGGTAAGCTAAAACTGTATCTTTTACTGTTGCTAACATTTTGCATCTTAAAAGTGTTTTCATGTGTTAGTGTCAAAAAAATTAAGGAATAAAAAATATTAGTTGAATACATTTTTCAATAAAGAAAAAAACACCAAAAAATAGGAAAGAACTGAGAAACTTCTTTACATCTCAACCAAAAAAATAATTGTTGTCTTTATAGATTTCTTTTGATGAGAGAAGAGTTCTTGAGATGTTTCTAATCTCTCTAATCATTAAAAATATATATATATACCGGGATTGAAAAAGGTTATTTTATTTAATTTTGATTTTTTGAACCAGTTTAGATATATTTTAAGGTTAAAGATTTATTTAGTAAGCTTCTTATAATATTTATTAAGATATTTATTAAGTAAACAAAATTGACAATTGATTTCTTAGGACTAAAAAACTCAGCTCAACTCTGTGACCAGAAAATTTGTTATTTATCACTATAGGCAGGCATGTCTATTTTAATTTTCTGAAGAAGAAAATTCTCCTCCACAATTTTAGTTGTTCTCTCCTACAAATATTTATTTTTATTATATTATAATTAAATAAAAATTAAATTTCATAAATAGAGTTGTTAAACTTGGGCTGTGTTTGTTTTCCGGAAAGTGGTTTCCCAAATTTTCCTGTGTTTGTTTGCCATTAGAAAAGTTGGTCAACGGAAAACACTTTCCAGTCAAAGAAAAATTTGGCTTGGTTTTCAGGAAAGTGTTTTCCTGGAAAATGTGGACGGAAAACACTTTCCGGAAGTTGTGAAAAATTTAGAAATGTCATTATTTGCTGATTATATCAAATTTGATCCTCAAACTTTTGATTGCTATATATAATTTGTTTTGAATATTTATTTTTCAATTCCATCTCTTAAAATTTAATTTTTATATTAATTTTGGTCCTTATTTTTATAATTGCTATTTGCTTTTTTCTTATCATTTTTTTATTGAAATTTTTTATCTATCAAATTTGGTCCTCATTTTTTTTATTGTTACTTATTTTATTTGAAATAATTTATGAAATGTTAATTATTATTATTTTAATTTATTCACCTTTCATTTTTTTTAATTTTTTAGATTTGATCTCTATTATTTTGATTATTATTTATTTTATTTGAGATAATTTATGAAATTATATTTTTTTTCAATTTCATTCTCATTCAACTTTTTAATTTGTAAGATTTGTTTCTCATTATTTTAATAAACTTGAGAAAAATAAAACATTAATAAGTTATTTTTCAGCTCATTTTCCATGACATAACCAAACACTGGAAACTGTTTTCCAACTTATTTTTCATTACACTACCAAATATCGGAAAATACTTTCTCGGAATTCACTTTCCCTGGAATTCACTTTTCAAAAAAAAAACTATTTTCCAGCAAACAAACGGGGCTTTGGTTAGACTCATCACTCATCTGTGTCATTTGAAAACCTTGTTCTTTAAATGACAAATAGACATGCCAAGTCACTGATTCCACTCGGTAGATGAACTGGATCAGCCCCCGTCACTTTAATTGAAAACACAACTCCGCACGAGCCAAAAGCTAAGTTAGTTGGGCACCATGTTGGCCTGCGGAGCCGGGCCAGACCAGAAAAGTTGCGTGCAACAGCCAACTAATTATATCTATGTTGCATGATGAGGTTGTTGAGTGTTTGAAGTCAATTATCTGTCAGATTAGAATTATCAACAAGAACAGGATAGGATGATTGTTGAAACTCATATCTTTATTTTATTATTTTTTTATTAATATAGATGATCGGGTCATTTATTAATTTCAAGAATTTTAAAGTTAACGACAGTATAAACCTCCGTAACTATCATGTTACTCGGAAAGTTCCAAATTCTTACCATTGGACGGGCTACTAGATTGTTTGTTAACTTATATCCTTATTACTTGATGTAGTTGCTGATGCTCCGAAGGATAATCTGCAGACTCTATCTATTTCCTTAGAGCAATGCCCAAGATCAGTAGAAGAGGTATTCGAAGATATCAGGAATGTTTTCTCCGAGCTCAATCGAGGAAGCAGGGTCCTGGCATTTGCTTCATCACTTGTATCTTGAGCTCTGAACTTTCTGGTACCTTTCCTGTGATTCAACTGTTTTCCCAAGGATGAAGATACACTTATTTGTTAGGAGAGCTCTCAGAGATCTCATTTTGATGGCCAGTTTTCTCCGAGCATTCAAAGTAGAAAATGATTTTTTTTATGGAAATTGCAATTATTATCTCTTTTGATTTACAAGTTGAGTAAATTTTATATAATGGAGGGGGAGCACTTTATCCCCGGTGTCATGACAGTTGATTATGTGGTCTCGGGCAAATTAAAAAATCCTGTATTTTTCCTTCAAAGCCTCGTTTGTTGGATCGAAACTTATTGCACAAACTCGGTGATGAGATCAAGGAAATTGGGTTGTGGCATCGAAACTCCTCTTGTTTTTGGTGCTTCCACTAGCGCGTTTTCACCCTCGCATTTTCTGGCGAGTAGCGGTGAAAGCTTATTCGGAACAGAAGACATGGATTTTCTATGAGCCAAAAAATATAAAGACGTGAAAAAGTAGAATTGTTTATAACTTTATATTAAAAAAAACAAATTTCTTTTTAATATTTGATAGTCATGAGAAATAAATTAAAATATATTTTTTTATTATTTAACAATACCATAAAAAATAAACTGCAAAATAATTTATTAATATTCTTTTCAAGTTTATTAAAAAAAGGATCAAATCTGATATGTTTAAAAACTAAAGGATAATATAATTGAAAAAAAATATCTAATTTTATATATTATTTTAAATAAAAAAATTGGAACTAAATCAGACAAATAAAAAAAAATTAAAGAATGATAAAATTAAAGTAAAATTAATTTCATGAATTATTTTAAATAAGACAAATAAAAAAAATATTTATTCATTTTACTTTCTTTTTTTTTAATCTCGGAAAGTGCTTAAAAAACGAAAGAGAAAAAAACACTTTTCTTTCGCGAGAGCTAATTTTTTTTCTTTCATTGTAATGTATTTTTTCCTTCACCAACTTTCGGTTGGGTTATCAAACATTGAGTAGTGAGAAAATGGTTTTTAAAAAGCTATTTTTCTAGGAATAAACGGTGTCTAAATTCGAGTTGTTTCTCTATGGTTGCTTGAGGTCCTGTCGAAATACATCTTCTCGAGAATGGAAAGCGGTAGAAGCTTTTTGGAGGAAATGGTTGAGTCATCCAACCCCATAAAACAAGGGAGTGGTAGTGGGATCCCGCCCCTGGCCTCCTTTCATGGCTAGCGCACAAGCCTGGCCCTTGCAATTACTTTATGGATAAATTGTTTGCCCTCGTATGAGGGTTTATTCCATCCAGCTAAACGCGTTGATCTTTCCTTTTCCTTCTCTAAAAGTAAAAGGGAAATCAAATGGAAAGCACATGGGAAGGGCCGCATTTCCAACCACTGATCAAAAAGCTTCTGAGCTACCATCAATAAGGCACTGCACTAGCTAGGATTGGTGAAGATTTTAGGTTTAGATAACCCGAGCACCAAAAATTTTAGAGAGTAAAATGGTTTTACCCTTTGGTTATATAATGTTCCGGCTACATGTTATGCTTTTAGGGAATGACAATATAATGTATTTTAAAGTTGAGCAATAAGCAAGGTAATCGTAGATTTTGATCAAGAATGAATCGCCTGTTTTGTGGCTTCCAGCTTCTCCAGCACTTGAACGCCATCAAAAGATCGATTCAGTTGGATATATAGGAGTTCTTGTAGATTTAGATATGAGATTCGTATCTGCTGCTCGTCTCCTCGTGGAATGCCACCCTGTGGGCTATCCTCAAAACGTCGAGGTTTCGGTGAGAGAAATTTTTATGTCCAAAACGTAGATGGGAAGTCGCAAGCATGATGTTTTTTCTTGAAATGATTCGTTTGCAGGGAGTCGAAACAAGTGAAGATTGATCAGCACAGCAAAACCACGCTCATGATTTCGAGTACCAACTGGGCTCGAGAAGGCTGACATCCACATCTGTGGTCAATGTAAACGAGCAACATTCCGTGGGGTTAGTGCATCGCGCTCGCGTGCTCTCCCTCTCTCTGCGAATGTGTATAGTTTGTTTATAGAAAATCCCACGTACTCTTATTAGTATGGTGCAAGTAATTGATTCATCCAATACCAAGGACATCAAAATCTTGAAATTTGGAGGCCGAGGAATCAAATCTAGTGTTGACCAGTCATGATATGATCGAAAGCCATTCTTACGTTTCAATTCATCGAGTATAGGGAAATGAAATGAAATGCTTTCTCGCAATAACAAGAGCAATTGTAATTAATAACAAACAATGAGATTAAAAGAGGAAAAAAAGCAGCAGCTATATACATACATGTACATGTACATATACATATACATGTACATATACATCTACATATATAATCGTGCACAGTATAGGGAGCCAGGGAGGGCGTCATCACCATTGGTTTTAGTGAAAGGTTGTCCAAATCGTGAGCTAACCAAAACACATGCCTATTGGCTGAACTGTGGTCCATCGACTCGCGGATAATCTTTCACCAGCTGCTGCTTTCACGTGATGCCATGCGAGCTCACTTTATCCTTTCTTTTTTAAATAGAAAGTGTGTGAAACTCATAAAGCTTAAAATGAAAAGGACCTTTGCTCTGTTTCGGTGCCTATGCAACCTCTCAACTCAACTGGCGCTCCCTCCCTCACTGTACTTTCAACGTTCTACTCGATAAGACTCTGTTTCTGATCATCACGTTCTCTTCAATACTTAATTATATTTGTGTTTGCGTATGAATTAATCCATAGATAGAACAATTTAACATACACTGACTCACTGACACTACCATTATTGTCTCCTCCATTTCCATGCTACAGAAATACATAACTTAATTTTAACCATACATAAAATATATATATATATATATATATATATATATATAAATAAGCGTTCGAATTAATAAATGCGTACACAGGGTACATTCTATATTGATGTTAATTTACTATTCTCACAGCCCAGCAACTCCCCTGAGAAAGACGACTCACAGTTCAAAATAAAATTATGAAGTGGGGACACACACGTTAGCTAACATCAGGCAAGCAAGACCCCATCATCCTTAACTCAAATTTCTGGCTCTTTATGATATAGTGTTTTTTTAGAAGGGGTTGGTGTAAATGCAGCAGCTTGGTATCACTTAACCTTCTTATCTTTAATTTGATGGGGAAGAAGGGAGGTAGCTCGTGGTTGACTGCTGTGAAAAGGGCGTTTAGATCTCCAACTAAAGAAAGTGACAAGAGGGCTACTGGGACTGGTCATGAACAAGATGAAGATGAAGAAAAGGTTCTTTTTTTTCGCCTCTCTTTTAATTTTATATGTTGAAAACGTAATGTCTCTTTGTTTCTCGATCTGTTTTTGAGTTACAACGGCTGACTCTTGTGGGCTTTTCCTCTTGCAGAAGAGAGAGAAGAGGAGATGGTTATTTAGGAAACCAACGAATCAAGAAACAGTGACACAACAGAACCTGTCAAAGGCAGGAAATGTTAAGGCATCCCCAGGTGGTGGTGGAGTTGCTCCAATAGACCATGTGTCGAAAGCTGAAACAGCTGAGCAAAGGCATGCAATTGCAGTAGCAGTTGCTACTGAAGCTGCTGCAGCCACAGCCCACGCGGCGGTGGAGGTGGCTCGGCTCACTAGGCCTTCATATCATCCTAGAGAACATTATGCTGCCACTTTCATTCAAACAGCTTTTAGAGGATACTTGGTAAACGACCGTATATTGCACATTTATAGGAATAAATGCTTTTTTTTTTCTCTCCACTTGCATTGCAAATAGTGAAAAGCCATTCATGAATTATCAAAAATTGTAATCATTAGAAGAGATTATGTGTTAATTTGTGGTGTTTGTAGGCAAGGCGGGCTCTTCGTGCACTTAAAGGGCTAGTGAAGTTGCAAGCTTTAATAAGGGGACACAATGTGAGAAAACAGGCCAAGATGACCCTGAGATGCATGCAAGCTCTGGTTCGAGTGCAGGCTCGAGTGCTTGATCAACGCGTGAGACTTTCACATGAAGGCAGCAGGAAATCTGCATTTAGTGACACCAATAGCGTGCTTGAATCGAGATATCTTCAAGACATTTCAGATAGAAAATCCATGGTAATTGTTCTGTTCTTTCTCAGCGTTGCAATAACAGCGGGTTTTTTTATTAATTCATGACCTGACGATTTTGTACTTTAGAGCTATATGAGTCTAATGTATCTCAGTGCTGAATCAATTTTGACAGTCAAGAGACAGCAGTAGCATTGCAAATGATTGGGATGATCGGCCGCACTCCATTGAGGAAGTCAAGGCCATGTTGCAACGAAGGAAAGAAGGTGCGTTCAAGCGTGAAAGGACCTTATCTCAGGCTTTCTCCCAGCAGGTTCATTTCTCTGCCCTTTTTTTCTAAATTGTTAGGAGTTTAGCTTATGGCTAATTGGTTCAATTTTTTAAAACCCATGTCAAAGATATGGAGAAATGGTAGGAACCCATCAGTGGGCAATGAAGATGAGCTCCAACAAAGACCACAATGGCTTGATCAATGGATGCCTGCAAAGGCATGGGATAATAGCAGCAGAGCAAGAGCTTCAACTGATCAAAGAGACCCCATCAAAACTGTAGAAATTGACACCTCCCAACCTTATTCATATTTAGCTCCTAATTTTAGAAGAACTAACCAAAACCAATATCGCCAACACCAGAGATCCATTTCTTCAAACAATGGTGTTACACACTCTGCTCCTTCTCCACTCCATAGAGCTCATCAAACCGCTCCACCCCACCACTCTCCTATCACACCCTCCCCATCAAAAACTAGGCCCCTTCAGGCTCGTTCAGCTAGTCCACGATGTGCAAGAGAAGATAGAAGTTGTAATTCCTCCCAAACACCAAGTTTAAGGTCCAGTTATTTTTATAATTGCAATTTGACTCAGCATGGAATCAGGGGTGGTGCTAGTGCTAGTAGTAATGGTAATGCTACATTGCCAAATTACATGGCTGCAACCGAGTCTGCCAAGGCTAGACTGAGATCACAGAGCGCTCCAAGGCAAAGGCCATCAACACCAGAACGAGACCGGGTTGGGTCTGCAAGAAAACGGCTTTCATACCCAGCCCCCGACCCTTATGGTGGCGGTATGGTTTATGGTGGTGCTGGCTACGGCAACTGCTTAAAGAGTCCAAGCTTTAAGAGTGTGAGTGGTTCACATGTGGGTGGGTTAGAACAGCAGTCTAACTATTCTTCTTGCTGTACGGATAGCTTTGGTGGTGAGCTTTCCCCTTCTTCAACCAGCGACCTTAGGAGGTGGCTGAGATGATTTAATAATGCAGATGGTGGACCAGTTTACTGTGAGCATGTTCAAGTTTTTTGTGATCAGAAGTGGTCGGGATATAACGGAGTGAGTCACCAGAAGAGTGAAGATAAGCTGAGTTTTGGATAGGTGGCTGGAACTTGGACAGTCATTGTTCTGTGGGCCTCTTCTCTCTCTCTCTCTCTCTCTCTCTCTCTCTCTTCTCTCTCTCTCATAATCTTTGTTTGATATTATTACTTGTTTGAAGCTGTTTCTTCTATTTGTGAGGTGATTTGTCGAGCCCTCCTAGCTCGAGATAATTCCTGACCATTTTAGCCACTCATTTGACTGCAGTAAACTGATTTTCTTGTGTCTCTCTAGCTGAACTCATTTGAGCGATCGATCCATGTTTTGCCATTTCCTTCTCTCCTAAAAAGTGGCTGTTGTATTTCCTCCGCCTCACCGGAGAGTGGGTGTGGCGTGTGGGAGAACATTGGTGGCAATATTTTAAGTTTCAATTATCTCTCCTTTAATTGTCTGTGGGGCTCCGACCAAAGTGAAATCATTACATCAGGTTGCCAAACCATCTGCAGCTCCACATTCTGCTATGGTTAAAAGAAGATGAGTTCTTAGGTGCCTTCGCACTACGGTGGTGCTTCCACATCGGACACTTATTTTAAAGTATGGGCAAGACCTGAAGGTAAAAAAAATAGGTTTTGAAAAGGGCATGCATGTTGGTATGCTTAACTCGAAATAAATAAATACATATATATCAAGCTAGGTAGCACTAAATAATACTGAATAATAGCATATGAGTCCACTGTTAAATTTATTTTTTAAATATACATATATTATTTTAATTAAAAAATATCTATACAAAAACACCAAAATCATGTGGCCATGTTCTGTGAAACTTGGACCTGGGGCGTATCTTCTTGAAATGGACCAGGACTGCCTGTTATATTAGGCTTGGTGCTTTTACTTGGACCTTCTAACAGTCTTACTAGGCTTTATGTCTCTACTTTAGTAATTGGATAGAATTGATTCGAGACAAACAAGGTTAACTCATCTAATTTATGACTTAGACCATGTCCCTAACATGTTTAATAATTTTGTTTCTTGAGATCTATTTTTCTATTTAACATGTCAATTATAAAAATAAAAATTTATAGCAACAACAATGAATAACATTGAGGGAAAATAAAAAATTTTAACCTAAACTTCATTTATTTATTGATGCATCTTTTGATTTCTTGAACAAAAACATATTTTTTTTTTATTAAAAACCAATCATGATCTTAAAAGCAAGTTTAAAAATAAAATTAAAGCAACATCTCAATGCAACATGTTATTGAAGGGGAAAAATATATATATATATAACAAAATAATGTAAAAGATATCTCAAAAAAGTTCAAGAAAAGTGTTTTTCTTCAATTAAATATCCATGAGAAATCTTTTATGAAAAACAAAATTGTATACACCCCTATAAAATTATTTAAGAACCCTAACTACTTGAAAAGTAGTATCAATATCATGTTAAGTTTTATTTTTATTATTATTCATAATGCATTTCAATGAAAAATCTATAAAATAAACTTTTAAAAAAATGGACTATATTCATAGGCCAATGACTTGAGCTTGAGTCCTTGGACTTTTTCCTGAAAAGCAAACTACTGTTTGAAATAAATTACATACTTTTTTTTTTTTTGTAGTTTTTTGGCATGCTTGAAGTCATGCCATGTTATCACAATTGAATATAAATACAACTCTTCAAAATAAAATACAAAAAGATATATAAAAAACTAGATTCATACCTAGGAAATTAAAAGTCTTAAATATTAACACTAGTTCTAGAGATTTAGGTAATGGGTAGTTATGTTTGAGGAAAGAATGATGTCAACCTTATCATATCTTTTCAAATGTAAAGTTAGTTTTATCATGTGTTTACAAACACATATATATGTAAATCTATCTTTTTTTAATTTTCATGAAATATTCTAATTATTTTCTAATTTTATTTATTATTTTATTATTATTATTATTTAGCGAATAATTCAATATCGGTGTTTAGAAGTAGAAGTCTTATTTATTTAGCCCTCTTATGGGTTATCAAACATCTATCCTTAGAAATAAGAGACTTATTGATCTGTTAAAGTAAAATATTATTGGTTTTAGAACTCATTAATATATTTTGAAAAATATTTTTTATTTTTTTATAAAAAAATTTTTTTATTAAATATATGTTTGTCCTTACAATTAGAAAAGCATGTCAAAAACATTTAAAAAAAAAAAACTTCAACATAGGTTTCTTAGATTAAGATCTCATTAACAAAATCCAATCTCTTCCTCATATTATAATCCATTACAATGCAAAAAACTTGTAGTATAAATTGGTAATATCCTAAGATTTTTCTATTTTACTATTACTTGCAGTCCTTTCCTTTTTATTTTCCAGTTTTCATTCAATTAGAGTTTTAATATTGAATTTTATTTTTAATCTCACCCTAAATGAATAAACTGAAACCTTTAATTTTGTCACTTTTGTTCTGTTTAATTCTTGGTTTCTAAAATCGTGTATTGTTAGTTAAGGTTTTTTATAAATCCCTTCTTCAATCTCATCCTTGAGTATATTACTTGAACCCTTGAATTTGGTTGTTTGTTATTAATTTCTAATTGGATCTTTAATTCAAAATACACATATTAAATTGCCCCTTAGCCGTGTTAATTATAATGAAAAAAACACAAAAAATCTCACTATGCTAGTTTCAAATTAATTGTTCTCAGAGGTTTTTAGTTATTTTACTGTATTTTTAAAATACATAAAGGTTTATTCCCTAATTACTTTGATGATGAATAGTATAAAAAAAATAATTACCTCAATAATTAATAAGTGCTTATGGAAGGAGCAAAACAATCATTTACTGTTTGAATGAATAATAACGCCTTTAAGTATGTGTGAATAGTGTTTTTTTGGAAGGGAATTAGTTTCGGTTGATATCTATAATTTAAAATTTATAATTTATAATAAAGAATATGCTAGATTCTCATTAGATATTATTTATGCCAAATTGCAAATGTCCGCAGGGCAAGAGACACGAGAAATACAATGGATCCAGGCATGAAGCAAGCTTTTTCTGACATAAAAAAAGCAGCTTTTCGTTGTTCCCCATGAAAATAAAAGGGGTCAGCCTTCATCATGCATATGATAAACACATAAAGCTGGAACGAAATCATGTGCTCTGATTTTTAACTCTGTTTTTTTGCTATTGCAATGATAAATATTTTCAAGTCTTTTCCATAATGGAATCATAATGAATTGTGGAATTCATGACCCGAAGCTTTTTTTTCAAGTCTTCATGATGCATATAAAGATTATGTTTTTAAAAAGAAAATTAACAAATTTGGATAAATTTTTTTATTTAAATACAATACTCCAAATTTTATCTCCTTAAAAATAAATGCAAAAAACCACAATAACCAAACACAATTTTTTTATATATATATTTATAATTACTTATTTCAAATAAGTAAATATATCTGTGTGTGTATGTTCAAATACTTAAATAATACAATAATTTAAATTTCAAAAAATATCAAGGTAACTCATTTATATATATACATCTACATCATTTATTGGATGGTTTGGGTTCATCAATAACATGATTGCATCCTACTCTTGCTTGAGTGGTTTCGTCCCATGTCATAATGCTATCAAGAATTAACCTCTATTCAAAGGTATTAAATCCATTGTAACAAACATTGAAATGTCAATTGCTATTTTAATTTATTTTATTCATACTCGTAGAAGTAACAAACATTCTCTAACCTATTTAGCTCTCTTCAAGCATGCAAGACATAGATATCTATTTAGGCAAGCTAATGTAGCAAATCCTCATTTATAAGTGGAAATGATGTCAAAATTATGCATAAGAGTAAGAAAAATTAAAGGGACATATCTCTCATAAGGTTTATGAATAATACAATTTATATGCTTTAACATACCTACATAAAAAAAATAAAAATTATCATACTAATTCTTATATATATATATATATATATATATATATATATCTAACAAATAATCAACACATTCAAATCATAATTTAATGGATATATTCACATTCAAATAAATAACAATGTTCTTTTTTAAAATTTGAATGAAATATAATGCTTTTGCAAAAATAAATTGTTTCACTTAACAATTAAAAAAAAAGTTGCCTAAAATAATGTCATTTTAGGCATGCATGAACTATAATTATTCTCCTATGATGACAAGCTGACAACAATGCTACCTTTTTCTTTCATGTTTTAAGCCCGAATTATATATTTTCTCTCTCTTATATGTCTTCTAAAAATGACAAACATCACACTATTCTCCTCCCCCTCCATATGTATTCCATATTCATCCAACAAAAGTTGTGTGAAAAGCCACCTCAAGTTTGTTTGAAGAATGGGTACAATCATGGTTGATGACATAAATTGATTTAAAGGAACCAAAGGACACAATAATGTTGTTCTATATTTAAGACAACATCACACCTATAAGAGGGGTGAAGGGATGCATTAGGTGTTCAACTAATAATAATAAAAACATTTCAATTAATTTAATTAAATACAATTACACACAATTAACCAATAATATAAAAAATGCATAAAGTAAAGCATAAGGAGATAGAAATTACAAAAATAGTTTTAATATGGTTTGATAAGTCTACATCTACACCTCAAGCAACAAATTGATCTTAAGTATTGTATTCTTTACCAATCCAAGTCTAAGATCACAGTGTCCTTGATGAATCCTCACCAAGCCTTTTTTTTTATTTTTTTTTAAACACCCGCTTTAAGATTTTCCATATTGGTGATGTACCTAACCAATGACAAAGTTTTTCACCTAAACTCTTAAAGGTTTACAATTGCTTGAAATGTAACAATATTCTCTCAAAAAATATATAACATAACTAGGGAATATTATTTCTATATCTTACTCAATAACACTTTGAAAGTGTTTAAGTGAAATGAGTGTAAGAATTTATACTATTGTGTTACAATATAAAGGTCCAATGTAGCACAACCTCATAATATGTTAGAATTGATGACTTCTAGCTAGTTTTGATTTTAAAATAATCTTTATACATTATATGTTTGGAATCCTTTTGCATTTTTTCAAGGATGAGAATTATTTATAAGCTTTAAAAGAAACTAAATGTTTATAATTGTTGGAATCCATTGACAACCCAAACGATCAATCAATTAAAATTGGTAAAGTTAATAGGTCAACTGGTTCCTACAAATTCCCAACTATTCATCCCTAATGAATAAGTGGTTGACCAATTCATTTGTTATCACCAAGCAATTGACTGGTTCATGTAGAATTATAATTTTTTTTTTTATAAACCTAGTGAATTCTTATAACTATTTTATTAATCCTTTTAAAATGTATATAAAATAAAGTATGTGCATTCATTTTACTTAGTGCTATCAAGTAGGATATAAAGATTTATACTTAAACTAAGTCTTCATTTTGTTTCCTTCTTGGACTTTGTTCATGCTTTTTGATGTGTTTTTTATATCAAACTTGTTTAAAAATTATTTTCAATCAAACATATTATTAGTCTAATTTTTATATTATTATTTTCATCAAAATATATACAAGATCATAAATGTAAGATCTTAAGAAATAATTTCACCCAAAAAATCCAAGACAATCATCATTGCTTATAAGTAAAGGGGTAAGCAATAAAAAAAAGACTAGAGATAAAAAAAGAAAACTTGAAGAGAGAGAGAGAGAGAGAGAGAGAGAGAGAAAATTGACCAAAACTAAATTAACTCAAACCCTAACCACCATGTTTTTCACTTGTTGCCACCATCAACAACCATAATATATTCTTGTTCATCTAGAACTAACCTCAAGATAAAAATCTAGCTCTTTTCCTTATTTCTTCTGATTTTTCACGCATAACACTATCCACTCCTCTTTTTTATTTAATATTTGACACCGCGTTTCAAAAGCACTTTTGAAAAAAAATAATTTTTTTGTAGTTTTTATTCTAAATTATTTTTTTGGTGTTTTTAGATCATTTTCATGTACTGATATTAAAAATAATTTTTAAAAAATAAAAAAAATATCATTTTAATATATTTTTGAACAAAAAACACTTTCAAAATCAACCTTAACCACACTCACAAACAGACAGACACTTAATTTAGAACCATGTCAATTTCATTTCGTAAAACTGTACTTTTCCATTTTTACAAACTTAGGAGCATGTAAGAAAATCATTTTTAACAACAACTTTTCACTCTTACATTTTTTTTATGTTTGGATTTTGTTTTATTTATAATGGCTTTGCAATAAAATTAGATTAATTTTATAAAATTGTGTTGTTTAGTTTTTACGTATCACTTTTGGAAATCGAGAAGTTTAACTTTTTTTCAGGCTTTGTAATAACATTAGATCATTTTTATAGAACTATAGCATCTCTTTTGCATACTAGGTCATACATATTAATTAACAAAATAATTGGTAATATTAAAAAATGTTATAAATTTATTTGAAGATTAATAAATTAATTGTATTTTAATGGAATAGTGTTTTCACTATAACTTTAATTATTTTAATTATAATGAATTTCAATTAAAACTTAAGGAACAAGATTTTTTAAAAAACCTTGAAGGTTGTATAAAAAAAGTTGAGGCACTTGGATTTGGATGGGCTATCAAATACGAAGAAGCCGAGGCATGCGTTGGCCTCTAATGCTATAATTTGATGTTCTTTCCTCAAGTTTGTCTAATCGGGTGGATGATAAAAAAAAGAAGAAAAAACCATAAACAAAGAGACAAAGCATAATTTATTTTGTAAAGATTCCAGCCAAATTCGATGACTTAAAAAGTCAGTTCTGAGTTTTGGGAACTCAAAATCTATTTTTCTAACTTCTTTATCTTACGTCTAGTTTGAAATTACATTTTAAAAATATTTTTGAAAAACATTATTTGTATTTTTTATTTTCAATTATTTTTTCTGATATTTTAAGATAATTTTTATGATATAAAAAATAATTGTTAAAAAATAAAATAATATATTATTTTGATATATTTATAAACAAAAAATATTTTCAAAAATAATCTCAACCACACTTACAAACAAACACTAAAAATCCATGAAATCAAGCTAAAAACCGGAACAAACCAATCTCAAACCTACAACACATGTCAAAAACCAGAAATTAAATCGAGAACTTTCGGTACAAAATCTACAGATTCAAATCATTATGACACCTAAAAAAATATCGTCTAAATTTAAACTACCTTTTGAATTCAAAGATCTCTTGAGTATAGTTACACAAGACTTTGCTTGGAAAAGTACTTCTCAAGTTCCATCAACAATGAAGCTGCTATCTCTTACATCATAGTCTTGCAAATGTATCTTATGTGTTTGACGATCAATCTCAAATTCTTCCTCTCTTTTTTATCACCATCTCTCACTGTAACAAATAATGTGGGCGGAGACAATGGATTGGCTACTAATTGAATTGAAATTAGATTAGTATCTGTTTAGAAATATAATTGAGGTTATTTTTAAAAATATATATATATATATTTTTAAAAATATAATAAATGTTTTTTTTTAAATGGGAAGAGAGTAGGGACCACCCTTTTTGTCTTGGCATATGAAGCTTGGTTTTTCCAGCCCCACTCGCTTCAGGTCAAGCTTGGGTGGGCCACGCCCAGCCAAGCTACCCTTCTCTTTTGTATTATTATAATTTTTTTTTTATGATTTCAGATTTAGATATTCAGTGGAAATTAATATGGTTAAGCTATGACTCAATGAATCTACTAGTGTCCTCCCCTTCCCTCTCTTCTATTTATCTTTTCGGGTGAATTACACAAGATATTCTCTAAATATTTACCGGATATCTTTCAAGGGTATACATGAATAACAACACTACACTTGGCATCTTTTCTCTACACATAAAAAACATATATTTTATCCTGTTGGTTTTAATAAACTCAAATATTTACTGAAGCACCATAGCGATTTCATTCTACTGTAAACCTGTTTTGCATGATAACCGCATGCTCAAAACTTATCAATAAAGACAAGCTGATTTTTTGAGAAGTTTTCTTGTGATTTCTTCGCCATGGATTCCGATTGAAAGTCCAGGATTCATAGCCCAAGAGGAATGAGTGACCAGAAGGAGAGAAGGGAGGCGTGTTCTCGGTTAGAAAACGCGTTTTCCAGGTCGACAGGGATGCCCCTACATGCCATTAAGAGGTACCGATCAAAACCACCAGGTCATGTTTGGTTTTGAAATTGGGACTACACACCTGAAATAGAATTCCATTATATATATATATATAAAAAACCTTACGGTTACAACTTACAAAGTTAAAGTTACAATTGATTTGTCCAGCGGACAAATCGCTGAATTGATTTGTCCAGTTGGACATATCAATTCTATTCCACATCGCTAGATTGTGCAATAACCTTAGAATCTGTGGCTTTAAATTTTCAAATCTATCCCACATCGGCTAAATAGGATTCCAGGCAAAGAGTTTTCTCTATAAATATAAATTAGGAAGTCAATATTAAACATGCTCATCGGGTCTGTTCTTAGGCTCAGTGAATTTTATGTATAAATAAAAAATATATATTAATTTAATAAATATAATTAAAATTCTTGAGAATGATTTTTTGGCCGAAACGGAACGCTCAGAATGATTCCGAGGCGTTCTGGCCGAAATTGGGCCGGAATTTCCAGAACGGACCGGAATTAAAACCGAGACGAAAACGACACTGTTTTATCTCGATTTTTTAAACAGAACAGAACGGAATTAATAACTATGCTACAAATAGAACAACCGTTGAACTTGCTCTAAGCCTTTCTAAAGTGTTGTTTTTGCCCATGCAAAGCTTTTCTTCTGTAGGTTCTTTCTCATTTTCCCATGTGAATCCTATGCATTAAATAGATAAATCTTTATTTACGTTTTTTTTTAATTTGGATTTGTAAGATTGTTATACTAGTTTAATATTACCAAAATTATTTTCAAATCTTAATTTTTTTAAAAAATAAAATTTTAAAATAAAATTATTTTATAAAACAATTATTATTATACCATCAAATCCTATCGATATAGATTGGAGGAGCTGTATTGTTAGGTAGACCGAGGAGCTGTAGGCAGTTGGATTAGCTTGTCTTTAATGTTTAGAAACTTTATTTCATCTGAACCCAATTAATCAGACCAAGTTCTAAGTGATCAGCGAAACCAATCATCACTAACTGAAATGCAACTAATAAAAATATAAAAAGGAGAAAGAAATGTATGGAGACTGTTAGGCAACGAAAGTAATTGGATTACAAGTGAAAATATGAGACCAAAGTCAAAACAAATCTGAAATCTCGTGCCAAAATGGCCCACATATGCTACCTAGAGATATTTTAAAAAAGTAATCAATTTTGATTATTTATTAAAAGATTGAATGATAATAATTTAAGATCAAAATGTTTACTTCTATATGAATTTAGATACAATTATTAATATAATAGTTATTAGAAATCATTAACTTCAGGATCCGTGAAATTAATCGAGCTATACAAGTTAATTCAGACACTCATATTTATAAAAAAAAGTAAATAAATTTTAAAACTACAACGCAATATCAAATAAGAACAAATAAATTATTTTTTAGAATTTAGCATTTCCAGCATCAATTCTCCAGCTTTGTTGTTCTTGACTTTAACTAGATTTTTTAATGGCAACAATTATATGACTAATTATCAAACTTATCCAAATCAGTCCCTAGTTCTTCAAGAAACACCCAATTCAATCCCTGCATTTGCTTGAACGGACAACTTGCATGAAAAGGAAAGATAAAAAAAATATTGTCACATATATGTTCTAGCTACACAAACTCCTAGCTCATGTCTAAGAGGGTGTTTGGGAGTGAGGTGTGACCAGTGATGTAGGAAAAGTTGTTGTTTTGGGTGTTTGCTTAATGTAGATAAGTTGAAAAAAATCATGTGGGTCTCATCTCAAAAATTGTAAAACCTATGTTTCAGGGAAAGCAACAAATTGTTGATTTTCGTGCGTTTCGTGAGGACGGGGGTTGGGGGGCATGCGTTTCGTCTAGAGGGGGGGGGGGGGGGCTGGGGTTTTTAGTTTATTATTTATTATATTTTCTTAAAAAAATATATTTTTAATATTAAAACAATCTAAAAATTAATTAAAATATATTAGAAAGAGATCACAATATAAATTAATTAAAGTAATTTCACAAGTTGAAAGCAATATGAAAAGCTTGGTAACCAAATACTTGAAACTGTTTTTCATTAACATCAAATTCAACCACAATTTTAACCAAATAATTTAAAAATTATTTTGAATTGCAGCTAAAGTGCTTTTCATGAAACTGGTTTTTTTAAAACCTCAACCACAAAAGCAAAAGCAATACCAAATACACGCTAACTCTTCTTTACAGAAATTATCAGTATAGCGTCGCACAACCCCATGCTATCAGTGTTACAAGATATACATCTAGTTTTTCAAAGCATTGATTACAAGCGCACATCTATGTAATGGCTATCAATGCAGGCGCATAAATTGTCAATGCGGGCGCCTATATATCTCACCGATAGCGTACGGTATTATCCTATCTAATCAATCGATAACATTGAGGAACTACAACCACTCATTAATTGAATAATTAAATTTATTGTATTAAAATCGGTTTATTTAATAATTTAATTTAAATTAAAAAAATATGTAAACACTTTTGATAATTAAACAACAAAAATAACTAGTTCATTTTATATCTATAAGAAGATATTTCACTGTTTATTATCGAACAAAAATATCTGAAATACCCTTACCCAACCATCATTTTTTTGTCTGCTGCTAGGGGTCAAATCGTAGTTTGTCTGTTCCAATAAAAAACACCCCCAAACAATCAATTAATGAAAACCGATGTAGTTAAAAGATTGAAAATATCCTCGAGACTAACAATTATTTTTATGGGTTGAAGAGCACAAGGATAATCACACTATTAAAATCTATAGTAATTTGTGTCTACAGTCACAATGAAAGAGCAAAATGCATTATATTTTTAAAATTTCCATAATTGCTCATGCAAAGTATGTTTGCATCTCCATTTTTTCCATGAAATAGTTTTATGTGACCATGATATATAAATATCTTTGGTCAGTCAATTAATAGTAACACATAACAAGACATATTACAATTCATCACTTAAAAATCATAACATAAACTATCCTATACTCTTTCATTATGTCTTTATTAACTTAAATATTATATGGTTTTTTGTTCTTGTAGATTTCATTAAACAAAAAGAGAACTTACTTATGATTTGATAATTTACTTTTTTGTCCCAAAATCAATTGTTTCGGTGCAACTTTGATTATTAGAACCAAGGAAAATATTTTACAGTATAAATGTTTTCATCTTCTTGTCAAATTAATTCAATGAAGTTAGATTTGAAATAGAATTCAAAGATTATAACTATTTCACATTCTTACCTTTATATTTATATTGAAGAGGAAGGAATTACTTTCCTTATAATAACTATAAAAAACAGTTACAACTATTTCACACCTCTTCATATTTCTTCGATTAGGCCCAAGCCTAATGAGTGGATTAAGCCTAGTCCAAAAACCAATATTTTTTACTAGCCAATAAAAGATTGCATCTATATAACATTTTAAACTTGCACAAGAATTATGGATTGTGATATAGGTCATGTTGAAGACATCAATCCTAAAATTAGTTACTCTTAAAGTTGTATTGTTATACCTCAAGCATTTTTAGTTATGCATAATTCCATACAAGTCAATCCTTTAAGAATTTCATACTCAATTCATCCTTACTATTACATGTATTCTAAATCATATCAAGTTCATTCGAGTGATAGATTTGCTCATTATTGAATCACTATTAACCTTTATATGATTATTAAAACTAGTTATATAATTACATTTTACACAAGCCAATAAATCTCATATAGCTAACAAATATATTTCTTGTTATTGGTTTTATGGATGGATCTATAACCATAGAATTTATAAAAATATGTTTTAGGATCACATTATGTTTAGTAATAGCATTTCTAATGTGGTGATATCTCATCTTGAGGTGTTTGGTCTTTTCATGGTATTTTGGATTTTTGGCCACAATTAATACAAAAATGTTATCATAGTATATTATCAGTAGGTCTGATGTTGATTTGACAATTTTCAAGTGATATAAGAAACTTTTTAACCAATTAACATTTTGTTTCGTCGCACAACAAACTACATACTCAGCCTCCATTATAGAGAAGACTATACATGATTGTTTTTTGCTGCTCCATAGTATTGCACTATCATCAAACAAAAAAACATATCTTGAAGTTGATTTGAACTAATCAATATCTCCTCCCTTATCAACATCAGAGTAAAGAATTAATCAAAAATCTTTATTTCCTTGATAACATAACATATAGTTTGATGTTCCTTTCAGATATTGCAGAATCATTTTACTGTTATCCAGTGTTTCAAATCAGGATTTGATTGATATCAGCTAACCAATCCAACAACATAACATATATCCAAATATGTGCATATCATTTCATACATTAAACTACTGTAAACACTAATATATGATACTCTGGATATTTTCTCCTTTTCTTCTAAAGTATTGGGACACAAATCATGACTGAGGTTTAAACTCTTATTAATAAAAGTGTCCAGTAGTTTGTTATCATGCATATGATAATGGTCTAACATATTTTTGATGTAAGTCTCTTGAGTTAAACCTTAAAGCCTTTTAACACGATCTCTTATAATATTTACACCACAAATATAGTTACCTCACTTATTTCTTTCATTTTAAAGTTAGATGATAACCACTAGTTTGTAGTATTTATCATCTCTTTTCTATTTCTAATTATTAAGATATTGTTAACATATAAAGACAATACTATGGAACTATTGCTACAAGTCTTTAAATACACAACGACTTTCTTCAATCATGGTAAAATCATCCTTAAACATGACTTAATGAAACCTGGTGTTCCATTGTCTAGAAGCTTGTTTAAGACCATATATGGATCTTTTTTATGTTGCAAACTTGCACTCTTGCCCATTAGTCTTGAATCATAAAGGTTGATCAATATAGATCTCCTCATTTAGTTCTATATTGAGAAATGCAGTTCTAACATATATTTGGTATAACTCGAGGTTTATATGTGTAACTGTAGCTAAAATAAGATGAGTTGAAATATTTCTCATAACTAGCGAGAATGTATCTTCATAACTAGTTACCTTTTCTTAAATGTATCCTTTCACTCCTAGTCGAGCCTTATACCATTTTGTTGACTCATCCACTTTACACCTAATTTTAAGCACCCATTTATTTCCAATGGATTTTCTTCATAATGTAAATTGACCAGGCTCCAGAATTAATTAGATTTCATCGATTTCATTTCTTATTTTATATCTTTAATTCATTCTCTTGCTTTAGGAACAAACATAGCATGATTGAATGTTTTGGGCTCTTCACCATCTTATGGTGAAATCATGAACGTTGTCCCCTTAATTTGAAATTGATGAGAAGGAATTGGTTAACAAATGCTTCGTCGAGGTTGAGATTGCTCATGATCTTGCTCAATGAATGTAGAAATAGACAAAACATCACTCTAACTATTTCCAAAAGGATTAAGAGTTTCATTTAAGTCCTTTACTAAATGGTTTGCTTCACTGTAGTCCAGATTCTCCATTGCATACAAGTAAAGATCTTTATTAACCTCACTTATCGTTGGAAAATCCTTTTCTAAGAATACAACTTTACGCAATTCAATCTTCTTTATTCTTTAATTAGCTTTCTTACTAATAAATACAAATCCCTTGGAATATTAAAAGATTCTTATAAAGACATCATTTTTCCTTTAGGACCTAGTTTTCTCATAATGACTAGGATTATTGTGAATATAAGTTAGGCATCCAATGTATGCAAATAACCTAGATTAGGTTTCTTATTATTCTATAATTCATATGGAGTAGAAGAAAGATTTAGAGGGCACATAATTTAGTATATAAACAACAGTTAATAATGCATCTCCCTAAAAAGAAATTGGGAAGTTAGCATACATCATGATAAACCTAGTCATATCTAATAGAGTCTCACTCCTCCTTTTTGATAAACCATTATGTTATGGAGTGTAAGGAATAATTAGCTGTCTAGATATATTTTTTTCATCACAAATGTTTTAAATTTTATAAATATTCACGTCCTTGATTGGTTTTAAAGTTTTGAGTTTTTGTTTTGTTTATTTTCCACCAAATTAGTGTATCAAATGAAGCAATTCAATTCTCATAATTGTGTGAGATCAAATAAACATGACCAAATCATGTAAAATCATTAATAAATATGATGAAATAATTTGAATTATATCTTTCTCTTATATTCATTAGGCCATATATGTCTTAATGAATATGTTGTAATAGATTACTAGCTCTTTTCGCTTTGTTAAATTATAGTCTAGTTGTCTTTCGAGCAAGACAATACTCATAAACAGGTAATGTTACTTTGGTATGTGATCTTAAAAAACCATCTATTGCTATCGGTATTTCCCAATGTATTTTAATCTCGCATACCAGATAATGATATAATTATCATTAATATTGACGGAAGTTTGAATAATATAAATAAAAACATTATCCTTATAGATATATTAACGATGTATAATACCATAAAACTATTTAATACAAAACCAAAACCATAAAAAAATATTACCTAGATATCTTTTCACACAACGACCAATAAACACAATATAAAGGCTTAATTATAGTGAATCAAGAATGGAGACAAGATTTTATTGAATTCTAGAGCGTAGAGTTCATCATGAAGATAAAATGTATGACCATTCCACAAATACAGTCCAAAAAAGATAGATTCAACAAGCATTGAACAACTATTAACATATAAGTTAAAGGGTTGATTGTTAAACATTATTTATGGCTTAATGCAACCAACAACAAAGTGATCATGTTTACCATAATTGTAACAATTCATATTCATGTTTTTCTTATCATCGTGTTTGTTATGCTTGTCATTATACCCACTATCATTTGCTTATATTCCTTTCTTGTCATGTTTAGGAACTTACCTTTGTCTTTTTATGTTTAGAGTCATGTGTTCCTTGCATCTTACATATGAAAGCCTTATTTGCAAGTTTCTTGGTGAGAAGTTGATCTTCTTTAAGCTTAACATGACGAGTAACATCATCAATATCTTAATGTTGTTATTATAGGTAAGGGTAACACACATGTGTTCTTATTTAGTTGGCAAAAAATAAATTACAACTCGGTCTTGTTGTTATCAGTCATCTTATACCCAACACCCTTTAATTTGCTAATCATGTTAGATGTAATAGTAAAATGTTGCCTTATTATCTCATTTTAGAGCTTCTTGTAACCAACAAATTTCAGGGTTAACTGACAAAGTCTAGTGATGGAGGTTCCCTCATACTAAACCTTTATTGCACCCCAAATTGCTTGGGATGAGCAATGCCTTTTAAAATTTAAAATTTATATAATTTCTAATGCAACATAACATAAAAATATGAGCTACATGATCTTTGTGCATGTTTTTTGTAGTTTTTCCTTGTTCAGGTTCAATAATTGATTTTGTGATTGATTTCAACATTTCTTGCTCTTCCAAGAGATACATAGTCTTACAATGCCAAACATCATAATTCTTTTCATTTAGTTTGTCTTCATGACTCAAATAAAAAATAATACTCATAGATACAATCATATCAAGTGTTATTGACATCAATTACAAATATTAATATCTTGTACATGTAAATGAAATTTATGGTCACTCCCTTTTAAATTAAACAAATAATAATCTAACACATACCATAGAAATGAAAATAATGTTAAACACTAGTAAATTTCCATTTGTATGGTTTAATTATTATTGGAAATTTAAATAAGTGCAAAAATTATAGCGATCAAATTGTTGATTTTTCATATACATGCATATAATTAAAATTGCAATACAAAAAAATATGTTAAAAAAAATCAACCAATTATCTTAAATAAAATTGTCATAAAAAATTAAAAATTAGAAATAATAAATCAAAATTAGTTTGTATGTAGGTACCTAGTTAGGGTTCTTGATTATGTCATCTGCTTAATCAAAAAATCATCTTCTCCAAGTTCATTATGCTCAACACAATATAATGAATTTAGTAGCAACATCCAAACAACCTGCGTTTCTTATAGTGCATCGTATATTCTTTACGACATACTGATGTTCCCTCTCAAACAATATTTCATCAGTGAGATTGTTAAAATCTAAAGATTCCAGTCTATATTCCAACGATAGTTGAACAAACATCCATTTCTCGTGTAGAGAATTAAAAACAATTAACATTTGATGTTTCATGTAGCACTCGTAAACATCACTCATGATTAGTCCACTCATCTAATTTTATATATATATAATCAATGTGCTCTAGAATTTTGTGATCAAGATTCATGATATAACCCGATAAATAATCATTTTATTGTTGTCTATCCACAACAACAAAATATTCTAAAAAGCATATAAATAATAATATTTAATATTTAAATTAACATTTATATATTTGGTGGCCATAAATAAAAATCGGTAGTTACATCACTGCCAACATAAGGCAGTTTATTATTATTATTATTATTATTATTATTAGGCACTTACGTAACTGCCATCATAAAACAATTTATTCATTCAGTGCATATGGCCACCAGAGAAACTAAACGTTTTTATACTCTTGTTAAATTAATTCAACGAAATTGGATTTAGAAGAGAATTAAAAGATTATCTTTATCAAGTTGATGTATAATGAATATATTGAAAAAAAGTAATTACTTCCTATAGCAATTACAATTGTTTTACACCTCTCTTAGACCAAACCTAACCTATAGCAATTACAAGTTGATGTATTTATGAATATATTGAAAAAAGTAATTACTTCCTATAGCAATTACAATTGTTTTACACCTCTCTTAGACCAAACCTAATCTATATGGAGGACGTACCAAGCCGAGCTGAAAAACCAACCAGTCTGATAATTTTGCCAAGAGTTTATGATCCACTAGTCCAGCTAAAAACATTTCTCTCCTCGTATTTCATTTTGAAGTTTTTCCAACTTCGTCACAACTCAATCTCCTGTGAACTGATTAGAATAATGGAGCGCATGCACAGCCACGAAGACAGTGGCACGAACTCGGCCTTAGGCTAGTGGACTCAGTGCAGGATAAGAAAAGGAAGATGAAGCCACGAAAGACAATTCTGGTTTGAGACTTGGCGCCACATTATTAAAGCAACTGTGCAAAGCGCATAATGCACCCACCGCCCTGAAAATTCTTTTGATGTGAAAACGTGTTGGCTTCACACTTGGTAAGCACTAGCTAGCTATAGTGCAACACGTCTAAGAAAAATACCTACTCCCGCACCATTTTTCGTGGCCCGTGCATCGACAACTTCACTTCAAAGGCTGCAGCCTCCAAGAGTGGAGAGATGGAACACCTCTCCTTCAAGATGTGTGACAGGTTGGAGAAATGATAAAAGTGAAGGAAGTTCAAAACCCCGTATACACTTTAGATTGCCTGTTAAAACAATTTCGACCCACTAGTCACGAGGATACATTCACTTATCACAGATTGATTAAGTCGTGCCTTCCAATTTTATTTTCTTGTCTTTCCTTCAATGATAATAGAACAAATCTTGTCCATCTTCTATCCCAACAAAACAGAATGATCATATTTCCATTTGCTCACGCGCATATACATATACATAAATATATATATTCCCATTTGGCAAGTACTAAAACCTAACCTAGTGGGTTAAAAATTAAATTAGCTCCCTTAACTAGAAAGCATCCTGATCAGCATCTTTCTTTTCTTTGGCACAAACCCTTTATGCTATATATATATATATATATATATATATATACATAGGTGTCCACAGATCATCATTACAAGCAAAGTGTGGCAGCTGTATATATGTATGTCTGTGAATGTTAAATTATTATCAGAAAATTCTTCTGGAGCATGCAATTAATGTCAATACTCAAGAGAATGGAAATATTCCTGCGAATCCTCCTATCAACCAGTTGTCTCCTATTGGTGGTCTTTATGGTGGATTGCAGCCCCCCGGAGAACCACATCAAATGCTCAGCAGCAAACACAAACTGCACCATCACAAACTCGTATGGCACTTTCCCCGATCGCAGCATATGTCAAGCAGCAAACGTGGCATACCCCACGACAGAAGAGGAGCTGATTTCAATAGTAGCAGAAGCGACCAGGGCCAGAAGAAAAGTGAAAGTGGCAACTCGTTATTCCCATAGCATCCCTAAACTAGTTTGCCCAGATGGCCAGAATGGATTGCTTATAAGCACCAATTACCTCAATCGTACGCTGGAAATCGACGTTCAATCGATGACAATGAGCGTAGAAAGTGGAGTCAGTCTGAGACAGCTTATCAACGAGGCTGCCAAGGCTGGCCTTGCATTGCCTTACTCGCCATATTGGTGGGGCTTGACGATTGGTGGCCTATTGAGCACGGGTGCGCATGGAAGCACATTGTGGGGGAAAGGGAGTGCAATTCATGATTACGTGGTGGCATTAACCATTGTTAGCCCGGGAGGATCTAAAGATGGTTATGCTAAGGTCCGCAGGCTCAACGAGACTAACAGTAGTGAGCTTGATGCTGCCAGGGTCTCTCTTGGAGTTCTTGGAGTTATTTACAAGGTACGCGTCTTCCTCTTCTTCTTTTTTCCCCTACTCTCGTCCTTTTTTGGGTGGCCTCTCTACAGTTAGAAAGTTGTGATATAGAAACTATATATATATATACTATGTAAAGCTTATGATACAGTGATTAAGACAAGAGCTACACTATATATAACCTTTAGGTCAGAAAACCAATGACATTACTTGATAATAAAATAAAGAAATCGATGAGATGTATATCACAAAAGACAAATGAGATTAAAAAGTACCTCAAGATAAAAACCCAGTGAGATTTTGGAGTCTTCCCTGGCTAGGATATTTCTTGAGACAGGGAGAAGCCACCTGCCAGGCCGTATAAGCACGCATGTACAGTATGATAATTACAAACCGTCCCTTTCTTTCCACCGTTGGATTGCATTTCAATTAACATAATTGTCGGATTGCATTCAAGTGAGTTGCTTGGAGTGATATTATTCGGTTCCCTAAGAAAAGGACACCGATGGAATTTATTTCAAAGAAGCACGCCTAGTGGTAGAATCCATCGTTAACTCATAGCGTCGAGGAAGAGCCTTCTGTATTTCCTGGTGGAAATCGACCGTGGAAATCGACCATGGAAAGGACACGCCTTTGTTTGGTGGGAGTAGTACATAGAATGGTTATTCCATAAAATAAAAACTTAACTATTAAGAGTATTACTTGATTTTCTTAACCTACTTTTTTTAAAAAAACTTCTTATTGTTCAACGAAAAGAAGTATATTTTCTTGAATTATTCTAGAAAGAAAAATAGTGACTTATAATAAATGCAATCAGATAATGAATGTATGCTTACTTGACGTTTAGAACATTGGTAACCTTTTCCTTGTATCCAGCAAGTCTTTTAAAGTCGTTTAGAGTTCTCGGAATTTAACAGAGTAAATATGTTTTTTTTGGAAAATGATTTGATATTGAAAAGTGAATTTCATTTTGTTAATTAGTTAATGTAATAATAGAATTCTATAATATGAATTATTTGGTTCACGAATATATATATATATTTTGGGTTGATTGAAAATTGAGTTTTTATAACTATTTTTTATTTAATTTCTATGTGGTTATATCAATATCATGATAACCTGAGTTTCAAGTTTAACAAATTAACTCAGGTTGACTTGATTTGTTTTTTTATTTGATATTTTTTTCAATTTTATCCTTCATTGTTGAGTTAGTTAGTTGACTTCATAATTTATTTTCACTTATTTTTTTATAATTTACCTCAATCTAATAACTTGGATCGCGGGTTTGATAAGTTAACCCGAGTTTTTTTTGCTCCTTTTCTATTTATTTTTTTAATTTTATCCTTTATATTGAGTTGGTTAGGAATCAAATTTCATAACTAGTTTTAATTTGTCTTCGATAGGTTCATCTCAAACACGTGACTTAACTTGTAGGTTTGACGAGTTAACTCAAGTCATTTTTTTTCATCCTTTAATATTGAATTGATTGAAAATTTAGCTTTATAATTTATTTTGATTTATTTTTATAGGATTCTTTTGGTCTCGTTATCTAAGATGTGAGTTTAAAAGTTTAGACCGGGATGACTCGAGTTTGTTTATCATTTTTATTTGAATTATTTTTTAGCTTTATCCTTCATCACTAGGTTGATTGAAAATTAAGCTTCATGATTTATTTTTTATAGTGTTATCATGATCTTATAGCTTGAATAATGAATCTAACAAGTTAACTGGATTGACTTGGTCGATTTATATGTTGTTGTCTTTGTATTAAAAAAATATATTATCTTATTTGAGTCAAATTATATTTTTATTAGTCATCTGTGTTGTCTCCGAACTAATCAAATTTTCCAAAATATATCAAATTAAAACCACACGGTTTAAAATTTTGTTTCCATTAGGAAACATAATAATGATGTCTGAATGTTTTTCATGTTAAAGCAAAAGTTGATATACAAAAAATAGTATACACAATCATCGATCTAGTTATATTCTATATAAAAATAATTTCTTTTCTAAAAAGAGAGGAGATTCTATGTATAAAAAAACATAGAGATTATGATAGCCAATAGAAAAATAATCGATCAATACTAGTTAAGACAAACATAGTTATAACTCCAAACAAACAAAAACAAGCTAAGCAAAACACACCCATTGATAGTGATCTCTATTTTTTTCAATAAAACCATTTTAATAAAAAAAAAAAAAGGTGTTTATAGAATCTAAATATAAATAGTTTAAAATTTATATAAACTCAAACTATTTTATTTGAGTTTAATTTTAATTAAAAATATAAATAAGGATTATAGAATACTCTGAAGTCATATTAAAAAAAAATTAAGCCAAAAGTCATTTGGCAATAATTTATGAGAGTTTTGTCACTTAATACAGGAGTGAAATAATTCTAAGAAAAATGCTAATTTAGAAATACACCTTTATGTTCAATACTTTTAAAAAATATATATATTTGGTCATGCTTTATTATAGAGAAATAATGTATTTTTACATATATATACAAGTGTTAGACAAATATGCCAAAACATTTGGGAAGTGCAATATTATATAACTCATGTAAAGGGTATTTGATAGAGTAGAGATGATAGGTTGTAAAGACCCTATTTCAGAGTGGGTGATCATATAATGAGATGATAAGATTTATTAAGGAAGGAACATTTGGGAAATGGAATAATGATTAAAGGATAAAGACAAGCTAGAAGGAGCTACTGGTGTGAAAGGAGTTTGGCTTTTATTGGATAGAGGTCATGATGTGTCAGAGGAGGGTAGTACTTGATAAGATGATGATGTATGGAATTATGGGTCTTGAGGAAAGGATGTAGTGATAGGAAACAAAAGAGGGGTAAAAGTATACTTGAAAAAGAGACTATTGTCAGAGGCGTGGGTGCTTACAATCCATCTTTAGCAGGGAATAAGCTTTCATTAAACACAACATGCTTGCAAATAAATACTTTTTGATTGACAAGATCCATGTATCTGTAATCTAGGTGATTGCCATTATAACCTAAAATTATGCAATGTCTAATGGAACATTGATTTGTGAGAGGTATAAGGGCAAAGTGGAGGAAAACATACACAACCAAAAGTGTGAGATAGTATTTTCCCATAAATGTAAGGTATGAACTTTGATGATACAGAATTGGAGGAGAAAGGTGATTGATGAGATAAACAAACGTGAGAAAAACATTGACCCAAAAATGGTTGGCAAATGAGATTTGACTAATAGAAATAACCATATTTCTACGATATAACGATGTTTACGTTTACACATTCCATTTTATTAAGGTGTTTGGGGACAACTTATACGATGTAGAATACCATTATTTGTGAGATAAGACTTAAAGTGGTGTGAGGTATATTGCCCTCACCCACCAGATTGAAATTGTCTTATTTTACAAGATAATTGATTTTCAACTAAAGTTTTGAATTTGATAAAACATAGATACACATCAAATTTATGTTTGAAAGGATAAAGCCAAGTGAATCGTGCTTAATCATCAATGAACAATACATAGCAGTTACAACCACTGCTATATTTAGTTGAGCAGGACCAAACATCAACGTGAATTAATTCTAAGGAAAAATGAGAGACACGACTTGATGTAGGGAAAGAAAGTTGTTTCCCCTTATCGAGTTGACATGAATCATAAAATGACATTATGCTAGTCGAACCTTGAATAGGTAACTTATATTTATTTAAAAGATGAAATAATAGAAATGGATGTATAACCTAGTCTAGAGTGCCAAATAAAAATGGGTGTTTTCACTCCTACGAAATCAAGTAATGCATGTGATTTATGAAGAGGCATAGATTGTCTAGAAAATGGATAGAGACCACATTCACTCCTACATAGAGTAGTGTCTTCCCTATTAGTGTGTTGTTTATAAAAAAAATAAGAGGCAATTAGAATAAAGAAGCAATTATTATCTATGCAAAATTTATTAATGAAAATGAGATTAGGGGAGGCAATACGACAATATAAGACATGATTGAGGTGAGATTGATTAATAAGTGTATGAATCTTCACATTACCAATACGTGTAATATTTAAACCCCAATTATTATCAATTGCTACATGTTCATGAATTGTGTATGATTGTGAAAGAGTGAGTTGTTCAAAATTTTATGTGATATATTGATTTGCCCTATTATTTGCAAACCATGTGTTTATATCATGTGCGACGTTGGAGTGAGCCACCATTGATGCTAGTTGAGTAGAAAGATATAGTCTTGATAAGCACAATGATGAAAACAATCAAGTGCATAATGATTAGATCACCTATAAATTTGGCACGAAGAATAGAGAGATAAATTGTTGTAAAGGTTTGGGAGATTGTATAGTTACTTAGATGAAGTTGGTTGGAAGATGGTTTGTTATGATGGGAAAAAGAATGAGAGGTTTGATGACCAGACATAACATTGCATTTTTTGTGAATCAACACATGAATAATCTTAACTCCTCTTATTGGATTTACACCGAACATGTCCTTTGGTATTTAAAGGGAGCTATTGATATTGATATACAGTACACCAAAGGTGACTGTCATCTTCAAACATTTTGTGACTCAGAATGTGCTGGAGATCCTGATGATCGAGGCTCCACTACAAGTCATGTTATCTTTATTCGTTTCTCACTTGTTTCCTAGTCTACAAAGAAACAATAAGTAGTTTTAAAATCTAATACCGAAGTTGGATATCACGTTTTATCAATGGTTTCAACCTAACTTGTGGGGGTATATTAGACAGATATATTAAAGCAGCTTAACCATCTCTAATGATCACTCCCAACAACCACAAACTCTATTTGTTTTTCCAACAACCTTTGATGATCACTCTTAGTAAGTACAAACTCTACTATTATCCCAACCACCTTTAATGATCACTCCCAACAACCATTTTATATGTTATCCCTTCTAATATATAGAAATGTTTATAATTCAAAATGCAAAATCAACTCAATGTAATCTATATAAATAAAGTAATAGATATGACTGGAAGACAAGTTGGTATTATCTTTCTAAATACTTTCAACAAGTGCACTGCCATGTGATATGGTCTTTTTTTTAAACTATGGTTGGTCATGCTGTATAATAAAGAAAGAATTTAGTTTTTATTTTCTTACATACTATACAAGCACACTTCCGAATGATAGAGCTTGCTATAACCAATTAAATAATGAAATATTGGAAGTGATGCCAAAACATTAGTTTTATCCGCCAATAAATTTATAATAAAACTCAAACAACAATTTGCCGGTTTTGTGACCCGGAAATTAAAAAACGACTTGCCGGCCTCTTAATCTATGAAAAGAAAACAGAATAGAAAGAGTATGAAATAATTAATGGATTAACTACTTGTAAGCTTGGCACTATGCACAGTCACTACTGCCCGCATGCTTTGATGTGTAGAAACATAGTTTTTGCTTAGACTAAATTATTGTACCATGTCAGTCAATCTGAATGCAAATCTCACCACAGATTGTGAAGAATCTAGGCTTCGTAAGAATATTTTTTTTATAAAAAAAAGAGTGTCGGCTTTGTCAGGTTACTCTGCAACTGCAACCCCTGTTTAAAAGATCCATTTCCTACGTGGTGAAGAGTGATACTGACTTGGGAGATCAAGTGGCTAGCTTTGGTAGACAGCATGAGTTTGCAGACATATCGTGGTATCCTAGTCAAGGCAAGGCAGTCTATCGAGTTGATGATCGAGTTTCTTCTAATACCTCTGGCAATGGCCTCTACGACTCCATCCCATTCCGCTCTACTCTTTCTCTCGGATTGGCCGTCATCAGAGCCACAGGTTCGCTACTACATACATATATATATATATATATCAAGAAAATATGTGTTGCCTATACGCAAATCGATACCTCAGAGTACTTTTTCTTATGTCAAGCATCTGCATTGCCATATGAGTAATATCTTTTCCCTTTTGATTTTATTATTAGAGGACACTCAAGAATCCATGAAAGACCCTGATGGGAAGTGCGCCAGCGCAAGACTAATCACTTCCACCCTCATACAAATGGCTTATGGATTAACTAACAATGGTACCTTTGTTTCCAGCTAGTTATATACTTGATTTTCCTTTTGCTCCAAACCACGACATACATTTCTTTCAATGTCGATTCGCATATCATATTTTTCTGCGACTAAATTGTTGACTTCGACTAATTTTCAGGACTGGTTTTCACGGGTTATCCTATAATCGGGTACCACAATCGCCTCCAGTCGTCAGGAACTTGCCTCGATAGCCCTGAAGATGCATTGATCACAGCATGTCCATGGGATTCAAGAATTAAGGGCGAGTATTTTTTCCAAGCCACATTCAGTATCAGCCTCTCGGTGGTGAAGAGCTTCATTCAAGATGTGCAGAAGCTCGTCAAGATGGAACCCAGAGCATTATGTGGCCTCGAACAGTACAATGGCATCCTCATGCGCTATGTTAAGGCATCGAGTGCCTACTTGGGCAAGGAAGACGATGCTTTGGATTTTGACATTACATTCTATCGAAGCAAAGACCCCGCGAAACCTAGACTTTATGAAGACATTCTCGAAGAAATTGAGCAACTCGCAGTGTTTAAGTACGGAGGTTTGCCGCACTGGGGAAAGAACAGAAACCTAGTGTTCAGTGGTGCACTCGAGAAATACAAAAAAGCTGGAGCCTTTTTGAGGGTGAAGGAGAAGTATGATCCATTGGGGCTCTTTTCCAATGAGTGGACAGACCAAGTCCTTGGATTGAAAGGTGAGGTGAACATAATAAAAGAGGGATGCGCACTGGAAGGATTGTGTATATGCTCGCAGGACATTCATTGCGCACCGAGCAAGGGCTATCTTTGTAGACCAGGAAAAATTTATCAAGACGCAAGGGTATGTACCCTCGTTTCTACTCCGGAGCAGTGACGGCGAGAGACGAAGGGTCTGTCACGGCGGATGGATTGGTGGTTCTTCAAACTCAAAATCAAGAGCTGCTAAACAACCAGTGAGCATGCACTACCAGTGGTGGGATTGATTGCAATAAAATGGTGTGGTTTAATTTTATATCTGCACAGTTTATGTTGCATACAAGTTTAAAAATATATCACATGTAAATTTAATAAAGTAGTGTAAAGCCTTAAACTTATAACGAAATATGTTTAGTTTACTAGCATGTAAATAAACACATATAAAGATGCTTTTAAAAATATTTGTTAATTAAATACAAGAAATTGAATATAAACAAGTACTGTTTATGAAGCGTTACAAAATAATTATTTTAATAAAAAAACAAATGGGCAATCGTTTGTGATTTAGTGTCTTTTTGAAAGTGTGATTGAGTTTTGAATATATTTTTTGTTCAGAAATACATTAAAATAATATTTTTTAGAAAAATTGACACCAACACATGAAAATAATCTTAAAACACCAAAACAAATTAATTTAAATTATATAAAAATATATATGTTTTTTCAAAAATATTTTTGAAATATTGTATCAAACACCCCCCTTAAGTGTAAATCGCATGTAGCATAGGACCTTTCATTTGATGTTTTGTGAGCTAAATTTTAACACCATAATTTAATTCTGCAAAGTATACTCATTAATTAATCCTTAAAATATATTTTTTTTTCTAACATCCGTTAGTGCAAATTTGTTTTTATAAATTCGCCTTTACTTGTTATATTAAGGACCAATAAATGGGGCAAGACTCAAAGAGAACACACGAAAGATACCCAACTTTAAGAAAAAAAACGAGGTTATTTGCCCGTGTTTTTATATAAAAAAACTGTGATTGATTTTATGCATGTTATAATTAGTTATTTTAATATTTAATTAGTAAAATTATAATAGATTAAATCTGATATAAATATTTTTTTTTGTCTAAAATGAATAATTAAAAACCAAAATGAAGAGCGTGTATATATAAATATGGAAAAAAATTGAGACTATTTAGAAATATATCTAAAAAATAAAAGAATTAAAATAAAGAATTAAAGTATATGGACCGAAATGAAAAAAAAAAGTAAATAATTTAAATGGAAGGATTAAATTAAAAAAAAATAAAGGTGTTGTAATGAAAAAATAATAATTCTTTTATTTTTTTATTTAGTTTTGATCTATTTATTTTTTAGTAATTTTGGTATAAATTTAAATAATTTGTTTGTATTTATGTATCTATATTCTTAGTTTTGACTTTTATTTTTTATTAAAATTTATCTTTGTATTAAATGTAGTTTTGGTTACAAAAAACAGAGTACGTTCATCTTTGAGTGTGTAAAATGAAAGTAAAACCCTCTCTTATGCATGTATAGTTAATCTTTAGTTGTTAGTTATTTATTATATTTTTTAAGGCCTTAATATTAAAAAAATATTAAAATATATAATTATTTTTAAGAGAAAAAACCTTTAAAATAATTTTTCTCATTATTTTAAATATAGTATTTATAATAAAATGAACATATTAAAAAAATGAAAATCTTGTAGCATTATTAAAAAAAAGCAATAACCATTAACGTTTTTTGACATATTATAAAATTTAGTTTTGTCTGCGATGAAGCGCAGACAAGTGACTCATATATTTTGCATCTGTAGATAATTTGACAAAAATAATTCACCAGTTTTGTCTATGTGCAGCTTTGTATATTTTTTATTCATGTAATATTAGATCTGAAATATCATCCATAAAAAAGTTACAGAAGTCAGTTTTTCACAAAAACAACATCGATTAATGCATTATCTTGATTATTATTCTTACTGTTATCATCATGATTGTTAAATTGTCACAATTATTATAGCTATTATTGTAACAATTATTATAAAAAGAATTTTATTATTTTATTATTCAAGATTTATTCTTCAAATTATTATATTTGAAATATTACAGGATACTAAGATTAAATTACTTTGAGAATTGAAAAAAAAAAAAAAAGCTTACTTCATTTTATATATATATATATATATATATATATTTTAAGGTGTTAATATTAAAAAAATATCAAAATATATAATTATTTTCAAAAGAAAAATCCTTAAAAATAATCGTCATCATTATTTTTAATAATAAAATGAATAGTATTAAAATGAATATATAAAAAACCTAATATACAATAATTATTATTGTTGTTGTAAATAATTTTGTTATAGTAAGAACCAAAAATTTTGTAGACTGATTATTTTGCTTAGATATATAGCATTATAAAAAAAAATCTAAGACCATTAATATTTTTTTGCATGTTAAAAAATTTGCTTATGGCTACGCCAAAGTGGAGGGCACGTGGCTCTAATTTATGTTCTCTAAAAATTTATCTTCTCCCATTGCTATCAACCCCTTCATCTTTATCTCTAATGTCCTCATCATCAGCATCACCACCATCATCACCATATACTCTCTCATAACCCTCATGTAAATTATGTTCTCTAAAAATGAGTGGGTCATCTCGAGGAAAACCTTCTGGAGTTTGAAGCAAGTTTTAAAAGTCAAAACCCTCTTATGCATTACCCCTCCCATAAGCATGTTAATAAGGACGTGTACTCCCGGAAATGGGTATACAATACTCCTGTAAGTTATGATGCATCGGTTAATGAAAAGTGAATGTTTTGTTATTTAGCCTGGATAGAGTGCAATCTAGTTGATGTGGACATATCACTCCTGGAATCTAATATGGATCCACATTAAGACATTGTAATAATAATAAAAAAAATTTGTCATCAATAATAACTATTATGCAAAACACAAATGAAATATTATGAAGAATGAATTAAAAAGAATCAATATGATTTATATGAACTAATGGATATGACAAGAAAAATATGAATAAAACGAAATTAATATCATCACTAAAAATAAAAGTATTTTATTACATATACTAAAATATCATCATGTTGGTCGTATTATCATCACTCCTAATCACATCATTATCATTATCACCATTGCCATTATCACCATCATCAATTTCTTCTTTCGAGACCCTTTCAACTTTTTCTGCCCAATTTGCCTCTAATTGAAGTAACTCATGTTGATTGATTTCTTCATAATAAGATGCTTCAACAAGCATATTTGGATCATCAAGTGATAGATTAGAATAGACATAACATGGTTGAGAAATCTTATTTGATTGATCAACATCAAATGATTTCACATTGTTAGTGTCTTCAATAAATTCACCCATATCAAAGTTATAATGATTTCTAGCAGTTGTCTTTATCTATCCATCATTCTGAGAATTTATTATAAAGTTGACATGTATAGTAAACTTGTTGACATTGTTGCACCAACACAAAATCTTCATTTCCATCTAGTCTAGAAGTATGTTTGATTTCAACCAAACCATTTGAACGATGCACTTATGTCCTCGTTTTGTATCGTACCAATGACACTTAACATTGCACTTACTCCCTAAATATTTAAGTTGAATGACTTCTTCAAGTATTCCATAATAATCATGTTCATTATTATTGTGGCAACTTCCTTTCACACAAGCCCTACTATTCATCGTTTTTTAAACAGACCATAACATTGAGTATGGAATTTGAAATTATTCATATAATACCTATTATAACATTTCACTAAATTTGAAGGGCCCATATCATATGCAAATACTTGATTCTCAATTCCATTTGATTTTTATTCAACCTAGAATAATAATAAGTGATATAAGAATTATTATTTCAAAACAAATAATTGAGTTCAAACAAAAATGTTTGATGAAAATACTTACATTATTTTTCAACCAATTTGGAAATATCTTCTCACATAATTTGTCAATTTCAACATCGCTCAATGGTGGTGGTTGTGGCTTTAGTTCTTGACGACATTGCCTAAAATTTTAAAATGTTAGTTAAAATTAAATTATTATGAATTAAGTATGAAAACAAAATATTTCACACTTACTTTAAATAAGACTTTAATTCTTGACAGTTGAATATCACATAATTGTGTGCAATTTTCATTTCAACATGTGATATTTGTCTTCTATAAAATCTTTTGGACAATTTTTTTCATGGATAGGAGAAAATAGAAAGTTATCCATATAGCCCTTTAGGTTCACCATCTTCATTTCTTGGAACTCGATTCCATATTATTTGCACATCACCACCAAAATAATGAGATGCAAAATTGGTAATTTCATCAATCATGTATGCTTCGCATTTGGAACCCTCAAGTTTATCTCTATTGGTCACTTTCTTCTTCATATAAAACATATACCTACATCATTTATGTTAATTAGTTTGAATACAACAAAAAAATGAAGTGAATAAAAATTACATGGTATAAAAACATACCATTCAAATGGATGCATCCATCGATATTGAATGGGTCCACCAACTTTTGCCCATGACAACAATTGTTGTTGTTGTTGTTGTTTCTTCAAGAGATAATAAGTGCCTTTAGGTTTATAAACCCTACCACTTGTATCTTGTTGCAAATGTAAGTTTGACTTTTTACAATACAATTAAATATCCAAGGCCTTTATATTATCTTTGCTTCTATCAGGACAATCTATTACTGTATAATAAATATTTTCTAAGTATTTTTTCTCAATACACATGACATTGAGATTGTGATGAATCAAATTTGTATGTCAATATGAAAATTCCTAAAAAATACTTTTCTTCATCCAATAATGATTGACTCCAAATCCAAAAATAATAACTCCAGTTAACAAAACCAAGAAAATCTTAACAATCATACCTCAAATTGTTAGAAAGAAAACAAAAACAAATCTTAAGTTCCAGCTTCAAAAATTGATGGAGGAGAACAAACTTTAAAGTATACTTACTTCAATAATAATGCTAATAGGGTAATACATTTACTTACTTCATATATATACTTCAATAATAATGCTAAGAGGGTAATACATGTACTTACTTCGTGTGTGTGTGTGTGTGTATATATATATATATATATATTGATTAGTAAATATGAAATACCAATTTAATTCCCAAATGTTAAATTTTTTTACTCAATAAATAATAAATAAATATCAAGAAATATGACCCGTGAATCCCCACTCTCCCTTATCTAGTCATGTGAAGTGTCTATTTGATAATGTTATTTAAAAGTATTTTTTTTTTAAATAAATTTATTTTTATTTTTTAAATTGATATTTTTGATGTTTTAAAATTATTTTAATATATTGATATCAAAATTAATTTTTTTAAAATAAAAAAATATTTTAATATATTTAAAAATAAAAAATACTTTAAAAAACAACTTCTACGTAATTACCAAGAGACCCGAAATAATTGCTGGGAGGGTATTATAGTATTCTCAAGAGACGTGTCATGGACTGGAATGCATCTTCACTGTTATTACAGTACTCCGTCACAGCAGATAAAACGCTGTGTCCTTATGGGGGAGAGAGAGTCACCCACTCTCATTGATTTCCTCGGATATCAACCGCGGAGAAGGATATAAACAGAGATAAACAAAAAGGAAAAAAAGAGAAAAAAAATAGTCACTGGTACGTTGCTAATGTTTATTCCTTGTGTATTGTTTTCCCTCACTACTCCCTCCCTCCCTCTGCCGCAAATCATGTTTCTTTTGTTTAAAGCTTAGCTCAAATTCTTCGATTTTCTTTTTTTAAGGGTTTTTATTTTCTGCTCGTTGATATGGAATCTGCTAGGTTTATCTTAAGTTTCAATTTAGGGTTTGGCTGATTTAGTCCAAGTCTATGTGTAGATTTGTACTAAGTAGGGTTTAGGGTTTGATTGTTGCCCTCACCGTCGCTCTAAAGTCTCGCTATATTTCTCTTTGATTTCTGGCTGTTTTGGGGATATCTTTTTTCGTAAATACAGTAAGATTCTTGAACAGGGTTTATGTTTTGGTGTGTGAAATTTTTTGAACCACCCTTGAAATGTTGACCAATTAGAGATGGAATAAGACTTAGTTTATTTGCTTATTGATTCAAAAGCTTGCTTGTTTAATTTGTGTTTGGATTCAAGATCTTGTACAGTTTCTGATAAAAGAAAAGTGCAGATTTTAACTTAAATTCAGCCAAGTAATGGCTATGCTACCTATGGAATCTGAGTGGTTTTTCTGTTCCTTTTTTTTTTGTCTTTGTCAGGATCGATTGCAAAGGACAATTAGTTTTTTTTTTTTAATTTCATTTTTCCTTTCTTCTTGGTTCCTAGTTGAACTTGGAGCAAGACAACTATTGTTGTGCTGTCCATCATACTCCACAAACACTATACAACACACTCCACAAACACTATAACATGCTCAGCAAATACTTAACTACTCCATGGGTGCTATAACATACGCCAAAAATGCTATAACCACTCCACAAATGTTAAAACATGCTCCAGCGACCACAAATACTATAACAAATTTTTATTGCTAGTCGTTTTGGCTCTACATTTCTGTAGCTTCCCAGCTCTATTCTGGACATGGAGGGTTTTTCCAACTCTGCATGTCACTCTCACAGTCCCATTTGGAACCAGCCCATATCAGTTTTTGTGCATCATGCACATTCTTGCAGGTTCCACACGTTTTCCATGATGATTACTTAAACTTGCAGTTAATTTAGGGGCAATTTAACTGCAGTTGTTGGATGATAAGAACTGGTGAGTGAAAAAGTCATGGCAGAGGGAAGAGAAATTGAGGAACGAGTGGATCTTGAAGAAGATAATTATATGGAAGAGATAGATGATGATGTTGAAGAACAACTAGATGAGGATGGAGAAGATGATGCTGGAGATGCACATGCTGAAGAAAATGTTGAAGAGGAGTTTGAGGACTCAAAGCCTGAGGGCAGTCAGAAAGATCAATCTCCAGAAGCAGATAGAAGCCTTGCCAACTCTAATCCTGCGGAGGATGAACAAAAGCCCACTGCTTCGGTTAAAGAAGAGGAAAAGGAGAAGCATGCCCAACTTCTTTCTCTTCCTCCTCACGGTTCTGAAGTTTTCATTGGTGGACTTCCGAAGGATGTAATGGAAGATGAATTGAGGGATCTCTGTGAAACGATAGGCGAAATTTTTGAGGTCATAATTTTTTTATTTGTACATAAGATAGTGTCCTACCCCCCCCCCCCCCCCCCCCCCCAATATTTTGGCTTTTAATGTGGATTTATCTTAACATGTTTCAGTTAAGGTTAATGAAAGATAGAGACACAGGTGAAAGCAAGGGTTTTGCTTTTGTAGCATTCAAATCAAAGGAGGTTGCTCGAAAAGCCACTGAAGAGCTTCGTAGTAAGGACTACAAGGTAGTCATAATTTGGTGCAGTAATTCGCTTGCATGATGTCTTTAATCTTTGTTTTTGTTTTTTGTTAATTTTAAACTAACTTTGTAGCATTGCCTGCAGGGAAAAACCTTAAGGTGCTCAATATCTGAAACAAAAAATAGATTGTTTATTGGTAATGTTCCAAAGAACTTGACAGAGGATGAGTTTAGAAAAATCATTGAAGAGGTTGGTCCTGGGGTAGAAGTTATTGAGCTCATAAAGGTGGAATTGGAACCGAACAGTTCTCTCATCTCTCACGTAGAAAATAACTGCTTGTCTTGCTAATGCTATTTTCCTCTTGATTTCAGGATCCTCAAACTCCAACTCGCAACCGTGGTTTTGCTTTTATATTGTATTACAATAATGCTTGTGCTGATTACTCAAGGCAGAAAATGTTAAATGCTAATTTTAAGCTTGATGGTCACACCCCCACTGTTAGCTGGGCTGATCCAAAGGGCACGCCTCCTGATCATTCTCCTGCTGCTGCTGGCCAGGTAAATGCCAGAAGCTGAGTCCTGAGATGTTCAATATTTTATCTTTTGTTTATTAAAATGGCTATAGCTAAGTAATTTATTGGAGTCCTTGTCCTGTCTTGCTAAGTAGTTTATGCATCTATCTCTCAAAGGTGCAATACAAATGAGGACAATAGGAACTCATAAAACATGTATGCAAGAGTCCACTTATGCTAACCTTGCCTTATACATTTGATGGATGCTATATACTCCTGTCCTGCATTATCTGTATCTTTTTGTGTCAAACTTGCTGAAGGAAGGTAAGGGATCTCTTTGCTAACTCTATGGAAATTATTGACATTGGATCTACAAGATTGATCACTAGTCGAGGGGAAAAAAGTTAAAAGAGAAATTAGATATGTTAACATTTTATGTCAATAATAACAATTGATCTTATTCTATTTGGGTTTTATAATTGAATCTGCAAGAAATACAATATTGAGGCATGAATTAATGGATGCTCTTGGTGCCCAGTCTGTGCTTCTGAGTAGCTTGCCTGAAATGTGGCAACTAGTTGGAGAGTTTCTATTTCTGGATAGGTCAACATGTGGGTGTTGATTTTTGTAAACTATTAACATAATGCTTTGGTTTTTGAAATTCATTGCGGCTACAATGATGTTGAATACTTAACAATGTTTTGTAACGCTAGTGTTCCAAAAAAGTGGATTTTTCCATGCTGAAACACTACTCATTTGTAAGAGTCCCTGTTCAATGATTTTTTTTTTTTTTGCCGAAGTAGAACCACTTTAAATCAGAAGAACTAAGAGATATATAAAGTTATTTGTTGCCGTTCCTTATCTCTGGAAGGAGGGGTTTCCTTTTTGTTTCTCAGTTGCTGGCTTTCCTTTGTATACAGTAGTTTGACCTGTTACAATATGTATCTGTTTTGAATTCACAGGTTAAGGCTCTTTATGTGAAAAACATACCTGAGAACACCTCCACTGAGAAACTCAAGGAACTATTCCAGCGCCACGGGGATGTGACAAAAGTTGTTACGCCACCTGGAAAAGCTGGAAAACGAGATTTTGGATTCATTCACTATGCTGAAAGATCAAGTGCATTGAAGGCAGTCAGAGATACAGAGAAATATGAAATCAATGGTAATTTTTACGCCATTCTATTTGAACATGTATGGATGAGGGGTCAATCCTTAGTGAATTAATTATGGTTCTGCTAAAACAGTTCATTGAGTGTCATATGTCAGGTGCATATGAGCCAATTATATTGTTGCAGAGGGTTTTGCCCTTAGCCTTTTCGAGCATTACAATTTTCATCTTAGTTTGCAATAAAGCACAGCTGTCATGCTTTTTTTACCTTAAAAAATGAAGAATTAGGGTTGATTCTTTTCAATGGAAATCATAACCTACCCCAGGGTTAGACCATTTCAACAATTTCACCTCGCATCTTGCATCATGGCAACTGTTCCCTTGATATGTTTTCTTATCTTTTTTTATCACATTACATGAACAGATTTTCTCGAGGAAATCTTCAGTCATGCTGGAAAATAGCATAATAAATTCTTTCTGGCAGTTTGAGTTCCAAGTAAAAGTGATTCCATAAATCAACTTTGGTGGGGATTCAAAATATCAGTTTCCAAACCATAAGGTGGTTGAGTAAAATGTGGTCTGATCACAAGAAAAAAAGTGCCATTTGCCTTTTTTCAGTTTGGTGATTAGCATGTATAAGATTTTGCCTAAGACTTTTGTTTAGAGGTTCCTCGTAGTGTCAGGGAGCACAATCTTATATTCCCACTCCATGTGTTGGTGGTTAGCAGATTTTGTGTTGCTATTTGGTCATGTGGTGAAGGATTTAGGGGACGTGGAAGAGGGTGGGATTTAGAGTGGCTTTAAACCGGTCAGAATCAGGTGAATTAGACTTTCCATGTAGATTAATAGGATTTAAACTGTTGCTTAGAGATTTACCTAGAATTGGGCACGTGTCATCTGGATTGCATTTGAAATATTTTATAGTCCCTCTTGCTGGAAGTCCTACCTGTCCAAGATCCTAATTGGTTTGATGAACAAGATTGTGCCTTCTCTCCCTCTCTCTCGAAGGAAGGCTGTTCTTCATCAGTCATGCTTGTCTAGCATTTCCTGGCAGTTTTCATCCCTATTTAAATCCTTATTCCTTTTCCTTTTGCATATGGATTGGTAACACTGATGTCAAAATTTCCCTTTGACTGGAACTGAGGTTAATGGAATGTATTGTATAGAGATATGTTGTGCAACAAAACATATGGGGTTTTGGATTTTCTTCACTTGATTCAAAAAATATTTCTGGTGAGGTGTTTTCAACAATCTCACTAAAATCTTTATGGCACCAAGGATGTATCCTTGGGTACAGGCTTTTGTCAGGTGGTTGAGATGGAAATGTTGGTATACCTGTTGAACATTATTTTTCAGGCTCTCAGAAATTAATTATATAGTTCTTCCCTCTTTAAATATAAAATTCATTATGGTTCCTGCTTTCATTTCTGGGAAGACCCTTGTCTCTACAATATCATAGCTCGTTTGTTTTTGCATTTCAAAAGCGCATTCGAATAAAAATGATTTTTTTTCTTTGCTTCAAATTGTTTTTGTGTTTTCAGATCGTTTTGATGTGCTAATGTCAAAAATAAATTTTAAAAATAAAAAAATTATTCCGATGCATTTCCAAGCGAAAAACACTTTGAAAAGTAACTGGAACCATAATACCAAATGGGCTTGTACATTGCACCTATTTCTAGTTTTCTTTCTATGAATGGTTTTAAATTCAATTAGAATATGGGTTATTTGAAGAACCCTAATGACAGTGAATTTGAAGATCTTTTGTTAATCACCATTATTCTTGTTTATTTATACTATGCAAGGACTGATAGCAGATACTGGTCTTTCCAGATTTTGTGGGACTTATTTTGAATATCCTTTCTTTCTCTTCTCTTCCCAAATCCCAAACACATTTCATTTTCTCTAGCAATTTAGATTTGGAAAGTAAAGGTGTCATCCAAAGTTGACTTTGATCCAATGGTGCCTAACAATATCTTTTGCAATTAGGAAGCTACCAAAGGCTTGCAAATTAGGATGCCTTTCACGGCCTTGCTGTCTAATACATGTTAGGCAAAGGAGTCAGATTGACCTTTCTTATTTCCCACACCCGAGTGAGTGTCATAAAGTGTGGAGATTTAGAGGCAATTATTATGTCATTGCATTATGGATATGTTGAATTCATTGCTTTTAGCTGCCAACATGCGGGTGGCCTTGATAGGATTTAGGACGTGTATGATGTCTAAGGATAGCAACAAGACCTCATGGAGGTTTGTAATCACGCATCCCTCATTTTTCTTTTTCCTTTTTTCTATTCTTAAAAAAAGTGGGTTCTATCTTTTTTTAATGTTTGAATTTTCCTTTCTGATGGATACCCCAATTGGTTGTTGCAGCGCTCTTTGGATCATTGACGTCCCATTTAAGTGAATTTTAGAAGTTTAGATAGAGACTTTGAGAAGAGGTCTTATTTAGTTGACGCGCCTCTTCTCTACTCTTTGTTTGTCTCATGTAATTGATCTTAAAAGACAAGATACGGAAATTTCTGGTGCTAAGGTGTGTAGCTCAATCAGTTGTGGCATCTCTTTTGAGTCGGGGGCTGTATTTTCATTTTCTTTTTCTTTTTAAATCTAAAACTAGTATACTGGTACAATGAGACCCCATTTCTATGCTGGTGAATTTTGACTATGGTTCATCTTCCACGAGGGTAGGAAACAGGGGAGTAGGTGGGGGTGGGGGTGTGACACTTGGAACCTTGGATAGTCAGTAATTTCAATGGAAAATGTTTAAATTGGAATTTATTATCTCATGATATGTTCCACACGGGCATGATACTGAATTTATTATCTCATGATATGTTCCACAAAACAATACTATAAGTTAAATAAGAGTGATTCCACAAATAACATGTTTAATGAATTTAACTGCAGGTCAGTTGTTGGAGGTTGTCCTTGCTAAGCCTCAGGCTGATAAAAAACCTGACGGAGCTTATCCTTACAATGCTGGAGTTAATCCAAACCCGGTCCCCCTTCCTGCATATAGTGGATTTGCTGGGAATCCATATGGCTCTTTGGGCACTGGATTTGGTGTTGCTGCTGGTTTTCAGCAGGTATCTTGGTCATTCTGACATAATTCAGTTCCTGTAGTATCAAATTTAATCTCATGAACAACTTTCATTGCAAACAGCCGGTTATATACGGTAGGGGTCCAATGCCAGCAGGAATGCATATGGTACCGATGGTCTTGCCAGATGGGCGAATTGGCTATGTTCTGTGAGTTGCTTTATTCCTGCTCTTTTAATTGCAAGTGAGATAGATTTTAGATGGGTTTCCAACTTCTGGTTTGGTGTTTTGGTTCTCTGCAGTCAGCAGCCTGGAGTACAGATGCCACAGCCTCGGCCTCGAAGAGTTGATCGGAGCAATGGTCCAAGTGGGCCTGGGCGAGCTGGTAGTAGTGGTGATGATGGCAATCGAGGAAGAAGGTACCGACCTTATTAGTGGTAGAGTTGTAGAGATGTGTTGTAGTTTTTCAGGGAATTGAGAATCATTTTAGTTGGATGACTTGTTCCACTGAACAAATAACAGAGCTGTCACCCATTCCCTCAACCTCAGAACTACCCAGAATCTAGAAGAAGAAAAAACAAAGTATGAACTAGAAGGATGTTAGAATAGGACTGTGAAGTACTGTGACTTTGATGTTGTAGGAGACAGTTGACAGTTGAGTAATTGTTGTTTATTTATTGGCATCGTTTTATGGTACCCAGCAAGCATAAAAAACAGCATCTGTTTTGTTTCAGAACTACACAAGCGATGAATGGCCTGGTTTCTGTAGTATTTTGTTTCTTGAAACTCTTGACTGCTGTTAAGTCGAGTCTGTATCAAAAGTTTATGCCCGTTGCATTTGTAGGATAATGAGCGCAAAATGGTCATGAAACATCTCAAAATGCTTGGATAAATGAGCTCAGAATGCTCAAGAAACGTCGCAAAGATGATGTTGTGGGGTTTACTGGGTTTTTTTCACTTTGGCCTTTTGTTGTCTGTCCTGTGATTATCAAATGCAGACTCCGAAATTGAATGAAGTTGCTGCATGAGCGCATGGCTGATTGCCAGCAAGGTGCATTGGTGTGACAGGGGGCTATAATATGAGAGTTGCAGTTGCTTATGCCAATATGATATGAAATTTTGTTGGGGATGGTTTCTGTGGACAACATTGAAGCGTGGCATAATAGGCATCCCATTTCACAAATCGCACCTGGTTTGACAATGTATAAGGAGTTGAAGAATGGAGCCTTGTGATGATCGCAGTCTTCAAGGGGTGTGATGTGGTGGAAAGAGGGGTGTGATTTGTATTGCAGGTATTGGATTCGAGTCGGGATATGCTCATCTTGTAAGAATCCGGGATATCCATGATTTTATTCATTTAATCTGAATCTATAAAAAGTGTCTAAAAGGAATTGGGTTTCTTGAATTAAAAAAAAAAAAAATATCGCCATAAGACATGTTTCTAAATTTACCTATCCAGACCTGCCAGAGGTTATCGAGTCAACTGCTGCAATTACAGTGACATGGCGATTGTGGTCTCAATTTGGCCCTGGCAAACATATGCACTATGCCTAGAAAAGAGAATCGTACTGCTGCAGAATGGCTTATCTGTGTCGTCGTCTCTCTGAACATTGAATCTTCCACTGTGGAAGTGCGAGGAGACGCAGCACGCTTAGTCGATGTCTCATACACCGAAGCTGAAACATGGTGGTTCAGATAGACCTGGCAGTATATAAGCAAAAACTAACAGACATTCTTCAACTTGACAGAGAGTTCAACAGAAAGAGAACAAGATAATTATAGCATCTATTGGCCAAGCCAATCTATACAAGACCAGTAATTTCAATCAGTCAAAATCAATGAGAGCTGAAATCAATGAGAGCTGATCACGAGACTGCTGTCGAAAATATAAAGAGATACATTGCTAATGAACTCTGCAGGCTTTACCTGCATTGATAATATCACAAGAAAACACAACGCACAGAGAGATTCCTAGTTTTTCCCACAAATACATATCCTAATAGGAACTATAATCTCAATCAGAATGGTCTTTTAAAGATGTAATCAAGCCTTCAACCCAAAACCCACAAGTTCTTTTAAAGATCTCAATCTGCGTCCAGTTACGCAAACAATTCGTAAAATATTATATTGAGCAGTTCGACAGCAGTTTTAACTTTTATGGTGTCCGATGCTGGTATAATGCAACATGAGGATGGAAACACACAAATATTGTAACTGAGATCATCAGCAGGAAGAATGCACAGAATCTCATATTTCAAAACTGACTCGATCACAAAGTTAAACCTAGAAATTTGTTGAATGATTTACAAATCATTACTTGAAAAAATCACAGCAAACTAAAATCCTATAAACTAGTATATCATTTCTCAAGTGAGAATAACAGGAAAAGCTTGTTGTACAGATAATCTGGCCAGGCAAGAAATTTTCAAGTACTCATAACTTATTTCAGAATCAAGTAATTTCACGAAATAGAATTCATTAACTACTCCCAAACCAAATCTAGTCAAATAATGCAATATAAGGATATGAATAGCAACATGAAGGAAAGAATTTGAGAACGGAAACACCAGCAGAAGTGCCTTTTCTGTTTGCATATTTCCCTTTTAAACACGGTCTTAAGTGCTGTTTTTTGTGTGCCTCATAAGCCAAACTTGAAATGAACCAAGATTGGAGGGAAAGAGGATGAACACGATGACTTCAATGTTATATAAACACATTTGTGGAACTCGACAGACTCTGCATCAACAAGAATCATGGCCGTACAAACGCCCGATAGGACAGAGACATCAAAACAGAAAACCTCTAGCATTCCTAAGCATTAGATTGAGGGCAATTCGCCTATATGGCAACTATGAATCAAACCTCCGACTATTCTTCCCTCATCTTAGCAAATGCTAAAACGTTAGTTTATGACAATATAACAAAGCAGCATCCCAATCCCAGCAAAAGCCTGTAATTCCAGCAAATACAGCAACGCTGATCATACAAGTAAATTGTAAATGAAAAGTCTAACATGAAGTATAAGTTAAGAAAATTTCTCAGCAACCAGATACTCTTTTTTTTTCCCTTTTAAATCTCTGACACGGTCTGTGAATTTACGTCCAAATATTTATATGTTTGTGTAATATCAAGAGGGGAAAAATCAACAGCAAGGGTTAAAAAAAGGATGATCAATCACAAAGCAAATATTTACAAGGCACAGAAACGCAAGCCTCAATCTTCTTTAGTTAGTGTCAGAGAGTTCCTGAAGACGCTTTTCAAACCCATCCAATTTAACATCCCAATCATTCTTTATGCACAAAGGCTTCACATTACTGTAGTCCACGCTATCCTCTTCTCTCTGGATCCCCCCAGATACAAGACCCTTTTTCGTCTTATTATTCTTTTTATAACCGCCACCGCCACCACCTCCACCACCACTCGCTTTGTTTTTCTCGGCAGTTGCTCTTTGCATAGCCCAAAGCACATCTAACCCACTAAATTGCTTTGTTCTTCCTCCTTCCCCTTTTTGTTGGTGTTTCGATGTTGGGGAAGGCTGGTGACTGGGAGGCTGAACTTCGGCTGAGATTGGGAGGGTTTTCACCGATTTGGTGGGTGTTGGGAGGAGAGGGAAGAATGGTCTTGGGAGAACTGGGGACGTAGCCCACCACATGTTGATTTTGGGCGTTATCGATAGACCACGTGTTGATAGGTTTTTGTGAGTCTTTAAAATTCCAACACTCGAGGCCTATTTATAGTGGCTAGAGTTTCCGACGTCTTTTGGACCTCTTGACATAATGATCCTAACAAGTCCAGAACTGGCTTTATAAATAAATGGAATTGTTTTTAAAAATAATTTTTATTTATAAATAATTAAAATAATAATTTTTATTAAATAAAGTAATTTTTTATATTAATATATTAATACAATATAAAAATATTAAAAAAAATCATTTTTTTCATAAACAATTTTAAAACGTAGGTGAGTACGGATCTCGAGAGACATACATACGTGCGGTGATGTGGAACTTGATCTACAAGTGTGTTGCAGGGAAAAAGAAAGATCGACTATGGAGTTGCAGACAGAACACTACAAAGTTTCATTAGTCCCACAAAATTAATTCTCGGTTCGTCCTGTATTTTGTCCTTCCTGGAATAATCAGATTTGAGTACTAATTAGTGTTTTTGAAAATTCACGTCCCATAAAAATCAGTTTTTCCTAAAAACAAGTGCACAAATCAAACTTATCTAAAAAATAGTGCAAAATTTCCCACGCAAATTCGAAGTTCGCATACCTTACTACAACAATATTTTATATTTTCATGTTTTTATATATATGATTGAACATACTATTTTAATTAGAAACGTCAAAGACTTTTGTTTAGCTATACTAAAATTTACAGGTTTGTACACTAATTTACTTCCGTATCAACAACTCTAAGAACTTGACATGCCCAGATAATTGATGTTTTTTTCAAGTGCAAAGTATTACATAAATTGGCGAGATTAAGGTAGATCTTAAGGAGGTTAAGGATATAAAACTATAAATAAAAAAATAAACAAAGTTAAGACTCTAAAATATATGATATTAATGTAAATATTTAACAAAGATAAAACAATTGTCAAGGTTAGAGGATTCACCGATGATATTTAAACCAAGTATAGTCTAAACTCTTTATATTATTCAAAGAAAACCATACACAAAATAGATTCTAATAAGATAGTTTATCAAAATGGCTCATTTTAAGTTGTTAACATGATCGTATTAATTATCTTTAATTAACTTGTTTAAGTAACATCAACACTTGAAAATATTGTTAAATTTTCATGGTGCTAACTTATATCAACAACAAATCAAGATCATCTCATAACACTAGTGTCAATTCTCCCTATTATAAACTATATCTCATAACACTGGTGTCAATTCTCCCTATTATAAACTATAAGAGATTCAAGTATTTTTTGTGTCAAGGACTGTACACCACGAATCAAAACTCGTCATTTAACAAGGTATTAAGATTGATTAAAATAATAATAATAATAACACATGTTAATAACATTTTTTTCTTGAATTTAAACATTAAAGTTCATGTTGATTATACTTATTCTTACACCGTTAATGTAAGAATCAAGTATTTGTTATGCTAATGATTATACACCTTGAATTAAGACTTACCACTTAACAAGGAGGGTTTTAAAATTGATTAAAATAACAATTACAACATATGTTAAAAAAACAAAAAACTCTTTTGACTTTAAACATTAAAGTCCATGTTGAGTTTGTGTTATACTCATTCTTGCACCATTAGTGTAACCTTTTTATCTTGAAAAAAAAAACATAACTAAATATAATAATAAAAACATAAATAAACAAGATAATAACACAACTAAGATATAAAGTAACTAATTATAATAAAAAATAATAATAAGCATAAACAATATATTTATGTTAATATAACATGAAATAAAACTTGAATATTAAAAAATAAAAATAAACAAAAAAAAGCACGGGTATCTAACAAACAATATGTTTAATTAAATGAAAAATGCCTTCTTTTATATGTTAAAACTTAGAACTATTGATGAAGACTCCTTAATTTGGTTGTTGAATATTAATTTGGTGGTTGGATAAAATAGCATTAATAACATCACAATCTAATCATATAGTCTTTATGAAAGTTGTAAATATTTATCTTAGCTTTCAATAAAAGACAATGGGATTATTTGCAATACTATAGCTCTATATATGGGTTTAACACCGGACAATTTCATGGTTGTAAAATAAATTTAGACTTTTCTTTTAGTGTTAAAACCTGAAGTGAAAAACAATATTATTGAGTCTTGGACTCTTCATGAATATTAACTTGCATCTTAAAGCAAAACCATATAATAGACCATTTATGTAAGTGGGTATTTTCGAGACAAAGAAAGTCCGTTGTTGTTGTGCTGAACTCACAACCTCACCTGTATCATTCGCACACAACATCATTTAGCATTAAATTCTTAATTCATCATGAATTTTACTTGTTCTTAATATTCCAATTTATTACCATATGAAAGTTTTACGCACTCTCTATATTATATAACCATATTCATTTAAAAACTCATTTCCCATACAATATTATGCATTTCCTCTTTTATAATGATTCTTAAGCCAACAAAATTATAGTGTATGTTACTTGCTCTCTCTTGGTCGCCCCTAACTGCCCTTAGAGATATATACTTTTCATTATTATTCCTTCATGATTTAACACCCTTCACAAGCTAATCTAACCCATTTAGTTCAATTCACCCTCCATTGTTTTTTTCCCTAATTAAATGTCAAAACCTAAAAAAAAAATTCATGATTTAAGCATTAAACCTTTCAATTGGGTTGATAACTATACGTTTTTCAGGTTAGCAAACATAAATAATCATAAAAATAATGATTTAATTTTTCAACTCACTATCATTCCCAATATTTCACTTAAACCTATAATCAATCAAATTGATCACTTGCGACAAGTTTGTGACCTTAATCAGATGATAATCCAAATGTAAAAATACAAGCCCCCTTCATTCTTCTTCTTCCCCTTCAATTCCCTCCAAAACTTTAAATTGATATTTCTTAAATCTTATTGTGAATGTGCCCCCCCCCACAACCCTCTCTTTTCTCTCCTAAACATCATTCTCTAACACCTCAAAGTGGTAGGGAAAAAAAGAAGAAATTATTTTCTCTCTCTTTATTACACCATTAGGTTTTATTGTCAGCCTGGCCATTTTATTAAATTGGTCTAGTCATCTTGAAAAATGGCTAGATCTTTTTTTCGCTCTTGGAAAATACTCATTTTCAGCGATAATCTTTTCCCTTCTCCCCTTCCTATTTCTTCTCTTTTATTACCTTATTTTATTATTCTTAATTTATTTTGTGGTTTTACAAGGTTGATTCAACAACATCAAGGCTACACATTACTTAGGATTTTTAGTCTCCTTCCAACATGCTAAAAGGTATGTTAATGCCATCAATATCATCAAATTTAGAGGTGCCTTCCATAAGAATATTAAAAAATATTTAATGGTAACCTCCAATGATACCATGAAGAAATAAAATAATATAATAATTTCATTTTTCTATTACAATTGTAATAGTTACATGTGCAGAATAAAAGTTTTAAATGGGTAGGATACTAACATTCTTTAGTCCTATAATTTTTGCATATCAAATTTTACTCCTACAATTTTGGCATATTACATTTTATCTTTATCATATTTACAATTATACTAATCCAAGTACCTAATTTATTGGAAAATAACAAGAATATCACGAAACAAATATAGCTTTCCTTCAATGCACAACTTGTTCTTCTTGTTCAACCTTTTTCGTCTTGACTTTGTCTGGTGACCTTACTTGTGTCAACCAATCAAGCTAATTTGATTTTCTTGAAGGAAGCATTTAGTGAAGAATCTAAATATCGTATAATCAACTCTAAATTCTATTAATGCTTTAATTACAAAAAAAAATTTACAAAGTTTTGGCGGGGGAAGCTAATAGGTGTTGATGAACTTGAACAAAATAAAAACAAACAATATGATAGGAAGACTAAAAATTAAGGACACATGGCTGTTATGATAAGACTTTGCTATACTAATCAATATTTGGTTGGCTTTTACAACTACCAAGGAGGCTACCACTCAATCCTATAGTTCGGCGACTATATATTTCTAGGGTAAAAAAAATACAAACATTGATGAACATTGGGGTAATAAGATAAATTAGAATCAAACAGATACGTCTTTCAGTTGAGGGAACTCCAAGTCACGAGATTATGGATGGGGTATATATAAAGTGTCTTGTTGTACTGGTAGTTTACTTCTCTTTTAAAGTATTTATTTTAACTAGACATCTAATCTCATCACAATTCCAAGTCTAAAGAGATAGTTTCAAGATAAATTTATTTATTGCATCATAATTGCAAAAGTAAATTAATCTTAAGGTGCATGTATAAAAACTATTTTTTTTACAATTTTTGCCCATGATCCAAACTTTTATGACCAAACAAATTGACTTTATTAAGGCTTGAGCCCAAGTGGAAAAGGTTCCGACTAATTATAATTTCTAATATTTTTGGAACAGTACAATCAATTATCTTGGCGTTGATTAAATTACAATTATCAGCATACAACATGACATATGACAGCGATGTCGCAGTGTTCTGACACGTAGAAGACAAAAAAGGTTTTCACAAAAAAAGAAAAAAGAAAAAAGAAAAAAGAGAGTAAAATCTAAGACCCCCAATGCCCACACTAACATCCAAAATGCCCACACCAACATTCAAATAAACTGTCATATCCAGTAATACAATGCCACAATAGCAATTAGGCCACGGGAACCTTGACCGGATACCGGTCAATCGAGTCATTCCACGGGTTACCCTTTGACTCACCCGTCGGAATCTCCCTCAGTGCTTTCCATACAGCACTGTTGCACTTGAAACCCGACCCGAATGCAATCTGCCATACCCGGTCCCCGCTGACAACCCGACCCTTTGCCTCAGTGTAAGCCAATTCATACCACAATGAACTACTTGATGTGTTACCAAAGCGGTGCAAACTCATTCTTGATGGCTCCATATGCCAGTCACTGAGTTGCAGATTCTTTTGTAACTCGTCCAGGACAGCTCTACCTCCGGCATGGATGCAAAAATGTTCGAATGCAAGCTTGAAATCAGGTATATAAGGCTTGACTCTGGATTTCAATAGCTTCCTTCTGAGAAGAGTGACAAAAAACATGAATTGTTCACTTAAAGGCAGAACCAAAGGACCCATTGTGGTGATATTCGTTTTTAATGCATCACCAGCTACTGCCATTAATTCTCGAGCTAAGGACACCCCGATATTTCCTTTATCATCCTCTCTCTGATAAACACATTGGTAGTTCTTATCATCTGATCCTTTGTGGGTTCGAACGGTGTGGACCAGCTGATACTTGGACCGGACCCGGTCTCGTGCTTTGTTTGAGAGAAGAACAGCAGCACCGCCCATGCGAAATATGCAGTTGCATAATAACATAGACCTATCATTACCAAAATACCAGTTCAGAGTGATGTTTTCAGTGCTTACCACAACGGCACATGTATTGGGGTTCGCCCTGAGGAGGTCTTTCGCAAGGTCAATAGAGATAAGCCCGGCGCTGCAACCCATGCCGCCAAGATTGTAACTCTTGATATCCGTTCTAAGCTTGTAGTGATTCACTATCATGGAAGATAGAGACGGTGTGGGATTAAATAAGCTACAATTCACAATAAGGATGCCGATATCTCTTGGTTTAACTCCGGTTTTGCTAAAGAGATCGTCTAGTGCACCAAACATGACCGACTCGGCCTCGACCCGGGCTTCTTTCAGGGACAAATTCGGTGGTGTCGATGTTATTCCTCTCGGAAGATATGTTTCATCACCAAGACCAGACCGGGTTGATATCCGTGTCTGGAATCGAAGAGTCTCATCCTCGAAAACCCCGAGATCTTCTGTCATCTTTAAAAATGAGTCCACAGATATTTTACGCTCGTCTTCCGGTTTGTAACATGCAAAGTCGACCAGGTAGACTGGCCCGGACCGTTTAGCCCAAATGACCGCAAGAAGAAAAAGTAAAATGGCCGAACCGGCTAGTCTCGTGGCCACGTCGAATTCATGAAGGGACTGAGTCCTCCATAATTCATAAACCCGGTCTAGTTCTAGACCAGTGAATTGAACAAGTGTGGCTATAAGTAAGGGTACAAATATGAGAAACATGAGAATGGTAGCAGGGTTACATGAATAGCCATAACCTAACCTGACGTATTTGAGCTTAACGGACTGTAGAAAGTCCGGCAAATGTTGACGAATTTTGATGACGATGGAGGAGGAGTCCTTGAAGGCCATCTCAGCCGTGAGCCTCTCCTTGTCCATCTCTATGCTCTCGAGTCTGTGTGTGCAGGTGTTTCTCTCTTCTTTGTTTTGCTTGTTATATTTTTCAGATAAAATGGACGAGAGAGATTGTTAATTTATAAACAAAAGTCTAAAAGAAGCTGACCTACATCACCCCCAAAATAAAAATAAAATCTAAATTGAAAGAAAAGCGGTATACGTCTAAGAATGGTTGGGTGGTACGAACTAGCGAGGGAGGGATGCTAAATATTTGGGGAAATTAGACCTCTTAAGCTCTATCATATGAGCGCTGGAATGATATTCTTGAATTTATGGTGAGTAGTTACCAAGAAAGGATGGACAGCTCAACCACCATTAATGGGGACAGAGAAAAACAGAGAAAATGTAATTAATAATATATTCCGCCAATTGAGTCCAAGATTTTCATACCTGGATTAGGAGATGTTGGTTACTGTTTTGTTGACGGAGGTGGGGGACAATTGACTAATTGTGCCTTGCCCATGTGAGATTGGGAGGTTTCTTCCAAGTAATAACTTCAAAAGGAGTCCGGGTCTCTCATCTATATATTCTTACGTCGGAAATCCATTGAACCGAGTGCAGTGCTAATTCTTCCAAGTAATTACTCGAAAAAGGAGTCCGAGTCACTTAAAAAGGAGCCCGAGTCACTTAAAAAGGAGCCCGAGTCACTCATCTATTCTTACGTGGGAAATCCATTGAGTGCAGTGCTAATTCTTCCAAGTAATTACTCGAAAAAGGAGTCCGAGTCACTTAAAAAGGAGCCCGAGTCACTCATCTATTCTTACGTGGGAAATCCATTGAGTGCAGTGCTAATTCTTCCAAGTAATTACACGAAAAAGGAGTCCGGGTCTCTCATCTATTCTTATGTGGCCAGATCCATTGGAACCGAGTGCAGTGCTAATCGAAATATATCTGTGTGTGTAATCAAACAACAACAAGAGTTCACATAACAGCTAGAGGTGTTTGTCATTGCATTTCAAAAATATTTTTGAAAAATATTTTTTTTTATTTTAATTAAAAAAAATTGTGCTTTTAGATCATTTTCATGTGTTGTTGTCAAAAATAATTTTAAAAAAATTACATTTTGATATATTTTTAAACGAAAAACACTTTCAAAAACATCAATTACACTCCCAAATAGGCACTTCATTCTATTCAGAGATCAATTTGCAAATTAGTTAGGATTTATGTGTTTATCAACAAGGAGATAAATAAAGTTTAATTTATATTATAATCTATCATTTAATCTTCTTTTACATGAATATGTCTATATAACATTAGAATTAACTATATATGTGAAACTCTCACAATAACAATATAAATATGTCATAAAGGTACTAGAAAAATGGTAAGCCACACATTTAATTTTTGCAATTTATTTATGTTTTTTTCCTAGAGAGTTTTTGTTTGTTTATAATTCTTGTTTTTTTATATTTTTTATTTTTCAAGCACTTTGAAATTCATGCAATTCCTCTTCTATAACTTTTATTTTTTATACATTGGTGTTTCTTGGAAAAACATCATTTTCTTAGGGTTTAAGACCTAAAATCTCGTTTCTCGTTTGATAGAGGTAGCTCCCACCTCATCATAGATAGTAAGATATGGATTGACACGCCTAAAGAGATAAGATTCTAAATTTGTTTCATTAACTAATAATCATACCATTTCTTGTAACATCATTGCCTTTACCAATTATTGGTACCTACATTGGTGTTTTCATGCCTCCAATATATCCTCAAGGCTATCCTTTTATGAGACCCCATTACATGATCAAATTCTCAAAACCATGTTGGCCACACTCTAGTAAACTAGCGATGAATCTTTAGATTATGCAGATTATTTTGATCAATTCAATTAAATCCACAACTTATGGAGAAGTAGATTTAGAACTCTAAATACCTATACACTTGGGAGGTGATTCTTAGGATATTTTTGTAGTGATAAGCACTTTAATAAAAATGTCTAGAAGTAATCAACCTCACCTTAGATATAATATGCATGCATATTTAAAAGATAACGCAACAAACCCAATTCAATTTAGGTATGATCACTTATAAGGTATCACTTACTTCGTGAGTGTATAAGCAATCTCAAGCCAACTACATGGTTCAACCACCTTATTTATTATCAACTCAACCTCTAATTAGGAATGTTAATGACCTAAAGGTTCTCTTCCAGTAAGGCAATCTCAATCTTTTTTATATTTAGATGACTTATTATTAAACAACAAGTAAGTGAAACATGTTTGGTTCCCTATTTAAACAGGGGTTGCAATAGTTGTTTCAATGGCCTATTTAAAAAGTTTAAACCAGATCAACAACATTTGATACTAGTCATATGATTTAAAATTATTAATGAAAATAAAATATACATAAACCTTTAGTTTGAGTACGTTATAATAGTTATAATAGTAGATGCTCCTTAATTCAAAAATAAATATTGTAAAAGAGGAATCAATCGATTTTAGTTTGTTAAGCATTCTTGACTACAATAATAAAGATTATAGTTGGTCACTGATGCTATTATACATAAAAGATATCAATAATGATAAAGTTAAAGTATTGGCATAAGAAAAACATGACAAAACTCTCTATAAAGTATAAAAATATTTCATTTTACATACAAATCTATTTAAGAAAAAAAAATCAAGGGGAAAAAAGCTAAATAGAATGTCAAATCAAAAGCCAAGCCTTATAGATCTATAATAGGGAATGGTTTAAGTATTAACAACAATATAGTTTATTAAAGACTTAGTGATGAGATGATGAATTGGCGAATGATCAATAACATCTCTTAGACTTGGAAATAAAGTGATAAGCCATGACATAAAGAAGGAAAAGTATTAACTAAATATACAAGTAAGCCTAATATTGATTATGTAGTGGCCACAAACCTTGTCAAAATATGTTTTGGCTTAATTTTTCTTTTTTAGGTGAGAGAAACAATATAGAAGCTAAAAAATTGGCTAAATAAGATTATTTTATAAAATGGTCAATCATTATGATATCATCACTATTAGGATTACCAATTGATTAATTATTATTGATGTATAATATATGTGTAATTATGAGCAAAAAAGCATGAACTTTATGGATTAAAACACATAAATTAGTGAAGATAAAAGTGTTGTTGAATTTTTTTTACTAAGAAAAAAGAAATGATTTCAATAAACCAAATTTTCTTACAATATAAGAGAAAAGAGACCAGGGCCTATTTATTCTCCTTACAACTATTTTCAAGTATTTCAATATATTCTCCACATTCTATAAAACTAACTGGTCAGCCTTAAGCTCACTGGTGTAAGATTACTCAAAATTGTGATATATGTTTTTCAAGCCTTAGAATTAGGCTATTATTAATTTAAAATTTTATTATTTGATCTTTTTACTATTTATAAAAAAATGATAAAGCCCTTAGATCCAGAACTTTTTTATATTTTTTTCTCCTATTATGTATATTTTCAAATCCAACTCACGACTCAATCCAAGATTTATATTTAGTGTGGGTGTATAATCCAATATAATATATAAATGCTACAACTGACATAATACTTATACAAATAACATTAATAATTTAATATATATATATATATATATAGACACACATATTAATTTTTATTTTTATTTAATAATAGTACTTGGTCAATGAATACCGAAACTCAATAAATAAAATTTAATTTTTTTATCTAATAAATAATAAATAAAATATAAATACAGTAAAAACATTATCTTGAGTATCCATTTGTATCAAATATTGTATACATAAAAAATAATAGTAGGAAAAATAGAAGTGAGAAAAGAGGGGCTATGAAGGAAATTCAAGGGGGGAAAAGCGTCTAGGGAAGGGATCTAAAGCCATAAATAAATGGTCGGTGGGTTTAGGTGACTGGCCCGTCAGGGAACAATAAATGGAGCGGTGCCAGACAACGTGGCCGCTGACCTGTTACATCCCCCGTCTCCACTATGAATTCAAAACAGTGACGCACTTCGGCTGCTCTTTTTTAGGCACATGCAACACTACATTTCTTTTTATATTTTTTGAGATTTTATCCTGTTCGTCGTCTAACCCCTCATATCATAGCAATTCTCCCACTTCCAGAAAACATAAAGTTTTTCTGTAAATTATACGATAAATTTCATTATTGTCATGGGTTATATTAGTTGGACATGGGAAATACAATCCGAGTTTTGTAAATCCTCAAATAAAATTCCAGAGTTTAATTATGTTTTAAGAGATATTTTTCATTAATATCCTAGCTTGATCGTAGCCACCTTTGAGATCATCGGTGGAAAACACCCTTGACCTTGCCAATTGATCCAACATTATTTCATCTAGCCGTAAAACACCATAAACCTTTACATCTTTAATCTAAATAAGCTTTAAAATACATACAACATTACATGAATACTTGCATTTTTGTTTTATTAACATGAGTGTCCAAACTAGCTTGTACATAACTCATCTAATCTCATAAATTTTAAAATTATTCATGTATTTAACTCTTGAATTTCTTACATGTTTTGGTGCAAAAGAACAAGAAAACTCCCTCTATCTTTTTTAATGGCCGCAACAAGTTTTGCAAAGAGAAAGAAGGGAGAAGCTCTTTTTTGTTCTTTTTCTATTGTACCCTCACTTAAGTTTTCTTTATATTTGCGGGTAATCTTCCTTAACTCCTGGTATATTTTTATAATGAATTCTCACTAATTTCCATAACATATATTTTTCATATCATGTGTTCATTTATCACTCCTAGATAATTATATTCAATAATTCATCATCTTAATTTATTAAATAATCTATTGTTCTTCATTTCATTATTCATTTTATTCAAATCTTCTTTAAAACAAGCTTTATCTTGAGATTTTAATTATAAAAAATATTTATAATTTATATAAAAAAAATTGAACTTAACTTTTAAAAGAAAAAAACTATCACAAAGTCAAATACACGCTAAAAACGATGGACATCACAGATTTAGAGTACCTTCATGTTACGGGCGAGGCAACCAGAAATATGCCAATTCAACTGAGAGAGTGGACAGTCATTAGGCTCGGGATGGATTGCTTGAGCATTATTGATAGTTTCTGCAATATTATGACGATATTTATTAATCTCTTATCTCTACTGAATCAATGGATTGAAAAGTTTTTATCTGGATGCTCCCGCGAAATAAAGGAGTCGATAATCTCTCACCTTTCTTCGAAATGTTATTGGTTATAAATATAATTAAAATCCTGAATATAAGATTTATAGAGGAAATGAGATTTAATAGATGAGATTCATAAGGTTTTTTCAAGGTCTTAACAGGGTAAAGAATTGGACTTTTCGTGAAAATGAATCGAAGAAAGGCTGTCCATTAAACAGAGAGAAAAAGAAAGGAAAACGTTCCATAAACTGTGGTCACTGGCTAGAGATTTAGGGAAGGAAATATTGGAAAGAGCTTCAAAAAAAGAAAAAGAAAAAGAAAATGGATTATTTAATTGGGAGAGTTGGGATTGTTTAATCGGGAGAGTTGGGAGTTGTTAGATTGGGTGCTGCTATCACTCTTTAAAGAGTTTCCCATGAAATGTCCTCATGAATATTCATAAGATGCCTTTTATTTCGCACATAACCATGTCATCCATGTTCATGTTTGTTTAACATCAAATCATGTTTTATTGATATTTTTTTATCAATCGAGTTAATTTACATGTATCTCAACTAATAATCATCGTATTAACACTCACGTGACTTTAAATTAAAATCACAAAACCAACCAGAGTTTTTACAGTTAGGTGTTGATTGATATGAATGACATCGGTGAGGTCAATAGATAGAGTAGAGCCCATATGATCTGAATGCTTTAAAACCTCGATCTCTTTCTCGAAACAGGAGAAGATCTGAGCGGTGAAGTGTCTACTTCAACATTAGTTCCCTACGAAAGCAATGGAGTGAAAAGATAGAATGGTGGAAGTGGTTGAATCCTTGAAATTTGGCTTAATACAAGGCCACACCCTATGTGCATGTTGGACGATATCTAAAAAAGTTTTTTCGGCTAATCAACACACGATAGGTATATATCAGTCAAATAAGAAAATATATCAGTCAAATAAGAAAATATATCTTGAGATGTTAATTGCAAAAGTCACAACAAGTGAGGCAGCCACAAATCTATCAATGCAGTTGGGAGAGGGAGGGTGAATGGCTTCATCATCATTATTAATAATATTAACAAAATACTAAGGGGAAAGCACTGTAGCTCCCCATGCACTGTGGATTGCAACAGTGGTTTCCTTTTTTTTTTTTCTTTTTTTTTTTTTTTTATTTTATGATTACGTTTTTTTTCCTAATTATTCTTTTTCTTCATTTTTTCCTCCGTTTTTTCCTTCTTTTTTTTTTGTCTTTTTTTATATTTTTTCCTTATTATATTTTTTTTCATTTTTTTTCTTATTATATATTTTTTCTTTTTCTACTTATATATTTTTTTGGTTTTTTGTTTTTTTAATAATCGGGGTGTCACAGCTAGCTTAAGCGCACCACGATTAATCTCCATATCCAATTTTTTTTTTGATAACCAGGGTGTCCGGGCCAACTTATGCATACCACGACAATCCCCGGACCCACATTTTTTTTTCTAAAGTGCTTTCCTGATGGTACATTTTTTTCTTCTTTTTTTTCTTATATTTTTGTTTTATTCACTTATACATTTTTTTATAACTAGGATCTCCGACCAGCTTAAGCACACTACGACTAATTCTTGGGCCGATTTTTTCTTAAAACAATATGGATTGCTACAGTTCTTTCACGCTTATTTTTTTTTCTTTCGCTTATACATTTTTTTTATAACCATGGTCTCTCAGCCAACTTAAGCTCTCTTTTTTCATTTTTTTTTTTCACTTATATATTTTTTTATAACCAAGATCTCCGGGCCAGCTTAAGTACACCACCACTAGTCCCGGACCAAATTTGTTTTTTTCATAATCGGGGTGTCCAGGCCAGCGTGGATGCACCATGACTAATCCCGTGACCAATTTATTATTTTTTTTCTTATATTTTTTTTTTGTTCACTTATACATTTTTTTTATAACTAGGGTCTCCGGTTCAGCTTAAGCGCACCACGACTAATTCTAGGACTGATTTAAAAAAAAAACAATATGGATTGCTACAGTGCTTTCATGCTTATACTTTTTTTTCCACTTATATATTTTTTTTATGACCGGTGTCTTCAGGCCAGCTTAAGCTTCTTCTTTTTTCCACTTATATTTTTTTTTTATAACCAGGGTCTCTGGGTTAACTTAAGCGCACCATGACTAATCCTCGAACATTTTTTTATAATCGGGGTGTCTGGGTCAGCTGATGCGCACCACGAGTTCTATAAGTACGTATATACCCCCTATAAGATAAAATCCAAGAGTTGGTTATAGGGGTGTATTGGTAATTTACCAATTATATTTTATATCGTAGTGTTACGGGCGCGACGTCAATTTCAGAGCTCATGCACATTTTGGATGGCGCGTGCGGTATCGTAGAACTACTAAAAATGTATATTAGTTTTTTATATATTCATTTTATAATGAAAAATGTGTTTAAAATAATATAATGGTATTAGAGGTATTTTCAATTTCTTTCATTTCTGTGCATAGTACAATAATCATAATACCCTCAAATAAGACAAAAACCAAGAATTGTCAGTGGGGGTGTCCCAGTAATTTTACTTTTTTAGCGCACAATAAAATAACTTTTGTAGCCTTAAATAAGACAAACGGAAGAGTTACCTGCGGTGGTATTTCAAACATTTCACGTTTAGCTATACATGCTTAAGAAAGAGTTTCACTCTCATTTTATACCACCAAAGCTAAACTTACTATGTTTTTTAAAGCGAGTTGCATTTAAAACAAATAAAAATAAAAATTAAAAATTAAAAACTAAACTAAGAGCAAAGGTGTATAGATACAAACAAAAAATTTAAAACTATCTTAGAAGGACCGAAAAAATCAAGGGATCAAAACAAAACTAAAAAATAAAAGAATAAAAACCAAAATACAACATAAAAAATTATATGTGTTAAAACTAAAAAAAAAAATTTAATCCCTGCAGCAGAGCAAGGGTTTATGGCTCGTATTATTCTACTCAGCGTGGTATTGCTCGATCTTTATTAAATTCTTTTCATTTGAATACTTGCCTCTGTGATCCTCATAGATTCATTTGCATCGTCGACCCACTATCTCAGGCTTCACAGTTACGCTACCGATTCCCGGAAATTATACTGAAAGAAGCAGAGAATACAATCAGACATCCAAGCAAAACCTTCTTGCCCGCTAATGATGAGGGAGATATCAAGAGTATGTGAAAGAAAAATCTTTAATATATATATAAAAAAAAAACCCAGAGGATAGCGTTGATTATTGAACAGGGAGAGGTGGAAATCAGTTAGTAGATAGGTGTTGCTATCACTCTTTAAAGAGATGCACATTACACTACATGTGATATACTAGTCAATTCCCCTAGCTTGTTTTCTGCGGAACAAACTAGATTTTTTATAATATTTTAAAAAAATTATCAAGAGTATAAATCTCTTACATTATCATTACATTCAATTAAATAGTTCTATCTAGCCTGATTTCATGTCTAACTCGAATTTTTAATTAAACCTCATGTGAAAGTTGACACAAAGTTAATCAGTCAATTTAATAGGTTCAAAAACAACTTGGATGACCGATAAAAACATGATATTTCTGTTTTTTTTTTAAAAAAACTTATCATGTTTGATGAGTAAGCTCGTCAAACTTGTGAATCAAATAATCCAAGTCAAAACTTCAAACTTATAAACTAGATAATGAACTCTAATAAGATTAATAACGTGTTTTTCTTCTAAACTATTGTTTATTTAATTAAACGATAATAAAAATAGATTATTAACTATTAAAAAAATCATATAAAAGGCAAAAGGCAAATCAAAATTAAAAAATAAAATTATGCAGTTTATTTCTCAACCATTATAAAAGGAAAATTAAAATAAATTATCATTTTTATATACCAATAAATACATAATATAAGGACCAAATTAAAAACAAAAAAAGTAAGCAAAGAAAAAAAGGGGTTAAAATGAAGAGAAAAAAAGAAGTCTGGATTACTATTGTAACCCGCAATGCATATGGGTGCGGAGAAACAATGTTTCTCTCGCATCTTTTAACTGTGAGTATAAAATATATTTTTCAAATAAATTCTAAAAAATCACTTATTCTACTTGAGTTTTTTACTTGAATCCTCTATCTTTCAATTCAGCCATCCCTTAAAAAAAAACATGGAATATGGTGCTTAAAAAGGCTTGATTGCACAAAGAAAAAGCTTGAGACTCAAAATAAAAATTTGTCAAAATACACTATTATAATACACAGTTAATTGTTAGAAGGTGAACAAATTTAAAATAAAAGAATCGTGTTGTTTATATTATAGGCAACTTGCTACATTTTTATTTATTATTTTGTTTTACTCAATCAAACGATAATAAAAAAAACGAACACATTCAATTAACTAAATAAAATAAAAAGAAAAGAAAAATATAATACATGACTACATATATTAGAAACATTATATGAAAGTAAAGATTCTTTATTGTCAAAAATATAGTTTATCTACTTAAAACATAATAAAAAGAATCAAAGGAGTATTAATTTAAATATAATCTTTTACATAAAAACAATACCATGAAAAAAAAGAAAGGAAAAGGGGGTCAAGCGTTGACAGGCTTGATCCATTTATATTGGGCCCACACGCGGGCTGTCAGGTAGCGTTCGTGATTGGACTTTTTTTTCCACTATTTATAGGGTGTTGTTTGACCCATTTTTTTAAAGAAAAAAATAATTATTAGATGACATGTTGTCTAATCTCACATAGATTTTGGTCACAACACTGACTGGAAAATCAGGGGTTAAGAATTTTTAACTTCAAAACCTGTTTTCAACATATTTTTTACCAAAACATCCAAAAAACACTTTATAAATCATGACAAACCTATCAATTGTGTTACAAAATAGCTCCAAAAAATAAATCAACCTGGAACCAAAAATCAATCTAAGCTCATATCTATTTTCTTATGAACTCTAAAGAAAAATATAATATGAACTTCTCTCATCGACATAATTGTTATTCGTTTTGGTGGCCTAAATCGGTGCCAACTGATCAAATATAATCTATCAATTTATTTTAAAAAAAAAAAACTAGAGTTGATTAATAACTAATATATATTATTAAAAAATGAGAAATAATGATTTTCAACTCGCTTCGTATTAGACAAATTTGTTCCACCATGATGGGGAAAAAGAATTTTATTGAGCAGACAAATATCAATTCTTTTCATGCATAAATTATGAAAATATTCCGTTCTGAATAATGCTTTAGATTCTTTTTGATTTTTTTTTAAAAAAAAGCATCTAAACATAGTTTCAAACACGGTATCTTAGATTTTGCAAGCATAGACATTCTCTACCAGCATAACAAACACAATCTAATTTCATTTCTTCCAATGTACTACATATTAGTTGAAACCACCACGCCAACCGATCAAAGCTTTCACATTGCACATATATACCCTCAAATTTGATGTGCAATGAATAATCTAAAACAAATATCAAGATCGGGTGAAGGAATGGACCCAGTAAGAAAATTTCTGCTACGACCTGCACAAGAGAATCGTGAGTTAATAATGTGCACTTCGTAAGAGACTCCTGCATACTTGCAGAGTAGAGGAACGGAGAGTTTACCTTAATCCTTCTATAGTTTGATCAGATTTCCAGACTACATCCTTTAAACCTGACGAGAAGCTCTTGTAGAACTGCCACATGATGAGATACGTCGACATTAGCCACCCACAAACTTAGCACATTAAAACTCTTTCATCCTTCCAAAACGATGAAGAATGCTTTCTTTTTTATTCAGATTAGAATGTTGACGTACCTTGTGAAACTCTAGCGTATCGCCACCAATTTTCCGCAGCTCCACCATGTGCAAAGAGGGAGCTACCTCAAACACCTGAAAGTCCAAAAGAAACAAGCTATCAACTTCCATATGCAGTATCAAATATTTGAATTAATGCACAGACATTAAAGAGTTTGTGTTATGGAGCTACAGAAGCATTGAATAAATGAATCGATACAGTGGTAGAGTTTGTGTCGATAAAGAGGATTTATGTAGCTTTCTAACTGTCGGGGTTTTTTAAGTGAAGTCCTGAACCTGGATTGTTAGCAAAGCAATAGTGCAGACAAGAATAATACCAGTCCATAACCTGAAGTTGCTGACCATCCAAATTACAGTAGACAACTGAGTGCTTGCATAAAACACAAAGGGTTTTATTGGTTATATATTAACTGAAAACCCTTTTATTCACACTAAAGAATGGCTTGGAACGCGAGAAAACATGGGGCCAACATTAATCCGAGCGAAAAAAATGGATCATACCCAATAGATTCTTGAAACAATAACATTTTAAGCAATAAAACCCTTACTACATAAAACAAATGATAAAAATAATTAGATTCCTACTAATTTCCATGTAAGATGTGGGACATGCATTTTAGTAACTCAGAAAGTTACCATGCAATTACCTTGAATAAAAAGTAGGCAACCTTCTCTTTCTTTAAAGACAATGGTGCAGTGGTAATTATTACTCGAACAATGATTGTCGAATTACAAATGTTGGGAGTTTGGAGAGTAGAATATTAATAATGAAGTATAAGAGCAAGGGAAAATATTACTACACACGTTTAAAATGATTTTCGACTTCATTCTGAAGGGATAATTCAGAGGTATCACCATGGATCAGCTCAATGTTACCTCAGTAGCTACGGAGAGTTGGCCCTTCCTCCCACTTTTGTCACCTTTCAACTTCATCTGGAATTAGTTTGGAAATAAAACCATTCAATTTCTAAAACAGAATTATAAATATAAAACCTGGAAGTTCAGGCAAATGAAAGAAAAAGGAAATTATAACGCATAGATATGAATTCGAGGTAGAAACCATTACCTTGTAGTTTCGTTTATCGACATTAAAGCCCAGAGGCTTTGCAGCTTCCTCAATTCTAGACATGATTTCATTTGCAGGGCTATGAGAAGCAATACGGGTTTCTCGCTTCACAACACCCTAGAACAAACATAGAGAGGCAAACGAGAAGCATTTAGGTAGCCATTGCGAGTTTTAACTTCGCTAGAAAGAAAGATCACAGGGCGGGCAGCATAAAGTAATCACTAATTATTAACAATATGATCATGGAGAGGGGTTGGGTCAGAAACAATTCAAACTAAGGGCCAAAAGGCTGCAGACTCTTCAACCAAAATAAAAAAGGGACAGAAAATAGAAATGGTCTGTGCATAGACATTGCCTTGGCAAACCATTGCTTTTCCAATTTACAGAATTTTGCCACCATAATATCTCACTTTCACATATCGGCACAACGAATTGCAAATTTTAAATGCAATGACCAAAGTGATGAAAGAAATCTAACTGTACGTACTGCCTGCTTCCCGAACAGATTATCAAGGCTAAATCCCTGTGTTTTAGAAATAAGCTCGAAAGCATTCATTGATACTGGTTTCACCTTCCTTTCTGTCACAAGATGTTCCTGCAAATTAAGTAACTAAAATTAGAAATGTATTGTCATTTCTGGCTGAATTCATCGTTGGCTTACAATGTCATGGACACAAACAAAAGCCCAGCAAAGTCCAGAGCCGTGATTTGAACATATGGATTAAACATTCTGAATGCCCTTTCTTAAAGGATCCGCAGAAAGTTCGGTACTAAGACATTGTTTTGGCGCCTTGTCTAAGGTAAATTTGTTGGATGCTTATACGAGAATAATTATATGTTTATGAATTGTTAAATATATATTTGTGAACTGTTAAATAAAATATAGTCTAATTAAAAAATAATCTGTTAAGTATTTTTAGACAATTGGGTTTTGGTGTATCTAATAGTATGGGAACTTTTAATGTGTAGAGATTAATTAAAGGACTATTCTTATTTTAGTGATGGACTAAATGAGAATATCAAAGGGTGAGAATGCCAAAAGGCATGAATACCTAAAGATACCTGGTTACCTATATATATGGTCATGGTATCTAGATTACATGTGCTACTTCATTTTCATTCTAACATCCCATTATCAGAGAGAAAATAAGGTTAAGGTAGAGAGAATCAAAAAACTCTTAAAGGAGAACATGTTAATCTGGATGGTCATCCATACGACTCTAGAGAGCGACTTTTAGATATGGATTCAGGTATACTTTCATTTTATCATTTATACGTTCTTGATAATTCGACATGAATAATTTCTTTATGCTATGAAATTCTAGTCCTAGCAAGGATCCGCAGAAAGTTCGGTGCTAAGACATTGTTTTGGCGCCTTGACTAAGGTAAATTAGTTAGCTTTTGTGATCAAATTTCTTACCTTTGAGTCATTAAAAACAGCATCAACATCATCTATATTCACATCCTCTTCCTGCTCGAATTGCGGCGGCTTGTATCCTTTCTTGAACCATTCATCTTCTAAAATTTCAGAAACTGTTATCCTCTGTGGAAGATGCAATCATAATATTAGTGATTATGAGCATACAATTAAGACAAGAACAAAGCCATCAAGCGCTGCATTAGGTATTTTATACGCTGATTCTCTAACCACACTAATAACAGGTCCAGAAGAAAACGCATAACGAATGAGCAAATTTAATGTACATCCAACAAAGAGAGGAATCTAGATCTCACTGTAAGAGGTTTTGGGTCAAGAATGCGTTTTATCAGTTTCTTTGCACCAGATGAAAACCACGATGGAAATGTGAAATCAGCTCCGCAAATCTGAAATTACTTTCGGACATGCATCAGCATGCATAATATGGAAGGTCTCTTGACTTAAAAAGGTGGGAAAAAAGGACTTACTTTTCTGTACAAAGCCACAAGACTTCGGTCGGAAAAAGGTAAGAATCCAGCCATAAGAACAAAGAGAATGACCCCACAAGACCATACATCGGATGCTGTGCCATCATAACCTTGGTTTTTGAGAACCTGGAAAGAAAAATAACACATGCAATCAATATAGTACAGATAAATAAATGTATTATCTGATAATTGTAATCCCACCAAATTCAAGGCAAAATACCTCAGGTGCGACATAATTTGGTGTTCCACAGGCAGTGTGAAGCAGCCCATCACCCTAAAATTAGAAAACCAGAGGAAAAGGTTTGCCTTCATTGTTTTATATTTGCAGAAACGTTTCTATAATTCAAGATAAAGGGGCCAGTGTCTACACATACAGAGCGTTGTGTGTTAATTTTCATCATAAAAATGTTGGGAAATACGCAATAAATCCAAGTATCAAATAACACACTTCTTACAAAACTCAATCCACCTGGAGAAAGCTGCTCCTTTCGACATAAATGCACAGCATAGGATGTAAGCAAGGATCACAATGCTTACCTGCAATTGCTGTGAGAGCGCACTCAATCCAAAATCCGAAACTTTAAGAACACCTTGTGAATCAAGAAGAAGGTTCTCAGGCTGCACGAATGCAGAGTAGCCATTAATGATAAACAAGTAACTCCTGGTTGAACGAGGCCAGAACCAAGTGTGTGAGCGTGTGGGCACACGTATTTCTGAACACACCCGCCTGTCATTAGGAAAATGAATATAGGAAATCATGCAAGGCATGGAGGCAAACCTTCAAATCTCTATGGAAGACGCCTCTACTGTGGCAGTAATCCACGGCTTTTATAAGCTGCTGGAAATATCTTCTGGCTTCGTCCTCTTTAAGTCTCCCGTGCCTAGCCTAGGAGCAAAAAAGCCTCCAAATAACTTTTTTAATTACGTGTTCAGTGCAGACAAATTAAAAACAGCAATGCACAAGAAAATGGGATATGCGAAAAGTAATAGTAAATCAGAGGATCTAATTAGCTCGAGGAAAAAAAAAAAAAAAACTTCTTACAATTTTGTCAAAGAGCTCTCCCCCGTCAACAAACTCAATGACAACGTAAATCTTAGTTTTACTTGCCATGACCTAAATATATGTGCAAGTAGCATTAGTAAAACTAGTCGCATACATATAAAAATCTCAAGAATTTTTTTCTTTTATTAAAAATTGCAAGTACCTCAAAAATCTTGACCACATTTGGATGTTTAATCAGCTTCATCGTTGATATTTCTCTTTTTAACTGCCAACAATAATTATTAAAAAAAAAAAACACAACAACAACAACAACACTAGCAATTCTCTTAATCATTGATTCAAAATTAATAAATCATCATAATTAGAATACTTCTATTCCCACGATACAGAAAGTGAAAGAAAAGAAGTTGATAGAAGATTAACATTAATTATCAGAACCTGTTCGACCATCTTGTGACGGAGGACTTGATCCCGGTCGAGAATTTTAATGGCCACGACATCACCGGTTTGAACATTTTTAGCGACCTTGACCTTGGCGAAGCTACCTTCACCAATGGTCTTGCCTAACTCGTAGTTTCCTACTCGTGTTCTCCCCGCCGGTACCTTGACACTCATGATATTTTTTTTTTCTGTGTTGATAATAATTCAATTTGTCAGATCAATGGATTTTGTTTTTGTTGTTGTCGTTGTTGTATCGTATAAATGGAATGGTTTTTGGATTAGAGGAAGAAGAAGGGAGGAGGGAAATTTCGAGGATGGTGCGATGATGCAGGGCTGGTCCTCACGTAAGTACTACAGGTCAATCAATGCACTCCCGGTTCCCGTGTCTGACATTTCTTTTTGGTAATTGTTGTTTTTTTTATTCGTTTTATATTATTTTTAAGAATATTTTTTTATCTAAAAATATATTAAAATAATATTATTTTTATATTTAAAAATCATTTTTTATATCAATACATAAAAATAATTTAAAAATATTAAAAAATTACATTTTTTTAAAAATGACTCTTAAAAGTTCAATTTCTAGCCTTATATACTAAGCAGATAGTAATAGAAGGCTATTGAGTCCCAAGAAGAAAGAAAAAAAGATGCAACCCCTTCCGATCGAGTGAAAGCAAGGGCAAATTCAATGTCCGAGTCCTCTTTTCTTATCCTAGTGACGGTTATTTTCGTGGTTAAAGTTATTTTTTAAAATATTTTTTATTTAAAAATATATTAAAATAATATTTTTTATTTTTTTAAAAAAATATTTTTGATATTAAAATATCTAAAAATATCAAAATTCATTTAAAAAAAAATTAACGGAGTACCAAATATTTTCTTAGTCTACATCTCACCCGAGTTGAATTGACTTGGAATGCTAACCTAACCGGATTTGGAATACTGGACAGCTTATTCGAAAGCTAAGGAACAGCAGGCTTACTGAAGTCTTGAATTCCCTGGTTAGCTGACTGCGGGAATTCATAAATGACCTTGGATGAATTTTGAAACTCATTGTAACATAAAGTATTTTTTATTTAAAAATATATTAAAATAATATTTTTTTTATTTTTTTAAAAATTATCTGTAATATCAATGATGTAAAACTAAAATATATAAATTAAAAAAAATAAAAAAAAATTAATTTTAAAAAAACCACTTTTGAAATAAGTCGGAGGCTTCCGTAGAACCCGGGAATTCACGTGCTCATCCCTTGCATAAACTCAACTCTTTTCGAAATTAAATTTTAATATGGGAAAAATCCTTATGGGAAATGTTTGCAATATGTTGCCAGTCTCGTCTAAATTAGCAATGTAGTTTTCTTACATGTTCTTGAGATCATGTTTGTGAATATTTTTATTAAAATTGATATTTTATTAAATCAAATGAAAATAAAACAGAGTCATCAAACTGGAAGTATAACAAATGAGAAAAAATTTAAAGTTCAATCCCTTACACGTCAGACAGCCAATCAGAAATGTCACCAAATTTAGTAACTGCATGCAAATTGACAAAACAAATAACTAAAAAAACATAAACAAATCAAAAGAATAAGAGTCAAATTGAAAGGGAAAAAAACAATACACCATTAATATTGATTGAATGATGAAATTGAAATTCAATAAGACTTTATAAAAAAAATTAAGAAAACATTAGAAACCTTTAAAAAGGATCAAATTGAAAACAAATAACATATAAAAATTATAATTGAATAACTAAATAGAAAACAAACTACATTATTTTATAAAAGTTCCAAGAAAAAAAAATTAGGATTAAAATTAAAATACTAAAAATAAATAGGGCTACGGTGCATTTCATGAGGCAACTAGAGAGAAAAAATGATTACCAACAACAAATCATTCATCAACCACCAACTGTCATCACGTGTCTCACGAGGAATAAGATAACAAGACAACAATTCTAATGAAATGATGTAACAATAAATTTGGAGGTGTTGCCCGCATAGTTCAAAAAACACGGGTGCCCTTCCATTCTTAGATCCTCGAGGAAAACAAGAATAAAGATTTCTTTTATTAAAAATATAACTATTAATAGTAAAAGATCCAATATACCATCCATGATTATGAAATTAACAAAATGTGAAAAGGATAAAAAAAAGAAAACGCTCCTGAACACAAGCTTTTATTTATTTTTATTTCCAAAGTAATAAATATATATTTTAAAAGGCAAAATTATGTTTGGTCAATAGATGTATTTTTTTTTATTGTAATGGTAAATCAATTATTTTACTGTTATATAAACATTAAAAAAAGTACTCGTTAATAATTCTTCAATCAATAGGCCATTAAAAAAAAGATTGAATTACCCTCAAATTTGTTCCTCAAAGTACAAAAGCATAATTTAATTATCCTAAATGTTTTTATGACTATGTGCATAGTGATTTTCACTACACTATATGTGGTTGCTAACAATGAAGTCATCGGAAGGGTTTGAAGTCACTCTCACGCGGGAAAGTGGTGTACTAGATTTTGGCTACTCGTCCTTTTGTTTTTTTCTGTATTGATTTCAATGTTCGGTTACTCGTCTCACGGTGTAACTTTGTCCACGCATTCTTCCGCGCAGAGACTTCTCTCATGGATCACATAACTACGAAGATAAAATGTGTGAACCTGAAAAAAGAAATAATAATAATAATAAAATTAAAAACACATTTCCATTTCTGACCATACGAGGCTTAGAATGGCTCCTCGAAACAAAAAAGCATGAATGTTTTGAAGACAAAAATTAATAATTTATAAAAACCCAAAACGACCGTATTGGATCTGCTGGTTTTTGATGGGCCCAGTCATATAAGAAAATATTATCTCCATTTGATGGGCCCATTCTCAACTTATAGAGGACATGCAACTGAAAGGATTCATATAAAAGTAGCTGGACTAACTTGGTCCAAACCTGGCCTATATAATGGGCTGTTTTAAACTGGATTTTTTGGAATGTTATTAGAGTCCATAGTGGATACTATCTTGGGTCCATAGACTTCTATTCTTCAAAGGGATTAGGCCATCCAGCACCTCGGCCGAGGAACTGGTTATTTGCTTCGAGAGCTCGTGTTCTGTTTTTTTTTTAAATAAATAAATAGTAAGATTTTATGAATAAAAAATATATTATTTTATTCTCCATAAAATAAATATTTTAAATGTAATTATATTGAGATTCAATGAAAATATAAAATTATTTAGCCAACCAAATGCTAAAAAGTTTTTTCTATAGTGAATGGACACTTGTCCGACTAATGTTACAATAAAGCGAAACAAAGATCTGTTTGTTGTTGTATTTTGAAAGTGTTTTTTGGAAAAATATAAAATATTTTTTTTTCTTATGTTTTTAGACATTTTGATCAAATGATTTTTTAAAAATAAAAAGTATATATTATTTAATATATTTATAAATACAAATATTTTAAAAAACAACATGTAAATGCAACTTGTTACAGCTTTGCCCTCAATATAAATTACAGTCATAGGATACTTCGGTATAACCTAAGAGGTCAAATGAAAAAGGGAGGGGGGCTAAACAACTTCAGTTGTATGGGAAACCATTTACAAAAGAGTTTTGAATTTTTTTATTTAAAATTATTTTTTTATGTTTTCAGATTATATTATGTTAAAATTAATTTCTTTTAATATATTTTTAAATAAAATTTGTTTTCAAAAATAACTTCTACAATGTTTCCAATACTAAATCCCTCCTGCCGTTACATCCCTGCTGCATCGGTAAATTCTACTTGGTACATGGCAGAGTGCTTGCTTCCTACTTCCATAAAAATGGTATTTACGGTTAAATATCATATTACGTCCCATTTTTAAGTTAACAAGAAGGCAATGCATTTGTTACTAGTAATTTTCATTAAAAATGGGAAAAAATAATTCCACAAAATAATTTTAAATAAGAAAAAAATAAATTTGATGGGGGAAAAGCGCAACCCAAACCACCCTTGAATTTATTAAAGCAGAAATGGGGTTAATAAAAATGAGTTTCTCCTTTTCTTTTTCCTTTTGCAGATGATGTGTAAATCGTAGCATGGATCCTCTCGAGAGAGGGGAAGAACACTAGTATTAAATAGTATAAACAGAGAGAAGCACCGAGTAAGAAGATACGTGCGTGGTTCAAGAACATGGAAAGCACCTTTCATTATTTAAAAGAAAAACCTTGAAAATTGAAAGCCAAATAATCATAATCATAATCATAGAGGAAATGAAGATATGATTTTGAAAATTTATTTGAGTGAACCCGCTGTCCACTGGAGCTCACAGTCCAGCTGTCAAAGTAGGCAAGGTCACCTGAATTAAAAAGACAGAAGAATCTACCCCGGATAGCTTCATCGATCGCAAAGAGCCTGTTTCTCTTTTTTATATTAAAATAATGTTTTTTTTTTTACAAAACATTATATTAATATATCAAAATAATATAATTCGTTCAAAAAGAATAATTTCCTAAGAAAATCATTTTTAAAATATAAAAATAAACTAGGCGGAGAGTTAAAGCCAAAGACGTAATCATTTTTTTCTTTAAAAAAAAGAGGAAAGAAAACAAGAAGTCACTTATGATTGTAAGCTAGAGTTGGTTGATTGCTTCGGGAAAAAAAATAAAAACAAGAGATCACGTGATGGTAATTGAAAGCATGATTTTTTAAATTGATTTTTCGTTTATAAATGCATTATATATATATATATATATATATATATATATATATATATATATATATATTAAAATACTAATATAAAAATATTAAAAAAAACAATTTAAAATAAAAAATAAAATTCAACTTTTTTAGGCCGTCATGAGCTCTTCTTTCTCTTGCTTTATTATCAGTTCCCGCATACCACTGCATCTTTAACTTGTCTTTAAACAAAAAAAAAAAAACCCTCCGATTCTCCTTCAAAACTAAGGTATGTTTCTCTATGAAGTTGTTACTCTTGGCACTGTATTTATATATAGTTTGTCATGCTAATTAAGATATATATGGTAAATGGTAGTTCTCTTCTTTCTTGAATTTCAGCCAGAGAATTGGAATTGGTCGATGGGAACGCTCGAGGAAGACAAGCATGAGGCAGATGAAGAGTATTATTCCGAGAAGACATACCAAAATTGTTTGTGGTCAATTCTGGTGAGCATGGCCGGAGGTTTACTCCTGCTCTGGTGGGGTTATGAACATCACCCAACAAATACTCAGCTGTGGATGGTGCCCTCTGGTCTCATTCTGTTTCTTACTCCTCTAATTGCCTGGGTCGCTCTCGTCGGCTCTCGAACCTGTACCTGTGAAGTAGAAGACGATGAGTCAAAAACGAACGACCTTGTTGTTTAGGTAGGTGACTCAGTCGATGCTGAAAGAAACTATAAAAAAAAATGGAAGGGTGGTTTGATTTGTCAGTATTTTAGTTGGCTACTTGTTAGAAACATGGAGGTTTAAGTGCTAGCGCAGCATTTGCTTCTATGATTACAGTATAAACTTCCAAGCAAAATTTATGCTTACGTTTTTTTTTTTATCAATTACCTTTTGAAGGTCCATCCATCTATTAATAAAATCTTTCCAATTTCTTTTGTGGCATGTAAACTTCAATTCCGCTTTAAAAATATCTTCAATTTCCCTCTAAAAGCGTTGTCTATCATTTAGTCCCCTGGAAAAGGCTCTAAAATAATTCATTTTAAAGACATAAAAAATGAGTTTCAAACCAAATTGACTAGAAAAATATGCTTTCGCTTTAATAATTAAAAAAAGTACAAGAAATATAACTAACACGAGTTTTGATTAATATGAGAATTCATTTAAGATTTTTTAAAAAAAAACTAATAAAATCATTAAATATGATATTGGATTCATTTAGATTTCAATTAATATTTTTTTTATGTAGATTGTTCCTTTAAAAGAAAAAGGAAAAACACAACCAAAATGCTCAAGATATATGCTAATTTTATTGGATTTGTTTGCGCTCCGCAAGTAAGAAAAATTTAGTGAGGAATTGATAAAAAATATAATCATGTTGAAAAAATTGAAGTGTATACATGTCTTATGATAAATTTTTAAGATACATATTCCAATATTATGGACAAGATTCTTGAAAGTTGAGACTGGTAAAGATTTTATAAATAAGTCTGTTAAATTATCACTTGACCTGATTTGTTTTATATCATTTATCTCTTTTTTTGGAGCTCGTGAGTATAAAAGAACTTTGATGAGATATGTTTTGTTTTATCTCCTTTAATATAGTCTCCTCTAAGTTAACTGATGCAGGCAATATTATCTTTAAATAATATTGTGACACTATTTTCAATGGTTGACAATCCATATTTTTTCTCAATGTACTCGATAATTGATCTTAGACATATATATTCTTGACTTACTTCATATATCGCGATAATCTCTGAATGATTTGATAAAGTAGCCACTAATATTATATATTCTTGACTTGCTCCATATATTGCGATAATCTTTGAATGATTTGATAAAGTAGCTACTAATATTTGTTTGACAAATATCCAAGAAATTGCAGTACCACTATAGGTAAATAGATAACCTGTTTATGATCTCTTTTTGTGAGGATAAGAGAGATAACCTGCATCTGCATAACCAATCAATTATGAATTTGATCCGCAATAAAATAACCTCATTATGGTTGTTCTGTGAAAATAGCGAAATATATATTTGACTCCATTCCAATGTGTTTTTATGAGAGTGGAACTATATCTTACCAATATATTTATTGTGAAAGCTATATCTGGTCTTGTACAATTTGCAAGATACATAAATGCTCCAATAATACTAATATATGGTACTTCAAGACCAATAATTTCTTCATCCTCTCCTGGAGGTTGAAAATAGTCCTTTTCGCATCAAGTGATTGAAAAACCATCAGTGTACTCAAAGGATAAGCATTGTCCATATAAAAACACCTTAGGACTTTTTCTGTATACATCGATCTATATACAAATATTTCATTTGAAAGATGTTTGATTTGTAAACCAAGATAAAATTTTGTCTTTATGAGATCTTTCATCTCAAATTTATTTTTAAAATAGATTGTAGTTTTTGTGAGCTTTTTAGAAGTACCAATAATATTTAAATCATTAATATATACTGCAATAATAACAAATCCAAATATTTTTTTTACACGGACAAATCTCATCATTATTAAACCCCTTTTTTAAGAGGTATTCGTTAAGACGATTATACCACATCCTCCCATATTGCTTCAACCCATATAAAGATTATTGTAGTTTATTGGAATAAACTTATGGGTTCATTATAAAAGGCTTCAGACATTGTAAATCCTTCAGTGATTTTTATATGGATGTCTTTATCTAATGATCCATATAGATATATTGCAACTACATCCATTAAACGCATATCTAGAGTTTATAAGATTGCTAAACCAATTAAAAATTTGAAAGTAACTGTATCCATAATTAAAGAATAAGTTTCCTCATAATCAATGTCGGGTCTTCACGAGAAACTTTGTGCAACAAGTCGTGCCTTATATCGCACAATTTCATTGTTCTCATTTTGTTTTCTAACAAATATCTACTTATATCTAACGAGTATAACACCTTTAGGTTTATGGACTACAAGTCCAAATACTTCACGTTTCAAGTGAGTTTAACTCTATTTGGATTGCTTATTTCCACACTGTCCAATCATTTCTATTTTGACATTCTTCAACAGTTTATGGTTCAAATTCAATATCAATTCTAGTGATGTTAAAAGCAACTTTAAATGCAAACACATCATTTATGATAATTTTATCTTGTTCCAAAATTTCTCTTGTATGAACATAGTTTATGGAGACTTCATTATTTTCATGTACCTGGTTCTCTTCAAAAGGTCCCTTTTTAGGAGGATCAGTATTGGAAGATGATATGAACACAAGATTTTATGTTTGTTTTGTGGGTAAGAACTCTCCAAGAGTACCATTATCTATTCATTGGAGTTTTTGTTTTATAGGGTTTTCGTTTTTAGCGCCAATAAGTATTCCACGCTCCAGGCGTGGTATAGATTCATTTGTTGCTATATTGACTTTTTTTCCTTTAGGGATTTCAATTATAGATGGAGCATTTGTAGTAAGAATATGGGATTTAACTACCTTTTCACTACTAGTGAAAATATTCGATAATTAATTTGCAATATTTTATAAATGAATTACCTTTTGAACTTCAAGTTCAAATTGATTTGTCCTTGGATCAAAATGAAATAACTTTGAATTATTTCAAGTTATTTTCTGTCGTGCTCCATATACTGATTTTTATTTCCCTAATGATGGAAAAATATTCTCATCAAAATATGTCTTAAAAATATCACCAGTCAAAGGTTCAAGAAATCCAATAAAAGATGGAGAAACAAAACTAGCATAAAATTTCTATTTTTCATTGTGAACCCATTTTAGTCCTTTGTGGGAGTGTTACAAGGCACATATACCGTACAATCAAAAGTTCATAAATAAAATATATTTGGTGGAATATCATTCACAAGTTATAAAAGAGAATAATTATGGCAATCACTTGATATAATTCTAACTAATGATGTATCATGTAATATAAAATGTCCCCAGACAAATGTAGACAATTTTAATTTCATAAGTAATGGTCTTGCAATTAATTAAAGTTGCTTTGTAAATGATTTTGCTAGACCATTTTGAGTATGTACATGAGCAACGAGATGTTCAACATCAATTCCAATAGAAGTGCAAAAACTATCAAATGATTGAGAAGTAAACTCACCAGCATTGTCCAATCGAATTTTCTTGATAGGATAATCAGGAAATTGTGCTTGTAGCCTAATAATTTGTGCTATTAATCTTGCAAATGCAATATTTCGACTAGAAAGTAAACAAACATGTGACTGTTTACTTGATGTATCAATCAATACCATAAAAGATCTAAAAGATCTGCATGGTGGATGAATAGGCCTACACATATCTCATTGAATTCTTTTGAGAAAATATGGTGATTCTATAAGAACATTTGATGGAGATGGTTTGGTAATTAATTAACCTTGAGAACATACAGCATATGGATTTTCACTTGGTAAAAAATTGTCAGGTTCTTTAAAGGATGCCCATATGAATTCTCAATAATTCATCTCATCATTATTGATCTTGGATGTTCGAGTCGATCATGCCAAAGCATAAATTGTTTTGGGTGGGAACACTTTTGATGTATCACAACCTTTGATTCAATATATTTCATGATCGTACAATAAATTTCAGAGGAGAAAGCAGTTAGGCTTTCAAGTACAAGCTTCTGACCGGAAATATGTGCAGTAATATAAAGATATTTTTTCTATCTTCATCTGTTGTTTAAAAGTAAATTTCTTCTGAACTTAAGTGAATATAATGGATCTTTGTTATGTGGTAACACAATATTAGCTTTTCTAGATCCTTTAATGATGTTTGTTGGACCTGATATTATAGTGGCATTAGCTTTGTTTAATGTCAAATACTCAAAATATTTATTTTCCTTAAGAATTTTTTTGTGTTGTTGCACTGTCTGCCAGACATAAATCTTTATCATGAAAAATCATGTCGCTATTCAGAATATAATTAAAGCTTATTATTTAAATTAAATCAAACTAATATTTTTTTATTGAAAATATAATAACATAAATATGTTAATACAAATAAAACTATTAATCATCTCTAATTATTTTACCATTAAGCATGCTTTTTGTCTTATCTAAGTTTTCAAAGAAATCAGAAATATCAAGATAAGTATTAACACCAATATAAGCAGTGTGATTTTCAGAATCGTCTTTATGAATACAATTAGTCTCAACTGTATTTTGTTTCAGAGAACCTTGAAATAAATCTGTAAGATGTTTTGGTGTACGGTAGATACATGACCAATGACCATGCATATCACACCTATGACATTTGTTTTCTAGTTTATGCAAATTCTTGCCTTTTCTTGTCTGGGTTCATTGTTTCTTCACTTCTGGTGGTATGGTGAGTTGTGTTTTAGAAGATTATTTCTTCTTCCTTTTCACTTTTTTTCATACCTATATCATTGATTCTTTCTTGTCCTTTGGACAAAGGTGTCATTCATTTCAGGGATTGATATAGAATTTGTGGGATGAGATTGATGATTTTTCATCAAAAGCTCATTATTTTGTTTAGTCACAAGAAGACATGAAATTAGTTCTGAGTACCTTTGAAATTATACACTCTTCTATATTATTGCTGCAAGACAATGTTTGAGGCATGAAAAGTAGAGAAGGTTTTTTTTCTCTAATATTTGGTTTTCTATGATATCTTCACCACATAATTTCAATTAAAGGGTAATTTTAAAAAGAGCTGAATTATAGTCACTAATCAATTTAAAATCTTGTAACCCAAGGTGCAACCAATCATTCAACTGTGAAGTGATTTTAAAAGAGCAGAATTATATTTACTTATCGATTTAAAAACTTGCAACCCAGGTGCAACCATTCGTAACAAGCTTGAAAAAGTATGGTAAACTCGACATCAATGTTCCATGACAAATAATTATTTCTAAAGATACCAAGAACGATAAATTCAAGTTTGGTCAGATTTGATATTGTGTTTATTTATAAGAACAAGAAATAACTTATTAAATAATATCATGAATATAAAAGATGAAAATAAAAGGTACTTTTGTGAAAACAATATTCGAAGCTGATAAGTAGCACAGGTAATGAGCAACTGTTTAAGAGCCCGTTTGGCACGGCGTTTCAACCGCCGTGCCGCATAAATTCAATTTTTTTTTTCATTTTAAATGAACATGTTTTGGTGTTTTTAGATCATTTTGATGTGTTGATGTCAAAAATATTTTTTTTTTTAAAAGAAAACATCATTTTGAAAATATCCGAGCTTATTATTTAAATTAAATCAAACTAATATTTTTTTTTTGAAAATATAATAACATAAATATGTTAATACAAATAAAACTATTAATCATCTCTAATTATTTTACCACTAGGCATGCTTTCTGTCTTATCTAAGTTTTCAAAGAAATCAGAAATATCAAAATAAGTATCGCAAACCCATTCCGTCGTCATGAAATCCTCAATATTCATATATGCAAATTCATTCTTGCAGCTAGTAGACGTGTTTTCCTGTTTATGAAACATGACAGAATGGCATACTGTATAGCAATGCATGAAAAAATGGTGGAGAATTTACCATGTGATGCGTGAATACAAAAACATGGTTGTACTGTGTGCTAATAGCTGTTTTTATTTATAGGTTTCCACACCTATTCAAGTTTGGCCTTCCCCTTACTGCCATGCTGAGCAATATCTGATCTTAGCTTCCATTTGTGGTTGCCCCTTCACGTGCAACTCCAGGATGTATTATTTGCTACTATCTTTCTTATGATGGCTGATTTATCTCTTTTAATTCTTTCTGCAGTACCTTGATGAAAACAAAGAGTTGCTTTTGGCGATATGGGACAACCAAAACCTTGGAAAACTTGCTGAATGTGCCCGGTAAGTGATTTGTTCTCATGCGTGCGAGTGCATGCCCATGCTATCCTCTTGTTTCTTGTGTATTGTGTTTTCAGTGCTCATGTTAAGTATAATGCAAGATCTAGTATACTAGAAGTAAGTGGGGCTATTTAGGAAAGTTGAGAAAAAGGGTCTCATGACTGATGAGGCTGGTTTTGAAATCCAATCTTGGTAACTTTTTCTCTAACAAATATATAAGAATTCCATCATGGTTAGAGCAAAAACAGACAGAAATCTCAAAGTTTGTGTTCTGGTACCTATTCAGAACAAGACTGGATGTAGTTCTCTGAGTTCCTAATTACCCACTAGCATTTTAATATCATCCAAGCAATCAAACCCAACACATTCAGTTGGTAGCTGGCATCATTATTGGTGATGAAAACATGGAGTGGCATATCTTAAATTTATTCAATATTGCCTGTTTAAATTTGGGGTCAATTATATCTTGTCCTGTTGGAAATGGGACTGAACTTGTGGACCTTGTCCGTCACCAGTTTATGCCTTCAATAATCATTAATTTGTTTATAATGGCGGGGATGGTCAGTGTGCATTCCAGATGTTAATGGTGCCACTGCATCCATAGCTGAGGTATTCACTTATTCTTTTGTCTCAAACCTCATTGTACTACATATATTCTATATCATATAATGGGAGTGCTTGACTATCATTGCACTAGTTTTTCACCAATGTTCTCAGAAACAATAAACATCACCTGAAGAAGGCAGCATCATGTATAATAAAGTCTGTGCTTACAGTTAGATGGCAGTCCAGGTGAAATGGAGGAGAGCCATAGGATAAAAACTTAGACTGGATCTGAATTTACCACAGACACCAGCAATGCCTCCTCAGCAATGGCTCAGCAACCAGGTATTTCCCCCCCTAAGATGCCATTACAGTGCAATGCTGTAAATCAAATGCAGGATCCTCAGCTGTTGCACCAGCAAGGGCAAATGGGAATGTGATGGCTCTGAGGATGCAAATTGATGTGGCCTCCTGATGGATTCTGTTTAAATCCCTTTGGCTGCTGATACTAGGCACCCCTTTCTGCAGAACTGTTGAAGAGTTGACATTTTATGGTATGCCAATGAATCAAAATCAAACCAGGGGTGAGACAGAGGCTGTTGTGGTTTGTGCAGAAGGAAGAGATGGAAGCTTGTGTTCTCTCATTGATGTCTGTCTCTAATTGTACGTCCATCATTTTGTAATAACTTGAAGATGATGCTTGGTGTTTTGAATTTTGGTCTCACAGAGTCATCGTTTTCAGATAGTTTTGTTTGGCACAATTTTACAGAATTAGTAACTGGGCCATAGAGTTCATAGGCATTTTTAGATCACCGTCTGTTGGCTTAGCCTCCATCAACTTTAATGAGCAAAGCAACTATGGGATCCACGTGTGAATAATTAATTTAGAACATGTTGGTGAAAATAGGTACTCGAATTATTTGGTCCATCAACTTTTTTGCTCTTCAGTATTGACCCATCAACTTTATTTTGATGATTATTAGATTTTATTTTTTGATTGGAAAATAATTTTTTTTATATCATTTTGATGGGGTGATAATTATGTTTTAAAAAATAAAAAATATTAATTTAATATAATTTTAATAGAAAAGTATTTTGAAAAGTAGTTATCACAATTTAGAAATTATTTGATATTATAAAATTATAGTTATAAAAGCTGTTAAAGGGATAAAATATAAACGGAACAGGGTAAGAAGTGAGGGAACTGGCTAGTGAGGGAATGAAAGAAAGAATCCAGGCAAAAAGAAACAAAGATAATGACCTCCGAGGAACCTTTTCCAAATCAGAAGATAAGGAAGTTCCATTGGTAGAAGTATTAAACAGTATTTGAAGGATAATATATTTTTCTAAAATATTTTTTTATTTGTTTAAAAAAGTTTTTTTATTTGAAAATATATTAATATATATTAAAATTTATTCTTAGCATCATTGAATTAAAATAATGATCTTCATTTTTTTTTAAATTAACTTAATATATTTTTTTATATAAAAAACAGAGTGATAATGTAAACAAATACATCATTGTGTGTTCTTGAGTGACTATTTTAGAGTGTTGTTAAAGTTATTTTTTAAAATGTTTTTTATTAAAAAAAAACGTATCAAAATAATATATATTTTTTTTAAAAAATCATTTTTAAATATAAAAATATCAAAAATAATTAATTTAAAATAAAAAAAATATTTAAAAGAAAAAACACGTATTGACAATCACTTGTACTCCGTGAAAGGACCTTCACCGTAACCCAGAAGCCAGCTTCGTAGTCAGATTTGAACTAAAAAAACATTTTTAGGTTGAGTTAAACAAGAAAATGTGAGCATCTATATGGGATCGGCTTACTTAAGCATGATGAATTGCTGCGTAAGAAACCCTATCTTTTACCAGGAAAAATTCTCCATGATGTGCCATCTGCTCCATCAATTCAAACTTAATTGTCATATGAGCTTTGAACTTGAAATAATTTGATGAAATAACTTGGTGTTTGTTTTTGAAATGATTAGTATTTTTGAAAACTTTGAATTTTTTTTATTGTAAATTATGTTTTTAGTATTTTTATATCAAAAACTATTTTTTGAAAAATATTATTTTCATTCAGTTGACTTTAAATAACAATACTTCTGACCAAACCCTTATGATGCAATATCTATTGCTGCAAACTAAACTTGTTTGTCAGGCGTTAGCTGCTATAATTATTATTTTTTGTATTTTTAAATTATTTAGATGTGATTATTTTAAAAATTAAATTATTTTAATAAATCCTTGAAAAAACAAATTAAAAAATAATCCTACCGCAGAATTCGAACCACTTTCGGAGCCATTAAAAAGAAAACAATTAAAGAAAGCGACGTTTGCAGTCGGTCGAATTCTGGGTAGCTAAATTTCAAGGGGAGAGAGAATTCCATGTATGAGTGGAATTGAATCATTCAATTCTATAATAAGCCCATCGACTCGACAGATTATAAGATGGTCTACGACCTTATCCCTTCCAAACCTCCGGCAATTCCATTGAAGCCCCGTCACATTTTCCATGGACTTTTTTAACACGCCATCTCCATCTGTGTGCTAAAGACGCAACCGACTCGAGCCACACAGCCAAAAACTTCGTTTCCCTTCTTCTTTCTTTTGAAAAACCTTACAGTTCTGAGCAAGTACAGCACCGAAAATACATATCTGATACCACCGATATTTGAAGCTTTCAAGGAACATGAAGGAAGAGCAGTTACCTTGTTTCAACCACCGCCAAACCATCAATAACAAGAAAACAAGATTGGTATTCAGACTGTTGAATTCTCCAGCTGTGTACGTTATCCTCTTGCTGCTATCCTACGCGCTAGGTTACTTATCAGCTCCGAGCTCCCGCTCTCCACCGCAGCCTTTATCATCTCCAGAAATCTTGAAAGTGGGTGACAGCCTCAACACCCAACTCGACAACTTCCGAGTCAAGACTCGCTGTGCCGAGCCCCTTCCACCCCAACTCGTCCATCAAACAATTCTTGACCGGGTTTTCAACTCCACGTCACCATACGACAATTTTCCTCCTGCGTATGTTAGCGGCCTCCTTAGAGAGAAAAAGCTCAAGGGATGGGGCTCTTACGGTGAGGTTTTTGAACACCTTATCCAAAAAGCGAAGCCTAAAGTGATTATCGAAGTGGGTACTTTCCTGGGCGCTTCGGCTCTCCACATGGCCGAGTTGACCCGCAAACTGGGGCTGGATTCACAGATTCTTTGCATAGACGATTTTCGCGGGTGGCCCGGGTTTCGTGACCGGTTCGGTTATGTTAAGATGGTAAACAGTGACGTTATGTTGCTGTACCAGTTCCTGCAGAACGTTATTCACAAAAATGCTACCGGGTCAGTTTTGCCAATGCCATTTTCGAGCGGGTCAGCTTTGGAGAAATTATGTGAGTGGGGTGTGTTTGGTGATTTGATAGAAATCGACGCGGGCCATGATTTTAACTCGGCGTGGGCTGATATAAACCGGGCCTACCAGATCTTGAGACCCGGTGGGATAATTTTTGGGCACGATTATTTTACCGCAGCGGACAATAGAGGCGTGAGAAGAGCAGTCAATTTATTTGCTCAAATGATCGAGCGTAAAATCCAAACTGATGGGCAACATTGGGTCATCGACTCCGCCTGATTACTTCTTGACTGTCGAAGAGTTACCGCTGATAATTCTGTGAGATTAAATCTTGTTAATTCCTTAAAGGACACGTGTGTCGTGCGACGAAAGTCAAAGATAGCTTTTTTCAGCTATGACGGGCCACGCATGGAAATCTTTCATAAGCCAGGTTGATCAGTTCTTTTTGTCGTTTGCTAGTGTACAACCAGTGGTAGCCATTTTGGAGCCACGACTGAAGGATTATAGAAAACGAATAACATCGATACTTTTTTCTTGTTTTACATGGTTGTTTCCATATCCATTGTCGCCATGCATATCGACAACGGTGCACGTTCAATCTTTTTTCTAATTTATTTATAAGGTTTATTGCTCCTCAACCGCCGCCGAGTCAGAGTGATTTGCTGGTAGATTCACGAGGGAGTTGATTCCGATGATTCTTGAAAGGAAAATGCTTCTCAACTGCGGGGGGGAAAAAGAGTAGCGTCGAATTTGATAGGTAGAAGAGTGGCTTCCTTTCCTTGTACATCGAATCCTGCGATGAAATAACAATCGAATCCAGTCCCCAGGGGCAGCCTGGCGGCAACAGGCCTCGCTCTCATATACGGGAGCGAGGTTCGAGCCTTTCTAGAGTCTTATTCCAAACCTGTAAGAATCTGGGACAGCCGGAGATTTATACATGTTTTGGGCCCATAAAATACATTTTTTAGATCATGTGATCCCACGTTATCAAAAAAAAAAAATCGAATCCAGATCAGGAGGGCTCATTCCGAAGAAAACGGATTTCTGTAGCTCATTGTCGCTTGGGCTTTTTAGCTCGAGAAAAAGGAAGCACGATCGACCGTGGAAGATTTTAAAATTGATTCCGATAATTTTATACCCACAAATTAATCATGTTTTAACCTTTTATTTCTTTACTTGTATTCCCTTGGGTAAGATAATTTAAATTAGTTTATAGTTTTGTATTAGCCATCATTTTTATACTATTTTAATTCCACCACCTCCATTTTTTTATGATTATTTTTTAAGAGTTTAACCTATCAACCATCTCATTAATTATTTCATTGCTTGTCAAGAAAAGAAGTGGGCAGAGTTTGAAACAGACACCATCTTAATTTGTGTATTACTTCTTTATTTTCTATTTTTTTGTAATGGGATATTGTGGTGTCAAAAAATGAAAAACAACTTTTCATTAGAAAAAAAGCATCACATTTACTTTATAGCTATGTTTTCTAATGAAAAGTTTTTCAGTAGAAAGAAATTAAAATTGTGTAAGAATTTATTCAATATAGCTTTGTGACTTTTTGAGAGTGTGGTTGTGATTGTTTTTTAAAGTGCTTTTCGTTCAGAAATATATCAAAATAATATTTTTTATTTTTAAAAAATCATGTTTTTTATCAGAACATGAAAAAGATTTAAAAATACAATTTTTTTTTAATTTACAATAAATTTTTTTTCAATAATATTTTTAAAACGCAATACCAAACACTCTCTTAGTGACTTAGTCATTTTAGATGGTTCAACTACAACCTAAATAGTAGATAAAAATGTAGTTTGATTTAAAATAAATATTTAAGATGATATTGTTTTAATAAATATTGAAATTAACATATTAAAATGATTTTGGTCAACCTGGATTAACCTATAAATATGTATACCAAGTCATGAGATCATGATAACTATATAGAAATAAAATAAAATTTTTAATTTTCAATCAATTCAATTTTGAAGAATAAAATTGAAAAAAAAAACCAATTAAAAAAGAAAAAAATAACTCAAGTCAATTTATATTAACTTGTCAAATCCGCAATAAATTTTAGTCAATTGAGGTTAACTCATTAGAAAAGATGATACTCCTATAAAAATAAATGAAAATAAATTACAAAATTCAATTCAATTCCAACCTATAGTTTTTTAATTGTTTTTTGATTTTATAATAGTATAATGTGAGAAGGGATAAAGTAAAATAAACTTTTCATTTTGTATTTTTATTAATAATTTTGTTATGAGAATATATTTTCACTATTAAAAAACTGTGGATGACATGGAAAAATGTGATTGATGCAAGAATCGCCTTAACTTTCAAAGGGGTAAAACTGGCCAGGGAGATCTCTACTGTATCGGGAATAAACCAGAAATTCTGCAGCAGAACTTGTGTTCTGGCTGATTTTATAGGTTTTCAAGAAACTTTCTACTATCAACGAAAAATGAGTGAAGAAACTAAATCATCAGATTCTACTTCACTTGAGACCCGACCAGGCATCTTGTTTATCGGATCCTCTAACGTTGGCAAACGCACTCTCCTCTCAAGTAACCTCCCCTTGCTCTCCCTATCTCTCTCTATCTGATCAGTTCTTTGATTATTGATTAATGAAAATTAATTGCAGGGTTACTGTCAATTGATTTTGAAGACGCATTCGACACATCAAATCAAGTTTTCTCACACGGGTTAATTTATCTCCTTTTTTTCTTCATTTTTTATGATTTCTTTTTTCAATTATGTCGTAATGACACTTAATGGGTTCGTTTGGGTGTTGTGAATAGATGGAGTATTAATACAAAGTATTACACAGCTGATGTTTCTCTATGGATGGCTCATCTTCATGAAGGATTTTCAATCGGATCACTTCCAATTTATAACAAGCTTGCTGCTTTGGTTATGGTGTTTGACCTGAGTGATGTTAGTACTTTAGTTTCTTTATCCTATACTTGTGATAGTTTTTAACACAATTTTATAGTGCTTAAATTGGAAGCGATGATGCTGCAGTACCCAATTTGAGAAAGCCCTAAAACTTTGAATTTTGATGGAAGTCATGCTTGTTTTTGTTAGATTTAAATGCTTAAATTTCAAATGCTTCAAAAACCCATTTTCAGAAAGGCTTAGAGTTTCAAACTTTGATGCAAAGTAGGTTTCTTTTGTTGTTGTTATTTTTAAATTGTTAAAGGTGCGAATGCTTGAAAACCTAGTCGGAGAAAGTTTTAAGGTTTCAATCTTTGATGCAGAGTATCTTTTTTTGTTTGTTTTTATTATTTAATTTGAAAATATTTCACATGGAAAAGCAAGGTTCAATCTTTGATTTAAAATATGCTTCTTTTTGTTGACTTCAAGTGCTTAAACTCCAAATGCTTCAATCTGGGGAAAACTATAAAGTTACAATGTTTGATGTTAAGCAATTTTCCCATTGAATTATGTGCAGTTGTCATCTTTTGTTGCACTTAAGGATTGGGTAGCTAGAAATGATATTAGCAAGTTTGAGATATTGTTGTGTATTGGAAACAAAGTTGATCGGATTCCTGGTCACCCTGTTCATGCTGAATATAGAAGACAGCTAAGGAAAATAAGACAGTCAGAATCTTTTGATGATCTGAATATAGAGTTTGACGAGTTTGGAATTTCTGAGATTGAAGGAAGTAGTTTACTGGGTGATGAAGAAGAGCCATCACGGGAGATCAAGAGGTCACATATTGAATGGTGCACTAAGCATGGAATTGAATACATTGAAGCTTGTGCTTCCAATGTTGATTTTGACAAATGTGAGTACCATCTATCTTCTGCTTGACAAATAGTTATGGTGATATCAAAAGGGATCTATTTCGCTACTTTTGTGAACACTTGATGGATAGAAGTGCCCAAATAGATGACATTAGGCAATATGTACTTTTTACAAGTCACAATCACGATGTTAATGCTTATCATTCTACCTAGATTTTGATATATCTATCTACCTTTAGGAAGATAGTGGTTTGGTGGTTTATGCATGGGGTCAATAAATTTGTAGAATTTGGATTAGGATATTCATTCTGCATTCTGTATTGAAATTGAGATTTTGAAGTGAAAGATAAGTAGAAATAGAACATGTCAGTGTATTTATGGTGATTATCATTGAATTTAGTCATAGATGTAGGTGATGAAAGATTAACCAGGGAATAAACAATAGTTGTGAAGTTATAACTAATTTAAATCTCAATGCATCTCATTTTTGTTTATCTAGGAAGTTACAGTATTGTTCTTGCAGGTTTATTGGTTGATGGGGACTCACAAGGAGTAGAACGTCTATATGGTGCTCTTTCTGCTCATATGTGGCCAGGAATGATCCTGAAATCTGACAATAGGATAACCCTACCAACATTACCAGATAAAGAAGGTTTGGCATGAAACCATCATTAAATCCATATTCTTTATTGTTAATTCAAATGCTAAATGAAATGTGCTCATGCACCCTGTCCAGAAATCTCGGATGAAGAATCTGATTATGAATTAGAGTACGAAGTACTATCTGGTGGCTCGGCTGAACCATGGGACGACACATATGGAGGATGGGTTTCTGCAAATGGTAGAACTGTCATTCCAGATGAAGGGGGATCAGTTACTGAAAATAATTATGTCAAAGAATGTGAGAATGAAAATAGAGAAAAGCTTCATAGAGAAGAGATGTGGCCCTCATCATCGGCATCAGAATTACAAGGTGATAAGAAAGTGGTGCCTGATGTACAAGAACCTTGTGAAAATGGAGATTCGGATGAAGTTACACCTTTTGAATTTGAGGATTTGGAACAGTTGATGTCTGAGATAGGGAATGTGCGTGATAACTTAAGGTTGATGCCTGATTTTCAAAGGAGGGAAATGGCCGCAAATCTGGCCATGAAAATGGCTGCCATGTTTGGAGGTGGCAGTGATGATGATGTGGAAGTTGAGTGATCAGATGGATGTGCACGAACCAAGTGGTTTAATTTGTATCCTTGTGAAATCTAGTTCGTGGTGATTTTGGGATGGTAATGCTCGGTCCGACCATCTACAAGGTAAAACTACAAGACAAGACAAATGTACTTGAAATTTGTGTTGACCACTCAATTTCATTCTTGGATTTACTTTCCAGCTTCATAAAGTGGTTGCCGAGATATCCCATATTTTGTGCCCAATCATGTTTAGATATTGGCGTTAGATGATCGCCCCATGTTTGTTGAAGATACGAGTCCAAGGAGTCTTGTCTTGTTATTCTAGGAATTGAACCCTTAATTGCATGGATTGATATTCCAACACTTGCCTAATGGTTTTGTTGTAACAAGTAGCTAACCAGATGAAGTTAGTTTCTATATTCAATATAGGGATTTGCAACAAATTCACCCCCACTCCTTAAATTTCTTTTACATGTCAATCCATGTAAGGTTGGGTTTTGTGCAGAGACATTTAAAATTTGGAAGCTTCTTCGCAGTCAAAGGATGGCACACAAGTGAGAAGATGCATGAATTAATTTAAGTTTTTAGGAAAGTTGTGGAAAGTTGGCGTGGTCATTAAATTGGGTCATAAAGTGAACAATACAGATGTTGAAGGCATGCCGCGTAAGCAAGTGAGTTCTCTATATCCTTGCATGCTTGTTTATTTGCCTAGGCAGTTGTTGCTTGGCCCTTGAGTGTTTTGCAATTATGCTAGGTAGAAAAAAGGCATTTCTTTACCCTTTCAATCTTTGTTGTATGAGATATTTACAATCTTTTCCTTGAAGATAACCTTGGATTTGTGATCGACTATGATGTGAAGATGGAGTGCTTTCTATAGGACAAAGAACAATCACCCTTTCTTAACCTCTTTTGGAATATCACCACTTTCCCATCTTGGATTCATTAGATTGGATAAAATGCACAAGATAAGGGCCAAGGCATCTGCTTTCTGCTTTCTCTCCTTTTCTCCTGATTTTTTCCGCGTACCAACTCACTATTTCTACCCAGGTCGACATAGTGAGAAAATGAGATGGAAGTTTAAGAAAACTGGAATTCGAAATAGATGCCAAACGCGTAGTGGCCACATCAAGAAGAATACATAATTTAAAAACTAGAATGCAAAGAAAACATAATTTTTTTAAAAAAGAAAAAAGATGTGTGTGTGAGATGCTGGATGATTGCCCATGCTAGAATCTTGATTTTTACTATAATTTATGCAAAAGTGGAAGGTGGCTATCAAATGTCAATGACCCTTTACAAATTTTTTTTTTGATAGAAAAGTAATATTCACAAGTAATAGTGTGAAAAAATGACTTAAAAAAATACTTCTCCATTGCTACTGCAAGTTTCAGAATCTAGACGAAAAGACAATCAAAAGGGTGAATAAAGAACTAATTAAAGATTAAAAAAATAGTGACTCATCATATTACGGATAGGATACCCTACAATTTATTGGTTTTGATTTTCAATTTTAGTCAATTGGTTGAGTCAGTAATATCTTTTTGGAGTTTTGATACTCTTAACATAAAATGCACGAGATAGGCTCCTCTTGATGATGCCTAAGCCAATGATATCAAGAATTGTGACCACGAAGGCCCCTGCTTCTGACAAAAGTACGTTGTTTGATTTCTACTGGTAAGGTATCCACTGGTCTGGAGGTTAGGATCATGGGACCAAACTATGTCCCTGGTGAAGAAGGACCTGTATGTGAAGAGTGTGCAGAGAACCGTCATTTGGATGGGAAAGAGGCAAGAAACCGTTGAGGATTCGTCGGTTTGGACCTGTTCATTCCATGGTTGTCTGTTCCATCGAGGAATCTGGAAAGCATATCGTTGCTGGAGCAGGAAAAACTCCACCTTGAGATCTATTTGTTTGAAGGGTCTTGTTGCTCGAGGAGTTTTGAATTGTCCTACTGGTATTTCGTCCAAGTATTTTGGTGAGTTTTGGAAGCTCACTGTTAAGTCCAGCAATGGACGGTAGGGTTCAACATTCATAATTTGTTACCTCCTGCCAAAACCCGCTACAACCCTATATAAGAATAAAGGTGAAACGGTGCGTACAACATAATTGCCTAGTTCCTGAGTGCTTGTGACCATATTCCATTCCCTTGCCCTCGAGGGAAGGCTTAAGTGCACCAAGTGGGATAATAGACGGAGTGCAAGGCTGACAAATGTATTGCGGAAGTCCTCCACCTTGTGCCCATCATTCAGAACCTTATACAGCTCCAAGCACACAAGACCAGTTGCCATAGCTGTGGAGGTTGCTATAATAGGGATGATCCTTCCAGGAATAAACTTGCCTTTCAGCTTGTCAAACTCAGTAATGCTGTAGTATCTTGCTCTCATGTTGGCAATACCAGCTATCACATCCATGTGGTGGTTTGTATCGTCATCCTTCTCAAATTGAATTCGTCTACGCAGGTGGCAGCTTTTGCCTGCATTGCTCTAGTTTCCTGATAATTTCATTGCTTACCGCTGCACCATCTACAGAGGCAGTAGACAGAGTGGTAGCCTTTTCACCTGTCTCAATTTTTACATCTTCTCTCGGATGAAATTCTGGCACAGTCACCTGCTATACAACCTTGGCCAATGTCCTAGAATGTTTCGCCCACTTAAGATCTGAGATCCCAAAAGTCTCCACTCGCAATATTGATGCTGCCATGACAGAATGAGGTGACTTGGATTTGTAGTTGAGAACTGGAGTGGATGAGGGGATCGCTTTGATGCTGATCAGAACAGAGCACCAGTACTAGTAGATGCATCTTCAGGGAAAGTGAAGATCAGCTGCTCCACCCGATCAGTGTAATAATCTTCAAACCTTAAACGTGCCCATGTGATGCAATCCTGGAATGTCTCGTATTTTTCCTTCTCAAAGCACTCAAGAACACCAAACATAGCTATTTAGTGGCTCGAAGTCACAGGGATCCAGATTCGCTATTGGAAGTGATTCCACAGAGTCAAAGTAGAACTGGAAAAGAGGATGAAACTTTCCAGAATATGCTTTGACAACCTCTTGTCCCACTAGATCACCAAACATAGCTGCCATAGGATTCAATACAACCCTGGGACCAAAGGCAAAGTGCCGTAATAGTTTTGGTCCTCTGAGCATCTTCTTCTGACCCAACAGGGAAACGACCTATCCCAGACACGAACTTGTCCAGTGCTTGAAATGCAGAGTGCAGGAGAGGTTAACGATTAAACTTGGAGAAATCACTTCAAATAAATTCACCGGGATCTTCAGTTGCTTCTCTCAATGGCTTACAATTCAGCACTTTGGGATGCTTCACCTGTGTGACAATCCCGCCTTTCTCATAGGTAGCAAAGCTTGTGGTGTCCTCGAGATTAAATGGATATTGTCTGGCATTTTTAATCTTTCTTGTTTTTCCATCTTTCACTTCTGTGATTCCCTTCACTCTAGAGAAAACAACAAGATCCCAATATAGAAGCTCCAGCCTTTCATCACCAACACATAGCACCAGTGCAAGGTTATCATTGCTGATAGATGAAACTATACCAGTGTGTGGTTTCTCTCCATCAACATCAAACACTGTGAATTCAGGTCCAAAGTTATAAAACACAGCCAAAAAGACCTCTAACTTCAGCCTTGATAAAAGAGATGGTGACTGCATTGTTGAGATTCTAAAACTTCTAAAATGATGTTAGGGCCCTGTTCTTACCAAATCATTCTCGGAAAGAACAAAGTTGCTGGATAAATCCCACAGCTCCAATAATCCTTCATCATGCAATGTCCCAGACTTGACACCAGCAAGAATGAGATTTTTAGCAATCTTAACAACAAGACCATGCATCTCGGAAACAAAAAAACATTGGAACCGAAAAGCCTTCGCATCGTCTCTCTTCCATAAACAGCAAGCTAGCGACTGTGAAGACCCTCATCAATATCTTTCTCATCTTCCAAATTATCTGTTCCAAACAGAGGCGAAGGAGCGGATGCTGATGATGAAGTAGTTGTGCCAAACACGGAGGAAATTGTGTTTGATGTGGAAGAAGAATCAATTGTGGGATTGCCAAAGGAAAAAGGCTGTACTCCCATTCAAAGCAAAAGGGGTTGATGCAGGTGAACTAAATTGCATCGACATGGTTGGCGTTGCAGTTCCCAGACCAATTCCTCCAGCTGCAGAAACATGAGATTAATATTAAATTTTAATTTTAATATTAGTGCAAAAAGTTCAGGTTAATGTTAATTTAAATAATGTTTTATTATATTAATTCAGTTATATTATTAATATTAATGAAATTTTTTTTATCTTATTTCTATAAAAAAAAATTCTTCACATTATTATTAAACATAAAAAATTATCTGATAAATATATTTTTTTAATATTACTTCACAAAAATTCTATAAAAAAAATTCTTCACATTATTATTAAACATAAAAAATTATCTGATAAATATATTTTTTTAATATTACTTCACAAAAATTCTGTCCAAACTATTTATTTTTGCCAAATGTACAACATTATTAAAAAAACTCTTGCTATTTGTTTTTTACATTTTAAAAATTTGATTCTCCTGCAGCGAAGGCAGGGCAAATTGCTCGTTTATACTATATAATTTGCATTCCTTTTGGTAAGAGATATAGAAAATAACCAAAAAAATATTTTAAAGAGAGAGCTTAATGCAGGAAATACATGATAATTTGGAAAGATTTAAGATTTTTATACATCTCAGAGGCTACATGAGTAAAATATATTCAACACGTGCTGTTCAAGCGTTTCATGCAATAATCATTATCTGGCGTGCAGTACCAAAACATACAGATTCATGGTTACATTATCATGAACACCAGTAGATCCATTTCGTTTATTTCACATGCAAAACCAATAATAATTTTTTTTTTATTAAATCCATTATTTAAAAACTGTTGTTTCTTATGAACTTGTTTAACTAACAACAATTTTGTCTTTTAGAAATGAACGCCTGAACTAAGATTGTGAAGTTTTTTTTGTAGAAACATATGTGCAAAATGATGTTTGTCAAAAAAGAGTTTGTGCAAAATGATCGTGAATAGCAAAACTTAGTATTTTATAGTATGTTAGATTTCAACAATTTATTTTATAAATTTATTATTTTTTGAATCTGCTATTTTTGCTAGGAAACATTTAATTCCGAGTTATAAAAAAGATACAAGGATGATCCTTCAACCCATCTATAACTTGATATGGATTTGTGGTTGGAGGAAGGATCGCTCGGTGGACCAGTAAAAACTGGATTTACAGTATCCTAAACACTATGATTTAGGACTTGTAGACAACTCAAAATGTTTCAACAATTGGATGTTCACAATTGGTTTTAAGCATTTTAATTTTAATATTCAAGATAATTTTAAAATAATAAGTTAAAACGCAGACAATCCATTTTACTATTAAGATAGAGCAATTTAGTGTTGATATAACACATGGGGTTATAGATTGTTACCCTCGACATAGGTATGTTTGAGAGGTGACAGTTATGTTCAATTAGTCTCATTTATGAAGACATCCCTAGTTTTGGCTTTAATCCTTTCTACAAATCCCTTTTTAGTAGACAAAAAAAAGGAGTTTTGACTAATTATAGGTGGCAATTTGTGATCGTATATAATTCAATTATGACTAAAATAATATTATTTATTAAAATCCATCCCACCATGCATTAAGATTCCTCGGAAGTAATTTTTTATAAATATTATTTAATAAATATATAATTTATTTTTAAATGAATCGAAGAGATATATTTCATCTTCATATATAAAAGTTGGTTTAAAAATACCATTTAGCTGTAAAAGTAATTGAAGCCATGCAATGCACTTCATCCAGAGACGTTAAGGATTATCATAACAGTACTTTATAATTATTATTTTTTTCCGGAGAATTAATCTTTTATGGTCGGCAATGTACTTTACTAATCTTTTTAATCAACTTGGAACTTGGATCATGTTAAGAGATGTGGCATGACATAATGATAGAGAATTTATAATTTGTGTAATAGATTTTGAGTTCAAATCAAGACATATAATTTTTATAAAAATTTAAAACAATTAGAGTTTTACTTGTTTATATAGGATACAAAATATATTTTCTAAAAAATAGAGTTTACTCGTATAAAAAAAAAACCCTGGTCTCAGTCAATCCAACCAAGGTAGGATAGGTTATTGACAATATACTTATTTTTTGTCGTTCTTATTTCCAGATTTATTACAATGATTAAATGGAAGGAGAACTACGTGATAAAAAAACAGTTAGGATGAGGACCGAGAATGCTTGATGCATTTTATTATATATACTTAGTAGAACCATATGACACAAATGGTCTACAAGGCAGCAGTATAATGCATACATAATCCATAATTAACCCCCCCTAAGGATAACATTAATTAATCTTAGAAAAAGAAAAAAACAGACCAAGACAGATCACACAAGGCTTTGAACTTGATTCCATGAAAAGACAGAATAAGACCACTTTCAACACCTTCACCTCATCAGTTCCACCATGACCCTAAATTGAGATCCAAATCAAGTTCACCAGATGAAGGGGAAAGATCCCCATCAATTGCACTGCCATGAGTGAGCATATCCTGAAGGTTTCTTTCATAGGTATAACCAGGTGGAACATTTGAGCTTCCAGTTTCTGACCGAACAGGAAAGGTTGGTGCTGTCACAGGGAACGTGGTTAAGGTTGGCTTAGGCGGGGATGCTGGAAACAGGTCAAATGGTCTGGTGCGACTAGTTGTGCCTATGATCTGATCAACCACATTGGCATTTGTTTCTGGCTCGACCACCCCGTTGGTTCCTGAAGCCGCATCAGCAGCACAAGGCACCACATCAACCACATTGGCTGCAGCAGGATTGGGCTTCGCAATGCCAACTTTGGTGTTTGGTCCCTTTCTTGTAGAGAATCTCAACAATTGGCCACTTATTTGGAACACCAAGTTAGCATGGTTTTTGACTTGCTGAAGATTTTTAGTCTTGACAAATTTCTTGGATATTTTCCCATAATTTCCTGCTCCATACTTCCTCAGCCCCATTAGGAGTTGCCTGCAGACAATAAGATAATGGACAAAATATTGTTATATCTGATAATTAACTCAGCATATTAGATGAAATTATGACGTCAGAGTAATTTTGAATCAATGAAAGTGAAGAGTTTATTGAATTTCACTGTTTGGCAAGTGAGTTTACAATAATTTTGATCAGTTCGTTTTTTTCTTCTTCTTCAAGAAACATTAACAAACATTCCTTAAAAGATTAATAAAATGGCTTTTCATTTGTTATTTTTACGGGACATTGAAAAGGTAAATAGTATTCCAGCTACCTTTCGTAAGTCCTGTTCGAGATTTTTCATTTTGCATATCTACTTCTTTCTGCATATCTACTTCTTTCTGAGAATACAGACATATAAACAATGTAGAGACAAAACATTATTATTTATTTATTTATTCATTTAAAGCATCTAAATTAAGATATCATTATTCTAAACTCAAAATCCCATTTTAGTCCTTTAGTTTTTTGAGTGCATATATTTTTCTTTATACTCAAATGGTTAATATATATTCCGAGAGCGACCTATCATGCATGCATCCTTGTAACCTGTCCATAGCAAAGTAATTAGTATAAAAAAGGAAATAAAAATAAAAAATCAACATATACATGTGACGATTTTCATCACTTGAAAAACGAAAGTTTTAATAATATAAAAGCTATGAAAAAAAAAGAAGAAATTGGAAAAATATACATGAGATGGCACATGCAAAAACACACACGATTTTAGATGTGTATTACAAACAAAAATAAAAGCATAGAAACGTAATAATTATTTGTTGAAAAATAAATGGCCAATCAACTAATTTTTATGTGAACGGAGTAATTAAATGAAGTTGAGGAACTGTACTCATGTTCTTGATCAGTCCAAGCTTGGCCAGGATTCTTCTTGTAGTACTCTTGCACTAACTCTTTGACCCCTTGTCTGATTATCTTCTCATCATTTTCCATTTCACGTCGCATGTCAAGATCTGTATTTTTATCCTTACCATTCCCATTAGGTCTTCTCATAGGCTTGATTGTTCCTCGCGGGCAAGGAATATTATCAGCTATCATTGGCAGGTGTGGTCCTTCGATGCTTATCTTGGATGGAGGAGGAGGAGGAGAACCGAGTTTGATACGTTTGTGTTTAGGTTTGGGTGGTGAAAGAGGAGATTTGGAAGCTCCTAATTGGTTTTCCATTGCTAAATACAAAGAATGGAAAATGAGAGAAGAGGTTTGGGGTTGGGAGAAGTGGATAAAAGAAAGAGGAAAAATGACACAGAATTTCTTAGTTTCTGGATAGGATGATGCTCTCACCATCAAAGCACTATGTTCTTATATAGTAAAGCAAGCAGTGGAAGGTTGCCAAAATGACTTTATATGGTGGCTCTGTTGAGAGATTTTGTTTGATTCAAATTTTGTTTTTCCCTTCAGAGATCATGAGTTGACGTGTGAAAATGACCACAATAATCATGTTTTTTTTCCTTAATGTTCAGGTTCGGATCAACTTTCATGCACTTTAATTAATCTTACAGATTATTAAATTAATGATTATATTAGTTTTTAGTGATCATCATATTAACAAACACATAACTCAATTTGAAATTATAAAAAAACTAACCTCTTAGTTCCAAACTTTGTAACACCTCTAGATGGTATAACCTTGTGTTTTATCATGTGAAGCAATAGTGTGGCTGGCGTCTACTATCACATAGATAACGAGCTTAATATATTTTGATGCTCTGGCTAGTTGAAGAAATTTTGAAATGCCAGACTTTTATTATCTCTTAATAAATCTGCTTAAAGATGAAGATGGTTAGGCTTTTTATAGACTACTTTCAACAATTTAGAAAAACATAAATTTATTTTATATAAAACAAACATATTAGATAACGAACTTAAAATGATACACATGTTGTATTTTATAATAACATATTGTTTGTTTTTTTTATTGATCTACAACGAAAGAAGTTGTTTTAGAATATGGAAAAATGTTTTTATCATGGTATAATCATTAATATTGGTATAAATGCGTATCTTGGTCTATAAATTTCATAAACACGTGTTTTTATCTTTAAATAATTGAGATTTATATCATCCTGTATTATTATTGAAAAAAATAAAATATGCAAGAACTGATCTATTTTAAAACATAAAAAAATAAAATAAAAAAGTAAAAAGAGCAAGTTTAAATAATCTTTGAATTGGTAATCCCAATGATCTGATTAAATACTCAACCAAATTTCAAATTAATGGCTCGACTAATTCGTTCTCAAGGTTAGAAATCATGTTTGGTCATACAATATCTCACTTCTAAAATACATTTGCTATATGATGTTGTGATTCATGAAACATTGAACATTACCACATAATCAAATCCTCAAATTGAAAATCGGAAAAAATAGAAATGCATTACAAAAGGCAAAATAGATGTTTGCCAGAAATGGTAAAAAACAAAATGCGGTGTGCCGGTAAATTAGAAGAGAATCTGGTTGAGGAAAAGTTGACGGACAGAGTTTCACTGCCAACAAAATGGAAAAATAACGTCCAGTTAGACATCCAAGCAAAGGCCAGTGTTCATCTTTAAAATCGGCCAATGAAAAAGGTATATCGTCTCTATTTATTGTATTTTACCAGTTTTTGAGAGTGAGTTAGGTCTAATTATGTGTTTTTTCCTCTTCAAAGGAGTCCAAAACGTTGGTCATACATTTGGCACAACGAAGTTACAAAATCGGATGCTTTTCTATGTTTTGATCGAGATTGTGCTCTTAAAACCATGCCTTGTATTTAAAATTATGGTTTTGAAACACCTATTTTTGACTGAATTGCACTATGAATAATTATTTAATTGATGATATAAAAGATTTTTTTTTAACAAAACTCTTATATAATAGCAATGAATAATGATATATTATCTAGCTAGTTTCTTATAAAAAAAAAAAAAAAAAAGGAATTATGTCTGTTTGCTACTTTTATACTCTTAAAGTACGACACCTTATGCTTTAAATTAAAAAAAAACAAATGTTTATTATGATATTTACTTTCTTAACTAAAGTAACAGTTTTTCTATTTATTATTTTAAGAAATTATGCATGCCCCACAAATGAACGTGTTTCTCGTGACTTAATTTCAAAACCTTTTTTTATATATATTAATGATCATATTTAATTTTATTTTATTACAATAATGTGTGTTATTACACGATTTGAAGTTTTCATTTTTCAAATTTAAGAGTTAATTTAATAAAAATAAGAGTTAATAATCATTTATTATTAATGAAGTATATTTATTACAACATTTTTAATATACTATATTGATAATTTTATATTTCAAAAGTATAACAATATAATTTAACTAAATATTATTTATTTTGTTTGAACACTTATAAGTAAGACATACTCATCAATTTTCAACCATTACTTTGCCGCCCAGCCAACACCAAATAACACAATCAATCAAATCAACCAATGCATAATATAACACAAATATATCAAACGAGCTTGTTGGCTAAAGCTCACTAGACCGTTTCTATGATGTATCTATTTGATATTATTGCTAATTTTAACATTGAAATCTGACTTTCTCCATCAAAATCCCATGTTCACATATTTGACAATATATATATATCGAGAGAGAGAGAGAGAGAGATAAGTTAGCATGATTACTGGACATCCACACAGGATTTGTTTGACGATAGGAGATTTGCCTTGCATAATATTAGTAATCATATCAGGCTCACGAATCTGTCATATTTGCTGGTGTTGTTATTGCTGCTATTGCCGGAAGAGAAGAATGAGGGTTGTTGGTTGTCGGAGAAGGAGAAATGCAGCGGCTACTGCTTTCATCGGAGAAAAAAAGAGTGCAGTTGTTGCTTATGTACTGTAAGAGAAAATGGTGAGTGGTATGTGGTTCCCGTTATCGTCCTTCTTTCCCCTTTTCTTTTCTCTTTTCTTTCGTTTTGTTCTCACCTCCTTTTGTTCTGTTCCATTCCCTCTTCCCCTCTTGTTCTCGCTATATACAGAGAGAGTTTGCATAAAGAAAAAAATTGGAAGTTGGAGGACATGGGAGTAGCAGTGCAGGAAATGATGTGTTACAGGGAATGTTGTTGCTTATGTACTGAATCAACACGTGTGTGATGTCAATCAACTAGAACGGACAATACACTGGTATAGTCAAGAATCAGAGGATCATTTTCATGCTCGTTTTGTCAAATTTTATGAAGGATAAAGACATTAAATACGCCGGTAAAATTGATACCAAAGTAGGATTTTTCAGCGAAAAGTTAAGGAAGAAAATGGGTTATGACATGCATCATATAAGAATGGATTTATAAGATTGATGTTATTCATATTGCATTATCAAAACATTCAAAAAGACATATAGCGGGTGTTTGGCGCCACGGTTCAACCTGCGTTTGTGTTGAACCGCGACTCCAACCACACCAAATACCAAACAAATAAATATATTTTGATAGTGGGTCCCACCACTTATACATCAATTCGGCCGCAAACGCAAAAGCATCTGAGAGATGCTTTTGCATCTGTGACCCACGTGCAAGACGTGACAAAACATAGAGCACCCCACCTCCCTCTCAACAGTCCTCCTTGTCCCTCTCTTGCCTCACTGACAGTCCTCCCTCTCTTGCCTCACCGAACTATCCCCCCTCACGTAACTCTCTCTCAGCCATCTCCGAGACTAGCCAAACCACCCACACACCCTTAGGCCCGTCTCTCCTCACCCCCAGCTCCAACCACGACACCCCATCTCTCCTCACCCGCAGCTTCCACCTACAGAGCTCCCACAGACCCGTCTCTCTCACCGTTAACTGAACATTGCAGATCAATGAGGTAGCTCACCCTCAGCTCCACCGACCCGTCTCTCACCCTCATATCATCGTTGACCACGAAGGAGAGGCACTGATTTCTGCAGATAGGTATGTGTATTTAACCCAATTTTGTTTCCATATTTCTGAACAATTGATCAACAATTTTGTTACTGATCTGCTATCTACGTTATGGTTTAGTGTTATTGAGCTTGTTGTGAATCTGAAATTGAGGAGAGAGCATGAAAGTTTAACTAATATTTAGTGTTTTGCTGTGAAAGTTTAACTGATTCGAAAATTGTTGAGTTCAGTTTGTTATGATTTTGGAAATGGTATTAAGAACACTTTAAATATTGATATATTTTCTATCTCAATCCATGGTTAAACTTGTTTTTGAGCTTTTTGATTTGCTTTCATTACCTGTGTTGTTGGTGTCTGGAAGTTGTGAGTGTTGGAGTTGGTGTTGGGGCATGTTGTGCATTTTCCGTTGGCAGACGATAAGGAGATTGAGAAGATGGTTTTGGAGAAGAAGAAAATAGAGTTGTATGTTTGTATGGTAGTGATTCATTGATGGAGGGGTAGAAAATGGGGCCTATGTTGAGTTGAAAATGGAGAAGAAGAAACTGTTCAGCGAAATTTTTGTTCAAAGTATGTTTACTTGAAGTTTTGTAATGTTGTTAATTAATTTTTATTGTGAAATTTTGTTAATTAATGTTTTTTTAGGTTAGTTTGTTTAACTAGTAAGTATAATTCCTGCACTTTTTTTTGTTATACAAATTGTTAATTGTTGCGAAATAATTTAAATTATAAAATAGAAGGTAGTGACAATATGGATAAGGTTGCCTGGACAAAGGAAATATTGCATATTTTTTGCTACATATGTATTACTACAATTGAGTTGGGAATGTGACCTACAATGCATTTTGATAAGACGGGATGAAATTTTTTGATCACGTTATTTAAGAAACGAATTGGTCAATCATTGACCAAAGCACAATTAAAAAACAAGTGGGATGGCTGCAAAAAATACTGGAAAATATAGGCGAAACTCATATCTGAAACTGGGGTGGGTTGGAGAAGTGAATTGAGGACAATCTCAGCAACGAATGAATGATGGAAAGCAAAAATTCAGGTTAAGTTTCATTATGTAATATATTTCAATTTATTTTCCATGTTTTTGAATATCTTATAACATAATATTTGTATGAATTTTGTGTTTATGTAGGAGGTTAAAGGAGCCAAAAAATTTAGGTATGCTGGAATTGAGTCTGCATTGAAGTTCAAATATGATAAAATATATTCCAACATTGTGGCTACCGGAGATTATGTGTGGGCACCATCATCAGGAGTGCAAGGTGGTGGTAATTGCTCTCAGCCTGGCACAAATGACGCGGTTGACCTGGAGGAAAGAAGTGGTGATTCAGAAGAGGATAGAAATCCTGCGTCTGACTCACACATTGCTTGGTTAGTTGGAGGAGTGAACATCTCAAGTAGCAGCAACACACGGAGCAGTGGAAAAAGGAAAGAGATGGACGCTAATGAGGGTCAGGCGACAAAGAAGAAGAAGAAGAAGAAGATGGCTAGCATTGACGTTCAACTACTGTCAAAGTGGGACCCACTTAGTTGAAAGTATATCGACGAGAAGTGATTCGACTTCTTTTCATATGGATAAACAAGGGTGTAGCATTCATGAGGTGATGGCTGAGATCCATTCTATTCCTGGAATTCACGCTGACCATGATCTCCATGACTTCACAACAAAAATTATGATCCAACATAGGAGGAGAGAAATGTGGGCTACTATGGGAAGTCTTGAAGAAAAATAAGATTGGCTGAAAAGGATGCACGTACGTACTAAACACAATTGACCGAAGGATTTGTATTTGAATTGTTATCAAAGTTTGTTTTTTAATTCCTTCGTTAGTGTTTCGGGAACCGATGAATCGATTGTATTGTTGTATTAATGCATGGGTGAAATTATTTTTTTATCGGTAATTTTTTCTGATCTTGTTAATAATTTTTATCGGTAATTTTAGAAAAATATGTCTAATTTACTTGAATTATTTCAAATATTTTGTTATTATAATTATTAATAAATCTACGAAATTATTCCAACAAAATATTTATATATGTGTGTGTATGTGTATTTTAAAGTAATTTCATAAGTTGATAGCAATATGAAAAACATGGTAACCAAACACACAAAACTGTTTTTCATTAAACTAAACTTCAACCACAGTTCTAATCAAATACTAAATTTCAGTTACGAACCACAGCTAAAAACGTTTTTCATAAAACTGTTCTTTTTCAACCTCAACCACAAAAAGACCCATAGTAAGGCAGCACACCTATTGTTTTGCATCATTATGCCCATCTCTCCATTCAATTAAACTTATGTTATCAAGCTGACATTAATGAATTCATGAAATATTCCACCCGACTGACCTCAATTCTGAACTTTGATGCTCCGTGTTTATTTTGTTTTCTTTTTGTGTTTGTTGTTGGTTGCTGATTACTATGTGTTGAATTAAATATATATGGTGAAGGGAAGTTTAGATGGAAGTGTATCAATCCATATTGGCTAGGATTTGGAGTCTCTGATGAGTACAAGGGTTCGATTGTTAAAAGATTACCTCTTAAAAAGACTAAACAACTCTGCTAGAGAAAACATGATAATAACACCCCTTTATGGGCCAACCGCTATATGTATAGGAGGAAAAACTTTTATTGACGAGAGGCTGTGAGAATGAGAGGCTTCGCCTGCATAGTTGAATTTCTGATATATAATTAGAAATCCGTGTTGCTGGCGTCTGTCTATAGGTGAGTTGATATGTTGCTGTTCTTGTATTTTCTTGCCGATATATATACCATTATTTTCATTTGATATAGAAATCAATTTGTTTTCTGTTCATTTCATTTTTATTGTCAAAGTTGCTTTCTGGTCGTTAGCAATCCATGCTGTGATTCTTAATTCGCAAGCTCGTGTTTCTTGTGCTTCTTATTCTCATCTTTTTCTTGGGTCGCTGAGATCATGAAGATATTAATGGACGTAGAATATTCTAGTCTGCACAGAGAAAACACTTGGTAGAAATCTTAATTTCAGGCACTTCAAAAGACTAGATTTATGGCACTGAAAGTAAAGTCTAAATAAGGAATTAAAGTTGCAGTAGAAGGGCTAATTGTAGGCATGTCAACAATCGGTGGCACTACTATTAATTATAACATTTCTTCTTGCCTGAATCTCCAAGGAGCCATGTGAGTACAGGAAAGATGACTGAAGCTAAACAGGTTTTGCAGACACTTCGTGGTAGGGAAGATGCTTCTGGTAATTTGTTTATACGCTCGCATTCTCAGTTGAACTCTTCTTTCGCTTCAATGCTGTCGAGATTTTGGTGGCAATTCTAAAGCTCCTTTGATCTACATGTGGAGCTGGCTTAGCTACTAGAAAGATCATGATGTTGGGACAGAAACAACAATAGAAGAGTAGATTTCCTCGGAAAATCAATCTGTGCCTTTGATGGATCCCCTTGTCCACTCTATTTGGAAGCGTCCATGAGAACATGCCTACAAACAGAAAAGAGTTTCTAGCATAGTTTTTAAACTCTATACATAGTTTACCGAGTACAGGAAACAAGTTGCGAATTTAAAAGGTTAACATTAGAAAATAAGAAAAAATAAAAATGTTTTGACCAATTTATAAAAAATTGAAGCTTTTAACAAGTCATTAGTCATCCTGGATTTATAATTGGGTTAGGCTAGATGAATTCCTTTTTTTATTTGTCTTCAAACCAAACTGTTTTAGATTCTAGGTCGACCTATCAGCTTTTATAACTATGTTCTTCAGGTTGAAAAAAAATCTAGATTGCCCTTCCAAATGATGACATGAGTTCTTGAATTGTTACCCGAAAAAACTTAAAGAAGCTTATTGAGTTTTTGAATAGTTTTTTTCTACTTGATATATTTAGTTAAATCGGAAAGCTAGATAGATATCTAGTTTTAGTGATTGTTTGAAAATGTAATTGAGATTGTTTTTAAAATGTTTTTTTATTTATAAATATATTGTAATAATATATTTTTTATTTTTAAAAAGAAGCTCATTATAATAATTTGAAAACACCTAAAATAATTTATTTATTTTCAAAAGATTTTACAAACAACCCGTTAGTCTTCACTCTCTTAACCCCATCTCATCTTATTTCTCATTAAATCTGTATAGCAACATTCAAGGACCACCTCAATAATTGCACTTACAACCTTTCTTTTCTTGATATGTGTCTTATTCTCTCATGTTAATTTAAGCCACTCAAAATTTTTATTTCAAATACGGAAAGTGTGGTTTTTTCTACATTTGTTTTAAATTTAATTGCAATTTTTCTAATTCTTAAAAGCATTAGAGAATATTAATTTATAATTACTAAAACCAGGTGTTTTACAGCATTAAGAATTATTTATTTTTACTCTTGATTTTTTTTTTAATTATTTTTTTTCTTCAAATATAATCACAAATATGATTATTTATAAAGATCGAAACTATAAAAGAAGATATTTATTTTTTTTATGATTTAATTTGTTATATTTCATTTAAAATAGAAAAAAATGGGTTTACAGGTGTACATACTTTATTACAAATAATTGTTATATTATGTATCCTTTTCATTCTTTCTAGGAAAAGCGAGTGGGTTTAACCAAGATTATCAATTTTGTTATATTTCACCTGGAATGACCGATATATCTCGTTCTAGTTCAAAAAATTGTACAAAGAGAGTTTGTGGTATTCTTACCTTCATGTATAGAGTTTGTGGTTGTAGGAAAAATTGTGTGTATCTTTCAAAGAGAGACGTCATGAATAGTATTTAAGAAAAAATAAAATAAAAGTGTGTGTCTAGTTTGGCAACAAAAAAAAAAAGGGAGAGAAAAAAAAATGATTAGGTTTATCACATGTGCTTAGCCCATATATCTTTAATATCTTACCAAGTAGGCCTATATAATGTTTAACTCAACTAAGCTGTAAGAATGTTATGCTCTTTAGATCTACTGGCTAGCTTTGTTTTATTTCAATTAATAATATGATATCATTTTATGATGAAACAAAAATCTGCAAATACTTTTTCTTTGTCTTAAGCGCGGACCTACAGTTGTACCTCATCATTGTAGTGGTAAACCACGCACGTGGAAAAATCACAAATGTTTTGCTTTTATTTACAGCAATGCAATGCATTTTATTTTATTTTTTTAGGAAGTGGATGGGTCTTTTCCACCTCAAAAAGTGAACATCACCACAGAGGGCCTGCACGTCTGGACCAGCTGATTCTTGTTCACTCAAACAATATCGTCGAGTTCTATCGCGGGCTTGTTTTCTTGTGCATGAGTAATTTCATGATAAATGAAATCGGCTTATTAACTATATTGATGAGTACATTGAAGGTCAGAAATATTAATTTAAAATAAAAAAATAGAATATTTTCAAGCATTTGCTTGCGTTGCTCGCAACAGACAACGGAACAAATAAAGCAAAGTTACCCCCAGATCGGACAACTGCTTTGTATCTAATGGCTTTCATTCTGTCGTCAGGGGTTGCCGTCCTCCATTTAAAATAGTAGGGCCTTAAATTAATTGCAAATAACACGTGATTTGTACGAGTGGTTAAGGGAGGGTCTAGACTCTAGATTCCAAGGTCCCATCCACATCTATTTCCCATTATTTTAAATAGGGTCCAAAAAGGAGCAGCAGAAATATATATTTTAGGCCCAGCAGAATAAAAACAAAATAACAAAAAAAAATAGAAACATATACACATGCAACATATATGGATGTATGTATGTATATATAAATAGAAGTCATGGCCCTATTGACTCCAGGCTCCATCCATAATAGAAAGTGAGGTTTCCTTTCGAGTCATGTACAGATGCAGGCAGCTCTATGGACAGCAGTAATAAAACGTGAAGAAAACCAGTACAGGGTCAAGATTCCAATTGTTGAAAAAGGAGATGTTGCTTCATTTATTCCATAAACACATAATTTGAAGGTAGACATGGAAACAAAAAAATAGAAAACAAGCAAAACAATCCACTTCTGATCATGCATGATATAGTTATAGAATATGAACTACCATAACCATGATCCTTCCTGTTATTCTAGTCTTCCAAGAAGAGCAGATTTCAAGGCCTCTTCGGCTCTGAGTCCATCAGGAACCCTAACCACCACATCTTGGAGCATAAGCTCGTTGACACAGGACATACTGGCATGGTGAACCTGGAATTCCAGTTCTCGAAGTGCACACATTAACCTGGAAGCTGGGTAGTTCACGTTCTCAGATTGGACTCTGATCATTGCATCACTACCCACAAACTTGACCTCCACCTCATGTGCAGCACCGCCGGGACTACTATTCGGCCTGCAGGCTGATTGGTCGACGGAAGTGGTGGTGCTTTGATTGTCCGTGTTATCAGCAACTTCCAATTTCACTTTCTTGGACTCCGAATCCCTTTCTAGCTGTGACTCCAGTTCATCAACCTTCGCCTTCAGTTCATTTATGTAGGATACAGCATCAGATAGTAGTGATGCCTTGTCCATTCTTGACACGTTTGGGACCACCGCACGCAGCGCGTAAAAGCGGTGGTTCAACTTCTCTCTCCGCTGCCTCTCCGCCTCTACATGGTTCAGTGGGGCGTCTCTGCCCAGGACAGGCTTCCTCCCTCTTTTCTTTGGAATTCTTTTCTCCACATGCATAGCAAGTAGAGGAAAATCCGAGTCTGAATGCTCTGAGTTCAAGTAAGACTGGCCTGGTTTATTAGCGCCATGCTTCTTCGCTGCTTCTGTATGATCATGAGCGTTCTTCTGTCCACGATCAGCTGCGCCATCTTCTTGAAGTCCAGCAATTATGCCTATATCGGCAAAAGAAATGTTCCTTTCAAGAAACTGGGTCGGCTCTTCACTGGGGTTACTAGGGCCTTTAGGCACCAAAAAAGAGTTAAGATCTGACCCGAAAAGAGACTTGGCTTGCTGAACAAGACCCCAATTTTCTCGGATCGCGCAAGAGGATCCTAATTCAAGAACCCCACAGGATGTAGGTATGCAAACCAGGGTCTCAATGCCATGCATTTTTGCTTCTTTGGCTCTCTCACAGTTGTAGAATTGAAGCTCATGGCCACCAGTTAACCAAATCAAAGAGCCAGTGGTATAAGCTTTGCCAAGGATGCCATCTCCAGGTGGGAAAGATCGAGTGAGGGACATGACATAGAACCACTCAGAGTCGGTCGCATCGGTACCATCCATCAAAGACATATCAAGATCGTGGCATTCACCGATCAGGGATTGGATTCCCTTCATCGTGCCTCTTTTCCTCTCGGTGTTTGATATCATCATGCGGCTATTGCTGACGGTGTTTAGTTTGGGAGAAGTGTCTTTCGAGCCTTGAAAATGGCCGTCGCCCCAGCCCAGGAAGAGTCGGCCACTATCATCGTTTAATGTTCGCCAAAATATGGCATAAGACCACCAATCTGGTTGGTTTTGGACAACTAACTGAAGCCTTTGATGGAGAGTCGATGGGGTTTCCTGGGAGAAGGAGACTAGTGGAGATGATGAAGATGGAGAAATTATGAGTTCCTCCATGTGGATTCTATTAGCTGCGCCGAGGAGAACGTTTCAGAGAAAGAAACAGGATTGATCAGAAATGGAAGAGGTAGGTTGAAAAAGAGGAGACACTTTTCTTTTTAAGCACTGGGTGGAAGAGGACTTGCTCAGGCCAGTTAGGCTCACTTCGGCTAATTGGCTCACACACCTAGCCTCTTTTTTATTAAGCTTTTATGGGGGGTTTTTCTTCTATTTTAATTACATTTCATTATAATTAATTAATTGGAAAAATAATAAGGGTATTATTCTACTAAATATTGTTCTATTTTTACTTAAGGGACTATTTCTATGTAGCCTTTTTATGTTGTTGTTTTTCTTTATATTTTATTTGTTAGCTTTCTTGAACCTGTTTGTTTTATTATTATTATTATTATTATTATTATTATTATTATTATTAGATAAAAAAAACTCAATAGAGTTTCTCACAAATGTATTGTTCGTGTCAAAATCATCAAAATATTATTTTCAATCAATCCTTGTTTTTATGATTATGATGGTTTTAATAAAAACAAACAAAAAAAAACTACTATGGTACAACAATCCAAAAACAAATCGCATTACATTTGAATTCACAATTAAAATAAAAAACACGTTAACATTAACTAGCAAGTGGATACAATTCAATCAATCAGTGATCACCACAAAAGGACTTGCGATCAACGTAGTTTTTTTTAGATTATTTTTTAAAATATTTTTTATTTAGAACTGTATTATATTGATATTTTTTTATTTTTAAAAAATTATTTTTAACATTAGAATATAAAAATAATCTAAAATTATAATATAATCAAAAATAAAAATAAATCTTCTTTATTTTTTTTCAATGTAAAACAGTACGATAGTGTTGGGAGAGAAAAATGAAGTAAAACCACGAAGAGAGAGAGAGAGAGAGTTAACTTGCTTTTTCTGGCAAGATAAAAAGCGAAGAGATTTTACACCGTTGAGTTTAAAATATCAGTAAATTACATCCAAATAGAGAGAGAGAAGTTGGGAGGGAAAGAGAGATGCGAGCAAGAAGGGTAATGTGATTTATATTAAAATAAGCGAGTATGGTTAGTGTTGGTAGGGCCAAAGTGTCTCATACTAGATTATTACATGTCTCAACGTTGGACATTACTACTACCACGTGGACGGAGAGCGATAGGCTCAGTGACTATGGTCATACGTGCCCTTCTACGCTAATCTTATTTTAGGAGTACATTTTGAAGTTTCATAAAATATTAATTTTTGATCAATTCAAAAGTAAAAAAAATAAAAGTTGAACTGATATGGTTCATTGATTGAATGAGTTCAAAAAAACCCTATACAATATATAAAAATATAGTTTGATTTAAAGAAAATCAAGATGATACAATTTGAGTTAAAAAAAGAAATCAAGATGGCATTTTTTTAAAAAAATATATATTGAAATGACAACATATTTGATCAATTCAAATCAATTTAAGTTAACCTTAGAAATTCGTTACATGAGTCATGAGACTATAATAACCCAAATAAAATAAGTTAAAATAAATTATGAAACTCAATTCTCAATAAATTTATTGTTGAATGATAATAAAAATAAAAACATAAAAATAACATTTTGAGATAAAATTATAAAAAATATCATTGGCAATCTCACAAGGTCTTTCTAAACTATGATTGTCCTAAACTTTCAACTTGATATATAAAAAATATATCACGAGGCTCCTTGTAAATATTCAGTTTGATCCAACAAATGAAATGAATGATATGATTGATACGATAAAGCTAGACAATATATATTTTTTTAAAAAAAAAAACACATTATTTGGATAGAACAAAACAAACAAAATGGAACCAAAATGTTTCATCCATAATTTGGGTAGAATTTACCAAACGAGCTAAGATTTTAAATAAGATAAAATAATTTTTTATTTGTTTTATTTTTTAAACTGGAACTAGATATATCGATCATTCCAAACATAAAAAATGAAATTTAAGGTCTTACTTAATCGTATTTTTAACAATTTGGTGTTGATTGAGTTAGTTAAAAAAAATCTATTTTTTGTTATTAATATAATATCATTTAAAAAAATTGTTTTTAAAAAAATTAAAAAAACATTAAACTTATGATTGATTTATTGACTCTTGGAAGTCAGCTCATCCATCCTTAATCAAAGTTTTAAACTAAATCCATTTCCAATAAAAGATCTTGGAGCTATGGTCTAATCTCCTTAAATTCATTACATAATATTTTACAATTTCAATTCCTTTGCTTGAAGGAGAATAGTAAGTATTTCAAATTTAAAGTAACTTATTGAGAGTGTAAAAGTATTATGGGAGAAACATTAATGATATTTGGTACAAATAAAAAAAAAATAACAGTAAAAGCACGATAATATTAATCAAATATATATTAGAATAAAATTAAAATAATATAGTTGTAGTCCAAAATAAGACTTTAAATGTATTTTTTATGAAAAATAAATTAATATTGGATTTTAGAAATGAAAAGAAATACACGAAAAGCTACAATTATCCCCACACAATTTATTTGCCCTTCCCCTAGGAAAATACAAATGAAGGGCTAATCCTTCACCCTCGGGTCACATATATCATTGTTGTGCTGTCCGACTCCCCTCCACACGATCGCCTGTGTGATATTGCGGTGGTCCTCCTCCTTCCATTACTTTCCGTGCAATTATTTAGCAGTTGGAACTCAATGAAACTAATAAATGACTTCCATTGCTTTAAAAAATTAAAATAAATTCTTTGTTTCAGAATGCATGATTTAATTTGCTCATTCACTTGGAGAAATTAGGGTATCCATGACGTAGATCCAGCGCGTCTCATTGCACGTGTTTAAGACATTATTAGTGTTTATAATCCATGTTCAAAAAGATTAGGCCAATCATCTAACATTCTTAGGCTGCTATAGGTTCAATATAAGTAGGTTTGTCAAGTTTCCATGCTCAATATCTCTAGGATAGATTACGTGTTGATCTCAAGGACATGTTGTTAAGACTGTAAAATATAAGAGTTACGTCATTTATTATTTATTAAAGGTAAAATATCTATTTGCTTTAGCTTATATATAGTTTTTTGTATTTTGATTAAGTGAAACACTAGCGGATTAGCCCGCGCGATACGCTAGGTTTTTTTATTTTTTAAGAAATTTGATTGATTTTATATATATTGTATTTTGTTAATTTAATATTTAATGAGTAAAAGTATAGTTGATAAAATCTATTAGAAACGTTTTATTTTTCCACTACAAAGCGATTGACAGTTGTTGCTGCTAAAATTCTTTTGATAAAAACTGTTAGAATTGATTTTTTTTTATATGTCAGAAACTGATTGTAAAATTTATTGTTCATATTCTTATATTAAAAATATTTTAGAATAATAAGAAATAGGTTATATATATATATATATAAATTATTGTAATTTTTTGAAGAAATAAACTGAATTTTTTTGCGTGCTATAATTAGTTATTTTAATATTTAATTAACAAAATTGCATCAGATAAAATATGTTAGAAAAGAATTTTTTTCCTAACAGAAACAGTATTATCGAAACGGGAAGTAGTGTGTATAGTTTTTTAATTGCAGATAACCTAGGTAAATTAGTCTACCTGTTTATTTTTTAGTTTTTTTCCAGTAATATTAGATCTAAAATATTATACATAAAAATATTTTTTATTTTATCATATTTATTTATCGTATTATTATATTAAATGTATTTTAGAATATTGATATGAATATGTTTATCTGAAAAAATCCTAGGCCATTTTGTTTCTTGTTATATATATTTTTAGGCGATAATTTTAAAGAAATATGAAAATATATAATCAGTCTCACATATGTATAAGGAAAAAATGTAAAAATAATTATTATCATTATTTTGAATACTTTATGTAGGCTTTCCTCTATGTAGGAAATGGAATGATTTTATACGCGTTGTAACTGGTTAATTTACTATTTAAGTAGTAAAATTATAATTATTGGAATATGTTAGAAAGGTTGTTTTTCTACCTAAAAGTAATTGAATGGTGTTGTCGTTAAAACTATTTTGATAATTATTGTATCGGTAGATTATACAGTTAGAATTGAAAAAAATCTTTTTAAATGAATCATGGGCTTAGTGTAACATACTGATTGATTGTTATATATGTTTTATTTGTTTTATGAATTTTTTTGTTAGCAAATAGTTAAATTACAGTCATTGAATTTTAGCGCAGATGAGTGATTTATTTTATGCCTCAAATAATTTGATTGGTGTTTGTTTTAACTAATTTGACAATAATTTAATTGGTAGATAGCAAAACCATAATCGATGATATGGATTAAAGATATTTTGTTTTTCAAAAAAATCTAAGTCAAAAACACACACACACACACACACACACACATATATACAGGCTCAAAACAATTTGATTGGTGTTTTTTTCACTAACTAGACAATTTTGTTTTTCAAAAAAATTCAGGTCAAACACGCATACACACATATATATACATGCTCCAAACAATTTGATTGGTGTTTTTTTTTAACTAATTTGACAATAATTTATTTGGTAAATAACAAAATTATAATCGATGATATGGACTAAATATATTTTGATTTTTGAAAAAATCAAGGTCAAACACCCCCCCCCCCCCCCCCCCCCCCCCCCCCCCCACACACACACACACACACACACACACACGCACACACACACACTATATATATATATATATATATATATATATATATATATATTAAAATGTTTATATTAAATAAATATACAGAAATAAAAATAATTTGACATACCTAAAAGAAAAAAAAAAGAAATGGTCAGTATAAATAAAAAATTTCAAAACAACATAAAAAAATTAAAATAAATATTATTTGATGTTAAGAAATTATTTGAATATGTCATCATAAATATTATATACATAATTAATATTTTAATCATTATTGGTTATAATATCGATAACACCATGACTATTGCTAAAAAGATTCATTTTTTTCATTTATAAGATTTATTTGTCATATTATTATATTAGAAGAATTTGAAAAAAATTATCATCAACTACGATTTTATTTGCAAAGAATATATATATAAGGACGTTAATATTAAAAAAATATAAAAATATATACCTAGCCTATAGTGAACAAACACTAAATGTGAAAATTTAGAAATTAAATAGAAAAATTTAATGATATTGGAAATAAAGTAAAATTGGAAGAAAAACGAAAAGCATATATATATAAATATGAACAGAAATAGGAACTATGCAAGAAATATGTATAAGAAATAAATGAACCAAAATAAAATACCACATTAAATGTATAAGGGATAAAATAAAATAAAAAACATATGTAATAAATTTAATTTAAAGGACAAAATTGAAATAAATCCTTATATTGAAATTCCATAATCCGAACTAAAACCAGAAATTAAAAGAATTGGGACCGAAATGGAACTCAAATACTTAATTTATTTGCATGGAAGGATAAAATTGAAAAAAATCAAACTTTAACACCAAAATTATTAAGGATTTATGATAAATTTGTCTGGAAGGATAAAATTGACTTAAATCAAAACTTTGATATAAAAAATATTAAGGATTTCAGGCCAAAACGCAAAATTAAAAGCATAGGGACCGAATTGAATTTACATTATCTAATTACTTTGAATTAAAGGATGAAATTGAAACATATTAGAACTTATATAATTGTAATAAATAACAAATAAATATATATAAGTCAAAAAAGAAAAAAACATATAACCAGAAAAAAAAAATATTTCATGGGAAAATATGAAAAAAATAATTAGAAAAAAACATAATAACAAAAAAATGCAAGAAAGAAAAAAATATAGAAAAAAAGTAATAAGAAAAACAAAAAAAAGGCAAGAAACGGATAAATTGAAAAAAAAAATGAAAATTGTAACCCGGAAGTAAAAAACAAAAAGCAAAAAAAAAAAAAAAGCACATGCACGCGCGAAGCAGGGAGACAAATGTCCAGTGAGTAGTTATTTCAGTCTTGGTGAACAGTAAATGCCCGACCTCTTTTAGCTATAAGGTAATGTCTTTTGTATTTATTATTATTATGAAACCTTATCCTCTTTTTATTAATTCTCTCTTTATATATTTTGAAATATTTAACATGGTATCAGAGCTCTCTTTATGTATTTTAAATTGTTTAATATGGTATTAGAACATGGTTTTAACTCAAACATAGTTTACGCGTTGACCTCAAGTACCTTTTTCGGAATATGATATTTCATTTTCCCTTCAATTTATATAATCTGGTATTTCACATTCCCTTTGGTTTTCAACTGTATTGTTATATGCTCTACTTTTTCTTCGTATGTTAATTATGGCTATTGATAGAGATGATTCACTTCAATTTGTGAGTGTGAGGTTAGATAAAAAGAAATTTTCATTCTAGAATTATGTGATGAGAGATTTTTTAAAGGTAAAAGATGTAGAGATATGTCAGTGGAACTCCTATGAAACCTCGAAATACTAATGAGGGTTATGCTATTTGATAAATACTTAGGAAGCAAACAATGCAGAGATTATTACTTGTATTAACAATTTTGTTAAGCATTCTATAGGTACACAACTGGCAAAGTATTGAGACATCAAAGGAAGTATGAGACCATCTACAAAGGTTATTTACTCAATTGAATTTTGCAAAATAATATCAATTGGAGAATGATATACGAGTATCATTTGGGATCAATTGGCTCTTATAGAATCTACAAAATTAAAGACATATTGAACATAGAAAGCAACAATGATCAGTACAGTTTTTAACAACACTTTTTGTAGTGATTTTGAAGGACTAAGAGGTTTGATTTTGCATCATTCCCCACTTCCCTCTATTGATTTAGTTCTAAGTAAGCTATTTACTAAAGAAATATGTCTTCACTTTTCATCTGAAAGGGCATTCTCTCTAATCCTTTTATGTTAGTTGCTCATTCCAAACCATTTTCCAGTAATCATTTTAAGCATTACACAAGGGTTACTTTTGATAAGTGTAGTTTCTATAAGCAAAAGGGTCATTAGAAAGCTCAGTATACTAATTTGAGACAGTAAAATCAGTCCTAGAAACCTAGCAACCAGTCAATCTAATGCTCATAAATCAACTCAATGTTATAAACCACCACACACTAATACAACAATAGTTTCCTCAACTTCCTTTATCAATCCTAGTACTCTAGCCATGCAATTTGAGAAGTTTCTTTCCTTAAAACCACATGTTATGTCTGCCTCTTATTTCGTAGGTTAGTTTCCTCACAATTCTTCAGGTATTTCATAATCCGAATAGGTTTGAATTCTGGTGCTTCGCATCATATGTCTCCAAATCCTTCATCTTTTGCGTCTTTGTCCCTTTCACACTTTATTCATGTGCTAATGACACTCCAATGCCTTTAATAGGTGTTGGTTTTGTTATTATCACTTGTCCCTTCCTAATGTCTATCTCATTCTGAACTTAACATGGAATCTTGCTTCTGTTGGTCAAAATATGATTTTGGTGATTATTTAGTCATATTTTCTTCTTGTTGTGTGTAGGATCTACAATCTCAAAAACTGATTGGGGTAGGCCATAGAGAAGGGATTATATATTCTAGATGAGTTAACATTGTCTCCTCTTATTGCTGCCACTACTGGTGTTCATTTATATTCTTTTCAATTGAGTAATCCATCTTATAATTTTTATTTATGGTATTCTCGTTTAGTTCATGTTTCCATTTCTCGTTTGAGATTTTTAGCATCCACATGAGCTTTAGGAAATTCATAAACATGTGATATTTTTTTATTGTAGTAGATGTAAACTACCAAAATTTTCCATTCTACCTTTTAATTGTAGTATTTATTCTTCTTCTCATTTTGGTTAGAATCATTCTGATGTGTGGGTCCTTCTCATGTTTCCACTAAATGAGTGTCTCCATATTATTTTTCCTTTATTGATGATTATACTTAGTATTGTTAGGTTTACTTCATAAAACATCGGTCTGAATTTTTTGAGATATATACAACCTTTCAAGCTCTTGTCAAAACTCAACATTTTGCTGTTATAAAATGTTTTAGGTGTGATTTGGACGGGGAATACATGTCCAATAAATTTTATGAGTTGTTGGCCTTAAATGGAATTGTTCACCAAACCTCATATATAGATACTCCTAAGTAAAATAGTGTTGCTGCAAAACAAATATAGGCATATTGTTGAAACGAGTCACTCTCTATTGTTGTCTACTTAGTTCCTAGTTAGTTTTGGGGAGAAGTTGTTCTTACAGTTGTAATTTGATTAAAACAATTTTATCTTCTCATATTTAATGTTTATCTCCTTTTCAAAAGCTTTATGGTTGTGCTCTTAATTGTTCTTCTCTTAGTGTTTTTAGTTGTACTTGTTTTGTTCTACTTCCTCATGTCGAACGGAACAAGTTATCCTTTCGATCTATTATTTATGTATTTCTTGGTATGGTGAAGGTACAAATATCGTTGTTTAGATCTTAGAACTCAAAAACTTTATGTCTTATCAAGTTGTCTTTCTCGAGCATATATCTTTTTTTCTATTTCATCCACTCCTCATAGCTTCACTAGATTGGATCTTATTCGTATATTTTTTCTTATGATTTTGATAGTTTATCATCTCAGGTTCCCGGTACCTCAAAAGTCTCTCCTCATGTTCGATCAATTCATCCTAACCATTTTGTAAGTATTGACATTTTACTCTCCAATACGCCTGAAGCTCCATTCTCCTCTACGATCCCTCCCCCATTTGAGATTATGGATCCACCTTGATGTCAATCCATACACATTTGTAAGTCCACAAAATTACCTGATTTTGCTTATTCTTGTTATTTTTCACCATTAAATTCCTTTTTAGTATTAATTCATTATCTTTTTTATTCATCTTCCTATAAAGCGACAACATGGGTGTTTGTGCCTTTTCCACTTTCTTATGTTGAATTAGAAAGAGAGAGATAACATGGGTGTTTGTTTTCATGATGATCTTAACAATAATTTATATATTTTTGAAACTTATTATTAAAATTATTTTTAAAAGTATTTTTGTTTGGAAATATATTAAGATGATATTTTTATTTTTATTTTTGATATTAACATATCAAAATAATTTAGAAACATTACAAAAATCAATTGAAAGGAAAAAAAAATCAATTTCTTAAGAAATACTTTATAAAATGGACTAGCAAAACAGGCTTTAATTTCAGTTTAATAGAAAAATCGTGCACTTGCTTCTAGATTTTGAAGCTTAAAAATGTTATCGGATTCTCTTGCTGCTGCAGCCGACACGTGTCTTAAGAGCATCCACTTTTCGACCTGCGAAATAGAATAATAGTAAATAAGATTTGCTATGCCCACTTCATTGGTGAGGAGATTCTCTAACGGTTATTTTGATGGTTCTTTTATTTCTCTTTTTCTGTTTTTGCATTCCAGTTTTTTAGATTATGTCAGAGATTGGGTATGTGTCAACTTCTCATTGGCTTCCGTTAGATTTATTGACACGCCATTTTTTTGGTTTTAACCATCCGGTAATCCGGCCACAACCGACTAATCCGGATTCGAGCCGGGAAAGACCCGTTAGGGCGGCTAAAGCTCTCCCACAAAGCGCCACTGCATACCCAAGGACAAGCCCAGTTTCGAACTCGTGACCTTGGTCAAGCCCAATTGACACGCCATTTGATAATCCTAACAGCGCTCTTCAATTGAATGAACAGCTAAGCCATCATCCATATATATGATGGTCGGGAAGTTCAGTTACTAAAAAAAGTTGATACTTGATAGTACAATGAAAAAAAATATGTTAGCTGTTATTTTTAAGAATAATTCTTATCTAAAAATATATTAAAATAATATAGTTATCAGTATATTAAAATAAAAATAAAAATAAAAATATAAAAATAAATTAGAATATCCGTATTAATAAAAAAATATAATAATAACATACCCAAAAAAAAGTCGACCGCATATATTTTGGCTGAAAAAAAGTATTGGGGGTAAAAATATGTCTTAAAGGCCAGACTGAAGCAGTGACACGTAATTGAAAGTGACAATTAATTTTTATTAATACTAATTATTCGAGAGATGGATGGATTTGTTTATTAATTCTTTTGTTATTTTTCTCCTTGACGTTTGAAAACCGCAATGTTTTCTTAAGAATTCTAAACCTTAAACAATAGGCATGTGGTAAATGTTTGTTATCATCATCTCTATTTGTTGTCTACCCCACCCACTTGCTATATAGCGTTGAAAATTAAGTTTGATTGAGATGATGGGTTGGTTTATTATAAAAGTCAATTAAGAGCAATGAATTTTTGTTATTATTTTATTTAAAAATATATTAAAAAATATTTTTCAATCATAATCATGTTATAACTAGAAACATTTTATTTATTGTTTAAAAAATTAACTTCTTTTTATTCTCCTATTAAAACACCTTAAATGTTTTGTCATTTCTTATCATAAATGTGTCTAAAAAGATGAGGGAAAAAACAAACCATAAAAATACATTTAAATTTTGATTATGACATCACTAGTACCATAAAAAATATCTTGACTACATGAATGGAACAACATTATTGTTATTTGTTTTGAGCCCCGACCCCTAAAATAAATAAATAATGGAGTGATATCCTAGAGTTGGAAAGAGTATATAAGTAGGATGATATAAAAAATACTAGGAATTGAGTTTTGGACCAAACTACATGAGAGAGAAATTTGAGGACTATTTTGGACACAGCTAACTAAAATTGATAGCTCAATTTTAACTAATATAGGCCTTATAGTCTAGAGAGAGAAGCTCCCGGTTGTGGTGAGAGAAGCTCTCGCTTTATTCTACATGTCTGTTTTCCTCTCACTGTGCAACACCTTCTCTTGCACTTGGCTCTCTTGCAATTACTATTTCAACCTCTCAGCCATATTGTTCAATACTTCAATCATGGCTCGCGACAGAACCCCACGGCATGAGACAACCTCCCAACTATTCATCAGCCATGATGAGCAAGAAATCTTCTAATTGCAAAGGTTATGTGGGCTAGCATCCAATGATTGTATTATGGTGAAATCTAAAACGAAATCATTGATGCTTCGCGATGCTCAGCATAACAGTCCCCGTCTCTCACTCAGGATTCTCCCACTGGGAACCCCCTTTCTTCCTCGAAGGTTGATGCTGTTCTAGTTGAGGCATTGTTGGTTGAAACCCTAGCCTCTCCTCAAATGCATAGAGCCATTTTCTCTGCTACGAGGCATCAAAGGTTTGGGTCTGTCCGTCACCCCCTGGTGATTCTTATATTGATTATTTTAATTATGTATGATTTCATATCATAGGTTTAATAACTTTAATATTTTATTTTTTAAAATATGGAATTATCTTGTATTTCCATTTCAGGTCCATCATTTTCATGTCACGAGTAAAGTTGTCGTTTCTTAGTTTTTTGTATCCAGTAATATTTTGTATAAATGATATGTTGGTAAGCTGATATGTATGATCACTATTTTTGAAGAAAAAATGAATGTAAAAAAATTAACTCGTTTTGTCGCATTTTATTAAATGTGACTTCATTTATATTAACTCTAGTGCAAATTATTGATTGTTGTTAAATGTATGGTTTATTTATTGTGGTTGTGATTAGGATGATGTTATAGTTTTGTAGACCCAGGATGATTGGGTCAAGATTGAATTAGTTATATGTCAAAAACTTGGAATTTTCCAGTATAGGGGAGGTTCTGCGGATATTTTGATAGAAATTTTAGTGAAATATATATATGTGTGTGTGTGTGTGTGTAAAAGAACAAATTACATCTTCTTTTCTTGGCATTGTGTATTAAAAAATTTACCTTTATCCTTCATCAAAATTCACAAACCCTATGCAAAAATGATCCCCTGATTCTTGACTATAATAGTTTATGGTCAGTTTTGTGTTGAGTGACATCATACACGCATTGGCTCAACCCCAAAAGTGACACCTCAAGCAGCATGTTATGGCTGTCAAATTCAACAGTTCATGATACTTACTTTAAGTCATGGTTCTGCTTTGAACCAACGACTGAAATTTTACTCTGGTATAAACTAGATTACCCTCTTTCTCTAAACATAAATAGAAGAGAAATATATGGCGTGAGGGGGGAGAAATTAGAAGTCAAAATTGAATAAAAAACAATTTTCTTCCTAGTTTTCCTACCGAAAAACTCTTTTATGTAATAGCCTATTTTTTCACAGACTAATTTTTTATATTTTTTTATATCTTTTGTATTTTTAACATTATTTCAAAAAAAATTATTTAAAAATTGCTCTATCAATAACTTACCTATAGCCATGCTTGTTCCTTACCTATAACCATACCCTGCAACATACCACTACCTTGCCTACAACACACCATTATTGCACCATTTCTGCAAGGCAACTCTCCTGTTTTGCAACACGGTAGACCCTATGTATATGGGAAGAGCACCACATAATTGAGGAACAAAAAAAAGAGAATGAGAGAGCTTGGGAAATGAGAGGAACAGAAAGAAAAAGGGGAGAACAAAGAGAAGGAAGAACAAAAAAAAGGATGAAAGAAACAAAAAAGGGGCGAAAAGAGAAATAACAGTGAAAAGAATAAAAAAAATATCATTCTCTCCTAATCGTAAGCAAACCACATCATCCCCTTCTCCTCTAGGGACAACAAAACCATAACTAGCCCCTCTCCTCCTTTGGTAGCCAAGAGCAACAACAACTATCCTTATTTTTTGACAACTATAACAGTAGTAATCCATCTCTTTACTGTCAGCAGCTCCACAGTTTTCTTCTCCACACAACAGCAGTCGTTGTTTCCTCCTCTTTCTACAACCACCACTGGCCACCTTTTATCTCCGCCAACACCTCCTGCACCAGCCGCATTTCCTCTATACGGAGACAACAACATGTAACATACTTCAACTAAGCCGTAATTCTGTAACAGTAAAGAGAATTAATTCATTCCCTACTGTTCACTTACATGTGAACAGTAGCTAGATTAAAAAAGATTTGTTAGGTAATTTTGGCCTAACATGGCTGGGCTGCCACATTTAGTTGGGTTAGATCCAGCCTGGATGTATATATTTTCTTTGAATAAATTGAAAAGAAATATAAACATTTGCATTTCAAAAAAAATACTAAAAAAGTTTTGTTTTCATACATAGGACTGAATTTTAAAAGTTTTCAAACCATATTTTTCACACAAGCAAAAAATATTTCATCTTTTCTAATGTTTTAAAATGAAAAATAGAATATTCTAACTTATTTACGATTATTCATTAGAGTTTGGCCAAAATATCAAAAAATATTCGTCAACCATTTAGCTCATTTTTTTTTAGTTGTAAGCTTTAATTATTGAGGTGTTAAATTACATTGTAAAGTACACTCTTAGATATTAACAATAAATACAGTGTTAAGATTTGGATGTTAGAGCGGTTAAGTTTTTGACCCAATAAAATAGAGACTCCCTCAAGAAGAGATATATACTTCAAAGCTTAGAAAAGATCAATGAGTAAAAATCTAACTCAAGAAAAAAAAAAAAAAGGATAACATATCAGCCTACCTTAGGTAGAGTGTACTGGGAGTGATGCGTCTTTTTCTTAAACAACAAGTCCCCTTACTCAGACTCTCACAGGCCATTAGGTTGCCTATTGCCTGAATATTAAGTGGAGACTCCTAAAAATTATAATTATAAAAAACCCTCTTTCCAAGCACCTCCACTCGTCTCCAGGAATGGTCACGTGCAAAACAAAAACAAAACAAAACAAAGAGAACATTATTTTTTTCTCTAATATCATTGTTAGGAAAGTTACTTACATTTTTTTTTGTTGATAAAGTATAAGAAGAGCTACTCTTATAAAAAAAAATTCTTGATAATGTAAATTTAACAAAACAAAGAGATGAGAGAGAGCAATCGATGGATTCTAGCGATAAGAGAATAAATTATTGTTCACTCCATTTTCAGCTACCAAAAAGGGTTTTCTTAGTGTTCACGGGTTCCATAAGATGAGAGAGGTTTTATCATGGTTGTTTAGAGCCTCAATATTTTCTGAAAAAATAGATATGAGCAAACAAAACTAAATTGATTTGATTTCATGTTATTGGAGTACTATTGGGTATTTAAAGTTGATGGAATCGCTTATTAGTGTTCCAATGATATTAGTGAATTGTTTTTAGATTGAAATTACTTGAAATTTAGGTTTTTTTAATCAAAAAAGACCTGACCCCAATTTTCAGGGTACCATTAGGTGGCTAAAATCTAGTCTTGAAGGCAACATATCATTTGTGTTTTTTTTTTAAACAAATAGGAGCAATTTTACAATATATATATATATAAGAGCAAACCCCGTCGCGTGAGCCTAGGCTTTAACCGCCCACGTGCCTAGGCTTTCCTTTCCAAGGCCCGAGAGCATGAGTTGTTTTTTTGGATTTTTTAAGGTTCAATAATTTCTTAAAAAAATATTAAACCTAGATGAGTTCATGATCCAGAACGTATATTTGACGAGTTAAGTTATAATATTCACTATTTTTTCTAATGTTGTTATTTTTAATTGATATATTTTTTAATGTTTTTTTCTTATATATTTTAAAATTTATGTTTCAATTAATGTTTCTTCTATGTGATTTTTTTATTTAACCTTTTTGGATATATTTTTTTTATGGTTTTGTGTGTGTTTAGTTTTTGAAAACATTATGTAGATCCATCTATGATTTTTTTATCTTTTATATAAACTAACTTCATTTTAAATTAATATTTACTTTCAAGTAATATTTTAATACATGTAACCTTGCATTATTTGTTTTTCCTTTATGGTATTCAATCGATTTAATATGTGTATGTTTTTATTATTGTTTGATTAGATGAAAAGTTAAATTTAATATTAAAAAACAACACTCATAAGAAGATAAATATCTTATCTTGTAATATTAAATATCTTGATCTATGTCTGTATCTTAATTTTTATAATTTTTCTTGGGGTTATCATTAATAACTTTTGTTTTTGTTTATTAATAAATATTATTTTTGATTTATTTAATTACATAAATTCATGATTTTTTTAATTGATATATTTTTTTATGGTTATACCTATATATATAAAATTTAAATATGTAATTTCTTTTTAAAAAAATATTTGATGCACGCGCATGTAAAATAACTAGTTTCTTGCTAAATATGGTCGCACCTCCAAAAATTAAATTTGACGTACCAGTTTGGACATAGAAGGGTCCCACAAATCACGCGTATAAATAATTATGGTCTTTGGCTTCTTTATAGTTACGTCTTTATTCGCAATGTAGAATCTAGCAATATATATATATAGAGAGAGAGAGAGAGAGAGAGAGAGAGAATTGAATTCAATTAATAATTTATTATAATATTTTATATTAAAATTAGATTATTAAATTATACTATTTAAGATCTTCATTAAATTAAATTAGGAATCTTAACTGTTTTGCTCTTGATTCAAAAATTATTTTTTATAACAAAAAAGATATGTCATTTTATTAATATGAGAATAAAGTCCATAAATTATTTTGATGATAAATCATGATGCATAGTGTTATAGAGATAACATGTAGTTTCTAAAGGGCGTGACGTGATAATAATTTAATCTTCTGTAATAACTTGTTTATTATGTTGAAAAACGAAAACAAAAAAATATCAAAATAATACATCTCGTAATTCCCGCTAAACAATTAAGAAGTCAATCCTAAATCAAAAACTTATTTGCAATCTCTTAAATTATCTATAAAACTAAAAGAGCTCTCGGTTTTAAACAATATTTTACACTGTTCATCTACACTAAAAAACATTGTGAATTTTAATAGTGAAATTACATAATAATACGTATTATTTGTACACAAAGAAAGAACAATGATGCTGCTTGGGGTAGTGGTTAAGGCGTGCAGTGCAAACGAATGTGAGAGTTCGAAACTCACAAACTACTAAACTAATTTTTGAACAGTGATTTCATTGTTCATTACTGTTACACAGAGGGCTTTTCATTTTTTTTAACCAAGCTTCTTTTAAATGTATTTTTATAACCGGGGTATCCGTGACAGCTTACACGCACCACGACTAATTGCCGGACCCATTTTTTTCTAGTTTTTTTTCCTCTTTTTTTTTGCCCTTATACATTTGTTTTTGGTTTTTTAAATGACTGGGGTGTCCTGGCCAGTTTACACGCACCATGATTTTTTTTCTCATTACTGTTTGAAAAGGTGCTTTCCCCTAGCACTTTTTTTTATAACCGGACTTCCTTTTTTGTTTGTTTTTTTTATAACCGGGATGTCTGGAGCAACTACATGCACCACGATTAATCTTCGGACCCATTTTTTATAACATTGTTTTTCCTGTGTTTTTTGCTACTTATACATTTTTTTTTGTTTTTTTTTAATAACAAGAGTCTCGAGGTAAGCTTACGCTTACTTTCAAACAAGAATAAATAGTGAAAATCACAGTAATGAACAGTAAAATGTATTTTCCCCTTGCACTTTTTTCTTTTTTTTTTTGTTTTTTTAATACACAGTCTGCCCGGGGCAATTTACTTGCACCACGACTAATCTCTGCGCCCATTTTTTTTACAATAATTAATAGTGATTTTCACTTTTCATTACTGTTACAAAAAGGGCTTTCTGTTTTTTTAACCAGACTTCTTTTTTTTTGTTTTCTTATAATCGGGGTATCTGTGGTAGCTTACACGCACTACGACTAATCTCCGAATCCATTTTTTTTTCCTTTTTTTAGCACTTATATATATATTATTTTATTTTTTATGAACGGGGTGTCCGAGTCAGTTTACGCGCACCATGATTTTTTTTCATGAACAATGATTTTCACTGTTTATTACTGTTTGAAAAGAGGCTTTCTGTTTTTGTTTTAACCAACTTCTTTTTTTTTTATAACAGGGGTGGAATAAATCTTAACAAATAAAAAAAAAATAAACAACAATGACAGTGTCATCAGTAGTATGACCAATAATAATTAGAATATTAATTATGTATAATAATAATTATAATGCTATAATAATTCTGACAAAAATTCATTGGTCAATGTTATTTTTGTGAAAAATAACTTCAGCGTCTTTTTTTATGTATAATATTTCAGATCTCATATCACGAAAAAAAAATATACGTAACCACACACAGACAAGACAAGTAGAAAAATTGTGTCAAATTATCTATAATAATAAATTAAAAAATTGCCCTACATTTCGTCATAGTCGACACCAAAATTTTTAAGGTGTAACAAGATTGTTAATGGTCCTAAAGTTTTATATATATATTATTTTTGAGATTTTTTCCTTAAAAAATAGGAGAGACTAATTACATATTGTGATTTTTTTTCATATTAACGTTTTAAAATATATATAAAAATTTGAACTGACTTTTCTTTAAAAATCTCATATTAATTTAATCTCTGTGTTCTAAATTTTTTAATATAATAATATTAAGAAAAAATCTGAAAAAAATCATCTTTGATAAATTTTAGCAGTTGCATTTTTGCTATCTATCAAATAAATTATTCTGCAAATAGTTAAACCATGCCCAAGAAACAATTAGTATGTTGCACGCAACAAATAATATATCTTTAGTCAATTTGATCATTTGCGATTTTGCTATCTACCAATTAAATTATTATCAAAGTAGTTAAAACAAAATCATCAATAAAATTGTTTGCTGCATAAAACAAATCACTTATCTATGCTAAAATTCAACGATTGTAATTTTACTATTTGTTAATTAAAGAATTCATGAAAAAAAAAACATACACAATAATCACAGAATTTTTTTGATTCCAGTTGTACAATCTACCAATTAAATAATTATCAAATAATTTTAACAGTGGCAATATTCAATCACCTTTAGACGGAAAAAAAACATGTTTCTAACAGATTCTATCAATTATAATTTTACTAATTAAATATTAAAATAACAAATTACAACACATATAAAATTAATTAATTTTTTATATAAAAAAAAAAAAACTCAACACAGTATGCGAGCAAATTTGCTGGTATATCTAAAACGAGGGGTCACGGGTGCAAAGTTGTTGGTTGCAGATGATATACTTTCAAAATTATATTATAATTGCAATTCATGATTGCTCCTCCCATGTAGTCAAACATTGAAATTAATTTAAGCACGCGTAAAATGTTATGAACATTGCAGCCGAATTCAGTACAGCGATGCTGGAGCTCGTATCTGTTAAAGTAACAAGTTCTACAGCCACATGCTTTCTTATTATTATTTTTTTATCGGATTATGCATAAATATTATTATATAAATAAGCCTCACTCGCCTGATAATTTTTTATGTTTTGATACTTTCGTTGTCAAACCTACGAACAATTAAAAATCAACAATATCTTTGGAATAATAATACTAATAAAAAAAAACTCCATCTTCAATTCACTCGTCATATCATGTGTCATGGGGAGATAGGCATAACTAGGGCATCTACTTTATTGGAATTAACAATTCAAAGTTATTTTTTTAATATAGAGGAAGAATACTCTCATGTTGTGGATAGTTTTTTATTTTAATGGTGGAAATTTTTAATTCGGAACTCTAGAGATAATGTTTTTGATTAATGAAATAAGTTAAATGGTAGCAAAATTTGATACATTATAAAAAGAGATTTTAAATAATAATTAAAAATTAAAACTAGAAGTTTATCTTATTTTTGAAATATATATGAATATTTGATTACATGTCGTGGGGCATATTTCAATTATTTTTATTTATTTATATGTAAGTATTTATAACAAAAAAAAATTGATTTTGATATCGTAGAAAAAATATTAGGCTATTTTCTCTTTTCTTATTAATGTTTTTCATAGAACATATTGTTTTTATTAACAATTTGATTTATTGAATAAAAACTTAAATTAATTAAAATAAATACTCAAGACAAATCGATTATTTTAAACCAGAAGAAAGAAACGCATCTCTTTAATCACAACTCTTTTCCTATTCTATTGTTTCTTTTTTTTTTACAAAATAACTTTTTCTTACAAGAAACATTGTTTTTTAAACAAACATTTATCTTAATTTTAAAATAAAAATACACATGAATTAATAATTTTAATGTGAATATGTCAAAACTATAAGAACAACAAATTTGTGAAAAGTTATATAAATTATTTATAAATAAAATGATAAAATAGATATTTTATTCTCATTGAATACTCAGAAGATTTTCTTAAACAAAAAAATATGCATATTAGATTCATATATAATTATTATGAAAATAATTTTAACATTAGAAAAAAGCTTCAATATTACAAAAAATTATAATATAATAAAATAATTATTTTAATAAATCTATGTCAAAATAATAATATTATAAGAAGAGAAAAAACAATCAATTAAAACAATCAATCTCGAAATAAATCTAGAAGTGGGCTAATACAGCAATCTACAGTTTATGCTTTATATAAGAACAAAAGCCCATGTTTTAAGCTTAAAGAAAACCCGTCCAGTGTCTTGGGTTGGTTGGACCCAACCTTCTCAGAGTATTCAGTAGCTGTTGTGGCAGGCTGGTGACCCTATTTTGCTTTTTTCCCTTTATTGTCACTCCGTTGAAGCTCCACGCAATCAAACCGCATTATAAAATGCGGCTTTTATGCTGGACTTTAGAAACTATGGAAGCAAACATTTTAAGTTTTTTATAACTAAAATTTGTTTCATTAAGAATAATGTAATGGGAAGAAATATTCTATTTTTTATTAACTTGGTATCTAGATCAGCTTGCACGTAACTCGACTAATCACAAGAACCTTGAAGTTAATGATCATGTTGTCCTCTAGTGATCATCATAATAGTAATCACAAAACTTCAATATAAAATTACAAAGCAAGCAAACTCCTGAGTTTCAACACCTAGTAGATAACCACCCAGTAGATGAGAAATAATCTTATTGAACGGTCATAGCTGCCTTCTGTTTAGTGTCTTTGGTCAAAGATCGAAGGCATTGCCGATTCGTTGGATGGAATAATTCAGTTTCAAACTTTCTGAACATTGGCAGGAATCCAAGCATGTCACACCGGAGATTTTTATAGAATCTTGGTCTAGAAATAGTTGATCCGATGTTGCTATATAAAGTTAACTGACAATAGGAAAATGTAATGCCCATTCCGAAACAAGTCGCGATCGTCAATAATTCTGTGTCATTTCGGAAATTTATGTGTTGCAGAAAATGCCTTCACCAAATGGGTGGCTTTGGTTACACGATATTGAATCAACAGCTTCATTGGAAACGACGTCGCAAGTCCACTAACAGGTAACTGGAAGGTTCTCTCGTTCCTGCATATGCATGTTTCGGAGGAAGTGGATTTTCGAACTGTGACTGGGCACCTTCCTGCTTGCTTCAGATCCTCTTTCTTAGGACTAAATTATTACGGATGCCGAACAAAGTTTCTACTTTTATAGATCGCTCCTGGACTTTGACAGTTACAGACACTTGTGTCACACGACTTCTTTCGTTTACTTATAGCTAGCTGGCTGTATATGGTTCCTAGCCAGTGCATCCAAGCTATTCGCGGAATGAATTTGTTTTTATTTATTTATTTATTTTACAATTAAAATATATATTTTTAAGGAGGGGAACAATTAAAACTGTAGAGAAAAACAAATATTATTACGCAAGTTTTTCATTTTGATGGAAACATGTTTTTCTTATAAGCACATGTTTTTTTTAAGAAAAAAACTAGAGAAAATCAAAATATTTTTTTAATGATTTGAATTAAGGAGAAAACGTATATCTTCAATCAGAACCCCCTTACCCTGTTTATGAATTTCTTTTTTTGTTTTCGACAGAAACATTTTTTACCAAAAGTATTTGTTTGTAATTTAAGATCTTATCAATATTTTGAAAATCAAGTTTCAATAAAAAAAAAAAAATCATGACTTGATAATTTAAACGTGATTGTAGAAAAAAGTACAAGAATAAATAATTTGAAAAAATTATATAAATATTTTATAACAAAAGAATAACAAAATAGATTTTTTTATTCTTTTTCAATATTATTCATAAGCATGTATTATTAAAAAAAACTCCATATTAGGTTAAGAAATAATAATTAACGAAGTGATTGTTGATACAACCATAGAAATCTATAATCTTTTTTTATTAACGTGGGTGTCCGAGGTAGCTTGCGCGCTCCTCGACTAATCTTATGGACCTAAAGCTGATGATCATGTAAATTTTTAGTAGTCATTATATTAGCAACTATAAGATTCAAAACTAAAACCACAGGGGAAGCAAACTCCTTAGTCACAATCTTACCATCAGGTCACATACTAGATAGTTAATCTACAATCTTATTTGAATACAATGACACAATCAAATAGTTTTTTAAATATTAATTTAATATTTTTTTATACAGTTCATTTTATTGAAAAACAAAAAACAATTAAAAATGAAAGTTCATTTAAAAATAGGTTAGGCACTTATATCCTGTTTGGCACCGTGTTTTAAAAATATTTTTGAAATTTTTTATTTTAAATTAAAAAAAAAAAAGTGTTTTTAGATTATTTTAATGTGAACATATCAAAAATGATTTTAGAAAAAATAAAAACACATCATTTTGATGCATTTATAAATGAAAAATACTTTAAAAAATAACTTCAACCATACTCTAAAACAGACACTTAAACTCACTTAGTTAGTCCAAACTAAAAAAAAAACTCATGCGTTCCTAGTTTTTTTCTTTAAAAAATAACTTGTATTCTATCAAGTGTTTTTTTTTTTAAATTAGAATGGAAACCATGTCCATTAATCCAGTCACCCTCTATGGTGATAAAAAAATTAGTCGAAAGTTTTTTTAAAATATTTGTAAACTCATTTACAATTAAAAAAATCCTTAGTCTATATCAAAACCCAAATTCAAACCTTATAAAAAAAAATTATCAAGCTCCGATCTATTTTCTAAAATAAAATTAAAGTTCCGACCTACAGATATGCAAAGCGAAACTTTAGTGAAAAAACTAAAGTTTTTTTTGCATGAAAATCTCCAATTTTTATATTTATTTTAGTCCTTGCTTTTTTAATTTGTTTTTGTATCTATAAATTTTTTTTTTAAAAAAAATTATTTTATTAAATGTCAGGTTTTTTCAACCACTTCACATGCAATAACATGCAAAGAAAAACAAATCATAACACAAAATAATACCAATATAACTTTAGAGGATAAAATTAAAAGAAATAAAATTCTAAATCAATGTAAAAAAATAAGGATATTGTTTCTTGAAAAGTGTCATCCATAATAAACTTAGAAAATGGCTATTTTATTCTTTTTGTTTATTTGAATATTCGTAGCAACTACTTTCTTGGTCGTGATGGTTGCAAGTTAGATCGATATTTTATTGAATTTAAAACAAATATAATGGGAAATTTGCTAGGTTTGTTATTAAACCTAGCACAACAAGTCAATTTTAAGAACTCCAAATTCAACTTCCTATCGAAGCTGGATTTCAAATTAAATTATATAAAAATTATCTTGATAAAATCTGGTTGATTTGATGAATTCAAAAACAACTAAGATAATCGACAAAAGGCAGGGTTTGACTTTAAAAAAACTACAGATAATATTTTTTTTTAATATTGAAACTATGACATATTATATTAACACAAATTTCATGACTTGACATGTCAAGCTTGTGTTGGTTTAACAAAAAAAAATATATTTTATTTAATGATGTTATAATAAAATAAAATCTTGTAAAATTGAACATTAACCATATGTCAATAACCTCATAAAAACAAAGTGAGATAAATTATGAATATCAATTTAAAATTAACTAAATATTAAATAATAAAATTGATTAAAAATAAAAAGTCACGAAGGATTCAAGAGAAAATTAAAAGATGAAATTTTAAAATGGACAAGATTATATAGTATTTTATTAAATCCAACGGATATGTCAATTTTAAAACTTGTTAACTCAACTCATTGACTAACCCGGATTTAAAATTAGCCGACATAGAATTAATTTTATATATAACTCAGTTAACATGATCAATTTTAAATAACTTGGTTAACATGATCACTCAAGTAACGAGTAACAACTGGCTTTAACTTTAAAAAAAAATAAGATATTTTTTAATATTAAAATTAATATATTAAATCAAGACAACTTAACTCGCAAAACATGCTATTTGGATGATGATATCCAAATTTAAGAACATTATTTTTTAAATAATTTTTGTAATAATAGGATAACAAATGATAACAAATTGAGCATCAGGATCGATAGATAATAGTCAATCTAGCTAAAGCTGCAGTTAGGCCTTCAAACAAATTAGAGTTTTTTTGTTTTTGATTTTGGGGTTCCCTGACTAGAGAGGAATTAAACAAACGCTGGCATCTATTTATCACAATCTGTAGATAAGCAATCATGAACTCAACATATATATATATATATAATATATATGTTACAGGCAAGAAAGACAGCTGATAAATCATGTCCAAGCTTCTCCGGCCTCTCCCCTAGTATTTACAATTCCAAGACCACGAGTCTTCTTAACTGGTTTGCTCAACTGAAACACAGGGTGTCTGCATAGCCTCCTCACCCCTTTGCTAAAACTTAGCCAATCCCCACTATCATATTCACCTTTACATCCACATTCTCGGGAGTCCATTTCGTAGAAAGGAGGGCTGCTACTTGAAGCAGACTTGAATTCCTCTTCTCCGTCACTTTTTTTCTGGAAGCTCCAATTTTTCTCCTCGGCGTTGGATTCTGCTCTATTCACAGTAGCAGACGTCAAGAACTTGCCAGAGGTTGGTATCTCAGGTGCAGGAGCATTGAGTGATATTTTACTGGATTCTTTGCTGTTCAGGTTTGAATGAGAGTCACTCTTGTCGCTTGGGGAAGCCGCGCGTGCTGAGAGCGACCTGAACTTTGCACTGGATTCCTCTCTTTCCCGGAATGTTTTTAAGATCAATGTCTTGAGCAAGTTCATTACTTGCACGGCATGAATCAATGCGGTCAAGGGATCAGCCATCTGCAAGATAAGAAGATTACATCTTAGTTACTAGCTGAAAAATGTTAAGCATTTGCAAAAACAAAAGGGAATTTCCTTATTGGTTGTTACAGCCATAATCTCAACTTTTGAAACCCCATACATATGTGAGTTCTGTTTAAATGCGCATAGAATCTAATCAGGAGTCTGATGTCAACATTTTAGCAGCAAATGGAATACTGTCATCTTCAGTAACCATCCAATAGAAGGAGTTTCCCCTTCCATTTTGCATTCAAAACCATGGGATTTAGTAACTACAAAGCTAATATACTGCTGAACACGAGGTTACCAATCCAGCAGCAGCTAAAACAAACTCAATAAACCTGCGTCATGTTGGGTGCAAAGACCATTGCAATGTTGCGTGCATTCATCTTGTTGTAATGTTCATGCTCCACAACATCTGTCATCAGATTGATTGCCCAATCAAGCAGGGCAGCTTCTGTCGGAGGAAGTTGGTTCACAAGTTGAGTGCAGTCATCTTCGGTGTTGCAGTGCATCACCTGTTCTGGTGTGAGCGAATCGAGTACCCCAGAGGGTAGCTCTCTAAACCAAGCCTGCAGATCACCAAAAAGATGCAGCAAGCAGTTCAGAAATGTATGCCGGATCGTGAATGTCATGAGGAAGCAAAAGAAACATCAAGGCAGGAAACAGCGAGAAATTGACAGCATAAAATTATATTCCTACAGAGGATTTGCCAAACCATATTGGCAAACAGTGTAAGCATGTCGTATGCATACCTTTATTAAACCTGCCAAACAATGGATATCAATTCCACGAGGCACCACTCCTTTGTTTAGCTGGTTTCTGGCGTGCACTTCTTGGCTATTCTCGGCATCTATACGGAATATTCCTTCCGCCTTTAATAGCACAAAGAAATGCCTCAATTTTTTAACAGAACTGGTGAGCAGCAGTACAGAAACCAGACTAGTTTTTTATAGAGGCTGGAGCTAAATTTGGTTGAATGAAATTAGGAACGCAAGCATACCTTAAGTCCTCCTTCTACATATAAACGCTTTTGCATCATAAGAAGAATGGTGGGCACACTGTTCCCTTTGTCATCATAGGAACATTGCATTGAATTGGCAGAAACTCCAAAGACATTTGCACTGGAAAACAGAGGAATGATACAACTGTTGAATAATCCAAGAAACAGGGCCGAAGAACGATACAAGGAAATATACAATTCAATGAGCAGAACTATCACCGGAAGATAATACATTTTCAATAAAACTCTTCAACAATCCCCCCAGATCCATCATCAAGATCGGCTAAGTTAAACCATTCTTCATATAATTAAAAAGGAAATCACAACTAATCCAAGCAACACCATATATTCATGCTGCACCCCCACAAAACAGTGCAAGCTAAGAACTGCCATTTCATATATGCATACAAAATAGACTACCAGAGGGTATTTGTTGGCGTTCACTGTATTTGATCACAAGAAAAAGGAAAAGGAAAACCCTTTTCTTCTCCATTTATTGTCCTCTGCTAGAGTGAAATATTGATATATATATATATATATATATATATATAAAAGGTGATCAAATTATATGAACAAATTACTATTCACGTTGAAATTAAAGATTCGCGAGAGTTAATAAACAAGAAAACAACTTCGTTATTAACTCAATTGCATTCAAATGTCAAAATAACTTGTTTAAAAACATAAACTGAACCAAAATACTCCTTATTGTGCGTTCTTAACCACATCATACCATCATCCACTAATCATTTCCTTTCATAGTTCCACTCATAATTAATCCAGAGAGAGAGAGAGAGGGAGGGAGAGTAAAAATAAACCTGGCGCTAGGGACCTTGCGAGGAACCTCTGGCTCAAGCTCAGTAGGCAAACCGAGGAAGCCATTAAACCTATCAAAAGTCACGTGAGACACGTGCTTAACTTCAGTAGGCCAACTTATGTCCATTGAAGAAGAAACATCGTCTCTTTCCACACTGCATGTCACCAAAGACTTCCTTAACGCCGTTACGAAAATATCCAAAAATGCAAAGTCTTTATTTCTAGTTCTGTTTCGACCTCTCTCATTCCCTCCCGTTCCTTCTCTTGACCCAATAAACGGCGTCGATATCGGGTTTCCAGAAGCATCACTATACAGCTCTTCTTCCTCCTCCTCCTCCTCCTCCTCCCCCTCCTCGTACTCACCTTCAGTATCGTACTGGTGAAAGAAGGGAGATGGGGGAGGGAAAGAGTTGAACTCGGTGAGTCCGCAAGATTTGGATCGGAAAAGGCGAGTCATTGGCTGAATGTGTGTTGTGATTTATTTAACAACTGGCAAGCTCGGTAGAGAGAGTGATATAACTGTGAGGAATGGGGTAATATTTTATTAATGAAAACAATAGAGGAGGTGGAGGCTTAATTATTAAGACGGGGGAGTGTTGTTATTACTACTCCTACTACTATTATTATTATTATTATTATTACTATTACTATTACCACTATTATTATGGAGTAATAATAAAGAAGGGATTTGGTGAGGAGAGAGGTGGGGCGGCCAAGAGGGGTGGTTGAGAAGGATAGGAAGGGATAGGCTGGGAGGAAGAGATGATGACATGGGTTGGAGTGTGATAAATGACCTTTCGTAGATTTTTTTTCCTTCCATGTTTAAGATATATTCCAATCAATTTATTTAAAATCATTTGAACTTAAAAAAAATTATTAATATTCTTTAAGGGCATTCCATGCATTTTATTTAAATATCACATTAAAACTAGAATTAGAATACATCATTTATTTATTTTACCACCTTTCTCTATGGACGAGTGAAAAGTGGAGGGGACAATTAATGGTGGATCTTGACACTGAAGCAAGCAAATGAAAGTTAATAGCAGAAAGATATATGTATGCGTGTGAGTGTGTTTTGCTTTGTTTTTTGGGGTGATGATTGGTAAATGAAATATGGCCAGCTTCAGGACATGTCCGGAAAAAGGAGACTATTTATCAGTTTGTTTCCCTTGATATTTTCTTCCTCTTTTATAATTATAAGAATATCGAAATATCAAATATTAGAAGAAAAATATATTTTATTTATTTATTGTGCGACATAATAGGAAAAACAAATTAAAAGAAAAAATTGAAACAGAATAGAATTGTTATATAAAACCCTAGTTCATAATTCTGTAAAAATATAAACTAAACAGTTTTATTTACATTAGTTTTGGATCTACCTTGAGAAAGAAAATCCAAGAAGTTATTGTAGGGTTTCCTGAACGGAAAAGGGAAAAAATAAAATTATCATTGTCAATATTTATTTTATTTCCTAAAATAAATAGTAAACTAAATAGAAAGTGATAATAACTAAAAGAATAATTTCTTAAAAAATTCTCCAACATAAATAATGTGATATGACATATTTTTAGAGTAAATTAATTTATGTATTATAGTTTCTCTCTTTGTGAACATGGGCAAAGGGTATTGATGTGCCATTGACATCGAACCAACTGACCCTGTCGTGATCAGAACACAATCCCAAAGGTTAAAAGGAAAGCAGCCGGACAGTTAGTGGATTTTAGCTGAGGTCATTCAAGTAGGAGTCCTCCGAAGATGATAAGGATCGAGATAATAATGGGTAGATTTATTTTTTCAGACCTCATAAAAGATTTGATGCTTATATATATATATATATATATCACTATCGTTATCCCTTCCATGTGTGTATTTTAAAGTAATATCTTATATAATTTTGATTGATTGTTTATGAATTTTTTTTTTAAAATATTGGGTTATAATATTTTTAAATTTTATTATTATAGTGGTGATTATGTTTTAAAATATTTATTGTTTAGAAATATATTGCAATAATATTTTTTATTTTTTAAATTTATTTTGAGTATTAATATATTCAAACAATTTAAAAATATAAAAAATATTTTTGTAAAAAAACCCTACAAATAGGCATGTTTATAGATTTTTTTTTTCTTCATATAATTTACTTGGCTATCATCCCCTTGAAATTTCCAAATATTGTTGATTAGTTTAATTATCTCAAAGAAAGGATCTCTTCTCGCTATGGCAGAACTTGCCAAAACTAAAAAAATCTAATCAATTAGCAATAAAACCTTTAAAACTACGAAAGGACAGGGCAACTTGCCTTGGGAATGTGGATAGTTAGCGTCTGAAACTTGCTTATGCTCCGCTGTTTTTGTGTACTGCTCGGCAAAATCCCCACAATCGAGCCACATGGTCACATGGAGGTGTTCCTTGTGGGCTCTCTTCTGTACTCTCAAATGTCACATTTAATTTGTTTGATTAATGTTGTTGTTCGGCTAGCTTGTATGTATGCTTAACTAATTTTATAAATCTTAAAATTAATAACTATAAATGTTTTAATAATTTTCATATTAAAAATAGTCTCAAAACTGAGATTATATTATAATAAACTCTTTATTGTAACATTTAATTTTCTGCCCCGCACGAGATACTGGTCCTTACCTCCTTCATTGTCCACAACCCTCTCTCTTTTGTCATGATATCTTACTCTTGAAGGTGTACTCTCCAATCATCACACACCCATTTCTTTTTCTTCTCTCTTTCTAATTTATATTTGGAAGCACGAAGTAATTGCTTAAATCTATTCTTATAAGTGGATCTGTAGTTCCCAATTCATCCTTGTTCCAAATACTAACTTGTATGGATTGTATGTTTTCACAAAGATCCTCGATCTCCTGCGAAAAGAAACGAGCGATCGAGGTTTGAGTCTGTTCATGCTAAGGAACAGTGTAAATTTGACCGTGTGTCTATATTCAAGGTGCGGGTGTGGCTCGTGAATATATTATTAGCATGTTGGTCATGTAAATGCATCGTTGTTGATCAACCGCTCGTTCTGGAAGGTCCCAGAATGCTACTGTATACCTCGAGTTTTGATGGATCCTACAAAGTTTTGCCTGCTACTACTACAGTTCGGTCGTGGCCGTAGGATCACGAGAGGCATCGAATGCCGTCCAATTACTCCCCGTGGCTAGCTCTCCTCGCTCCACCTGTAAATATTGCGTGGTGATAAAAAAACATTGTAAATATTTTTAATCGTGAATGCCCAACGGAGTTACTTTGATGTGTCGAATGGGACAAATATATATGAACAATTGGATAATTTTGCTGTCTACCTTGTCAACGGCAAGCGATGGCATCTACTTGGCAATCCAATCCAACTATTGCGCGGCCTTTTTTTCCTGGGGACTCTTTTGGGGTACTCGTTGCTATTAAATTATGCAACCATGCTAGCCATGGTCTCTTAAGCTTTTTCCAAATTACAACTTATATAAAACGTGTTGGTGTTTCGTTGTCTCTAGACATATACATAGATTATTCTAGATTTCAATAATAAAATTATTTTTTTGCCTCTTAGTCCACAAATTTTAACTTTTGATGCCGAGAGTATTTTGGATATTTTTAGGGGCATGTGTGGCGTGGCATTCACAGATTGTTAGGGGTATGTTGGTCCTTTCCGTTTTTATTTGTACAGTGAAACTATCTATTTATCACTGGGCTCTAGCAAGAGGCCAAGGGTAGATGCTGGTATTTTCAGTTTTTTGCCTAAACTTGAACAGTGCAATAACAATTTTGCTCTCGGGTGAGGCACGAGCTGGTCGTTGGAGACAAGGGTAGTTTATGTGTTTCACGTTTTATGCACAGTGAGACTATTTAAATACCTTCAGAAATGAAAAAAAATGAAGGTATGACGTTGGGGCATGGAGTTACTTTCATCCCTTTTTTTCGTGGTTATAGTTTGGCTCGGGGGTATTTAGGTCATTTGGTATTGTTTAAAAAAATATTTTTTCTCGAGCTTATTGCAGGCAGATCTTTCGAACACGTCGTCAATTTTCATGCGTACTAGCCTTTCATGTGGCGCGTGTGATGTCCCTGGGTGGTACAATTGAAGTGTTCTAGGGTGTACAATTGTATCCTCTTCCTCATGGTGGTGCACATGTTGTTGGGAGGAGATCAAAGTATCATCGGTATTCGGTTTTTCTTCTTTCTACCTTTTCTCTCTGCTGTAGCGCCAAAGTGCATTCTGGTCCTCTATGTTTGTGCGTGTTTGATTTAAGTCCTTGGTTTTTTAATTTTATTTCTTCCTAATTTCTTCAATAAAAATTTTGATTGTTTTCAATTATACCCTTCCATTGAAATTGATCATATATGATTTTTTTTTTCATTTCAACCCTTATTCTTTTGATTTTTGCTTTGTTTTTTGTTCATTTAATTTTCCAGTTTGTTGATTTTAAGTTGTTTCAATTTTGTTCTTCAATTGAAATTGGTAATATATGTTGCTATTCATTTTGGTCTTTATTCTTTTAATATTTTTTTTTAAAATTACATTGTTATTTTTTTTTTAAAGTTCCTTTGTTTTTCGGGTCTCAAGGTTTTGATTTGTTACAGTTTTGATTTCATTAGGAATTAATTATGTATTTTTTTTTCATTTTGGCTTTTATTCTTCTAATTTTTTATTTAATAATAATTCCTTTGATTTTTTCGGTCCTTCTTGGACAATGTTTATTTTTTATGTATGTTAATGCATCTATGTTCTAAGTTTTGGTTTTTAATTTTGTCATTTTATTTTTTGTTGGGATTTTATTTTATTCAATTCAGTCCTGAAATTTAAATTTATGTTGGTGATCATTTTATAATTAATATTTTATTTTATTTTTTTCCCTTTGTTCTTTTTTTGGTGTTCTCTGTTATTTTTATTTATTCTTTGGATCAAATGATTTTTTTGTATTCCTAATATTTATTTTATTTTTATCTTTTTTGTTGTTGTTTTTGTTTGCTCTTTTGTTAAAGTATTTTATTTTATTTTTCGAGATAATTTTAAGGTTTCATTGTTTGCGTAATAATAATTTTGGTGCTTTTTTTATTGTATTCTTGCTTTCTTTTTTGTAAAATTGTTTTATTATTATTATTGTTTGGGGGCAATTTAATGATTTTAATTGTTTGGATTGTAATGATGATAATAATTTTAACTATTATAGTTTTGATAATCATTGTAACGTTGTTTTCTTCTTTTTTTTAAATAGAAAATCAATTATTTATTTTTGTTATTTAGTTATTGTAGCATTTCCTTAATTTACATATTGTTGTGTTTAATTTAAATCAGATTAAGAAATAAAATAATTTTAATACAGTGAATTCAATAATTCAAATATCTGAATCTTTGTATTTTTTTAATAGCAATAATAATTTTATAAGCAGATAAATTTATATTAATTTAAAATTTATATATTTTACTGAAAACTTGTGCTCCGCAAGAATTGTATATAAATTTATTATTTTATCTAAATTTATAATATAATAAAAAAAAAACTCGTACTTTTAATATTTTTATCTTGAAAAAAATATGATTCCTAGCTTAAAGAAACGCGGTAAGTGGCTAGTGTCTACGTATTCCAAAACATAATGTTCATGCAAGACAACACAAGCATCCTGTAAAAGACAATTGTATTGCTTCTTTATTTTGCCGTTGACGAAGCAATGTTGGTCATCTTAAATTCGATAACGCAAGATTCAAGATTTAGAGAGTTGTATTCATCTGTGTGCCTCGATTTATTTAATACTATTTAAGACAGATATTAATTGTTCTTCTCTGCATGCTGTTATTTTTTAATAACCTACCTGTAATTCTATAATGCATATAGACAGCTTCTTTTCAGCTCGTTTATGGTAATGTTTATTTATTTTTTTATGCTAAACTGTTTTTATATATATATATATATATATATATATATATATATATATATATTTCTTGGTAGATCATGAATAAGAAATCCCATTTTTATTTCTATTTGAATGTACAGTTTTTTCTATTTTTCATATATATATATTTTCTTGCTAGATCCAAATATATATATATATATATATATATATATATATATATATATATATATGACTCTCCCCAGGTTGGTTTCTCCTAATTTTGGCTGAAGAGTCAATTCTACGTGCTAATTCACAGACGAATGAACGCGAGCTGCATGAAATGAAATTCTAAAATTGAACAATGACACTGAAAGAAATAGTCCAACTCCCATTACCAGAGAGAGCAGTTGAAAACTAAATTCAGCTTCAGTAATACTAAACAAACGTGATAGATATTAGTGTCGGTGATTCAACTGTTTTTCAAAATATTTTTTTTATTTACAAATATATCAGAACAATATTTTTTATTTTTTAAAAATTATTTTTGACATTAACCTATCAAAATTATTTAATAGCACAAATTTTTTTAATTTAAAATAAAAAATTTCATTTTTTTTGAAGAACAATTTTAAAACACAATTCAAACATCTAGATCATCATTTAGTAGCTGCTTTCAGAGACCTTCTGGTAAACAATCTTTCATCATCTTCGAGAATGTGATTGAGTAATGATGATATGATCGGTGGTTATGGCTGATCTCAACGCCCCACCAGCTCTTGAGCTTCCTTCCTGCACTGGCTTTCTCTTAAAGCATTACCCTTTTATGCGAAACCCGAAAAGGAAACATCGGAGGGGGCTGGGCCCGTACGAAGCTATATTTGAATTCCTTTTAAGCTACTCCAAAAATCTGCAAAGCCTCCACATCCATGCAGTGTAACGAACCACCACCCAAAAATAAGCATCTTAGCGGAATCAAACATGTTTGAGTCTCAAGATATTATAAATTAAGAATTAAGGCAGCTAATTATCATGGCAGTGGATTTGCCAAGTTCACGTAGCGGAAAAAATTAAGAAAAATTATCTGGTAGTCCATAAATCTCGGTTACACATTATACTCTATACTAAAAACAATCACGCGTCAATTACTGTATCTTGTGAGATAAATCAATGTGAATTACAATATTGTTGCTCATTCAGTTTGGTTTTTGGTTCAGCTCGGTTTACTGATTTTTTGATATTTCTTTTCACACTAAAATAACCATTATGTTCCTTGGAAAAGACAAAAACACAGGTGTTGCCGGGAGGGGTGCCATGATATTTACACATTTTCGGTTCGGATCAGTCGAATCACCGGTTTATTGATTTTTTTTATATTTCTTTGCACAGTAAAATAATCATTTTATCCATCGAAAAAGACAAAAATCAATTGTTGTCGAGAGGGGTTCCACAAGAATTTCATATTTTTTTAAAATGACTAAATACCGATATGCCCCCCATTAGGAATTGAAGAGTTGGATGTAGGAGTGTCACGGTAATTGACCATTTTTTAAAATATTTTTCTTCAAATACTGTGGGCGCATGAGGCACAAGCGACCGACAATATTTAGTCTCACGCGGGAGGCGCGTAAGGCGTCATCCGGTGTCGAAAAATATTCATTCGGCGTCTTCATAGATATGCCATTGTGTCATCTTCCTCATGGTGTGGCGTGTCATGGCCCACGATGACCGAATACGTGACGGTGGTCGGTTGCACATTTTGTTCCCCTTTTCTCTCTCCTGCATGCTAAAGTACAAGGCAGACTCTTGGTTTTATGGTGTTTTCATTTCAATCCTTTATCTTTTAATTGTTTTATATGATCCTTATTCCTATTATATAAGTTTTGATTTGTTTCAATTGGGTCCTTCGATTGAAATTGATTATATATTTATGTTTCAATTCGGTCCTCATTCTTTTAATTTTCGGATTGGTTTTAAATCCCTTGATATATTTGGTACAGAGGTTTTGATTTTTTCATTTTTGTCATTTGATTGAAATTGATAACATATTTGGTTTTTATTTCAGCCCTTATACTTTTATTTTTTAAATTTTAATTCCTTTATTTTTTTATATTTCTTAAATAGTCCATGTTTATATATATGTGCTCTTAGCTTTGATTTTTAATTTTTATTATTTTCTCTTTTGTTGAGGTAACATTTTTTTGAAAAAAAAATATTCTTAAATTTTAGTTTATGTTTGTGATCATTTGAAAATTGATATTTCTGTTTTTTTTTTCATTGTTCTTTCTTTTGGTTGTTTTTTATTAGTTTTTATTTTATTTTCCCAAATGCATAATATTTAAAATATTTTGGGATTTTTGTTGGAAGGCTTAGTAAACCATATTAGTAATTCCCATAACATTCTTCATTGCATGTAAGATGATTGCCCTGTATATTTTTATCACATTTCAAAACTGATTTGAAGTGCAAATTTTATCTATTATCTCTTAGTCTCCGCAAACCACCTATTTGATTAACTCTTTTACACGGCTCAATCTCACTAATAGAAATTAAATGTTCGATTGTAGCTAATTGAAAAGTCTGCAATTCATCATTGCGCTTGCAAATTAAACATTCACAACTTTGATGATAAAAATCAGATTCTAAAAGAAAATATGAACATCAAATACTTATCTAGTTACAAGAATAAGAGCCAATTATAATTGATGAGATAAGTGATGCATATAAATGTATTTGGGCAATATTTAATAAATAAAGCTTACAAATCATTCCGCTTTCGATAAAAGATCTCATATTTTGAATATGAAGATTATAATGAGATAAAAACAAGGGAAATTTCTTCCTCACGAGTTAAAATAGCTGTATCTTTAATATGCATCATCTCTAAAAAAAGATTATCGTGTAAATTATTTCTATCAACAAACCTAATAACAAAGTCTATTTGTTCCTTTTTTTTAATTCATCTTGAGCATCATCAACAATATCTTTATCCATCCAATAGGCTAGCATGATCTAATATCAATTGACACAGCATATAATAAAAGTTAGAAAGGTAGGGTTTCTAGAGCCATGAAGCTACCATCCTAAATTATAGAAAAAGAAATAAGAGTTGTAAGTCATGAGTTAATTCAAAATTGAACTTTCAATTGTTTTTTAAAGATTATTCTCATGAGTTTTGCATGCCAGCCTAAGTTAACTAAGATATATCCAAAGTGTCTTTATCTCAATATATATAAAAATATTATTCAATTCATAGTTAAAGTCTATTTCTCTTTTTTTAGATGATTTGTTTTATATATATATATATATATATATATATATATATATATATATATATATATATATTGTGCTTAAAACTCTTTTGCTTCGACCCATAATATGGCGCGGACAAAATATATAGTTATTATTAATGTCATTATTATTAATGATGGTGATAACATTTTCTTTTAAAAAAATAAGTTACTTGTACTAGTATTTATAATGAAACGCTACTCTTTCATAACCATCACATTTTCAGTATCCCCGTCATTTTTCTTTCATCGTTGTTATGATCATTCATAATGAAGGTATTAAAATATAGTATTGTCTCTATCATCTTATTTTTTGTATTGCCATTATCACCATTATTATTTTTATTGCTATTATTATTATTAATAAAATCATGTTTTTTTCATCTTAAAAAATAAGGTATTAAAAATTTAAATTTGATCGTAATTTCTTGGTACTATTTCAAATATAATTTTAAAATTAAAATGTCTTCTCAATTTCTGCATTTCCACTCGGTACCTTTCATTTATAATAACTTAACGGCACCTGAATGGCGCGCTACTTATATGATCAACCCACCCTAAGTTGATCAAAAGTTTTTCTTCTGGACCCACAAAGGGAAAGAAGAAGAAGGTGGTACCTGGCAATGTCTGAAACGAGTGGATAATCGGTCCCGAGACCAAGTTGGGCAAACTAACCCAAATCTATCTATCCGCTCCCCTTTACCTCCTCCGAGAGAAAGGAGTGATCCAAACTTCAGCCAAGCCCATGACAAGCAAGCTTCCTCTTTAGAAACCGGAACAACAACCCTTCATCTTTTATAATCTGTCTTCTGCTCGGTGGCCTGATTGGCATCTTTTTCGAGGCGGCATCACAGATCGATGTAGTTATTACTGTAATAGCATCTCTAAAAATCTAGTGTTTTTTAAAATAGTTTGTTGAATAGTATAAACGAGTTATATACCCGTGCGATGCGTAGAGTTTTTTTTATCTATGTAGAAAATTGATTGATTTCATATATATTGTATTTAGTTATTTTAATATTTAATTAGTAAAATTATAATTGATAAAATCTGTATAATCGAAATAGAAAGTGGTTTGTATATTTTGTAATTGCAGATGACGTAGACATTTTTTTTTATGAGTTGTATTTTTTCCTCAGTAATATTAGATCTGACACATTATAAATAAAAATATTGTAATTTTTTTCCCGAAAATAAACTTATATTTTTTGCGTGCTATAATTAGTTATTTTAATGTTCAATTACTGAAATTGCAATAGATAAAAGATGTTAGAAATGAGTTTTTTGCATGGTATAATTAGTATGCTTGCCCGCGCATTGTGTTAGGGTCTTTTCTATGCAGAAAACTAATTGATTTTTTACATGTTGTAATTAGTTGTTTAAATATTCAATTAGTAACATTATAATAGATAAAATATGTAACAAATAATTTTTTTCCCAGCCTAAAAGGATCAGTGTAATCGAAACGGAAAGTGGTTCGTATATTTTTTAATTGTAGATAACCTAGGTAAATTTGTCAACCTTTTTTTTTTAGTTGCTTTTTTTCTCCAGTAATATTAGATTTCAAATATTAGAAATGAAAATATTGTAAAATCTTTTTTAACAAATAAACTTAAACAAAAGAGTATCCCACATGTTTTTTTTTTCAAATCTATACATTAACTAAACATTTAAAATACCAACTTTTTTTACATCACCAGTCACACCATACTCCCAAACAAACACCCTCGTATATTGGTCACGGCCAACGGATATCAATGCATTCTGGATTGATTTACACTTTCATGATTGTGTAACAGACTGCATTGATATCCATGATCAAAGTGGAAAAAAACAACTCTTTCTTGTGCTCCAATTTTTTGCCACACTTAGTTTTTTTTGATTAATTAATAATAATTCACAGTAGCATGGAAGTGTTGTTGTCTTTCATTTTCGCGCAAGAAGCCAAAACCTCTAATCTAATTCATGGTGAGTGCTTGTGGAACACATTCGCTGGCTGCATCAATAAGCATGATTTATGTTTTTTTGTCGGGTTTTTTTTTATCTATGTAGAAAATTGATTGTTTTTATATGTATTGTATTTTAATATTTTAATATTTAATTAGTAAAATTATAATTCATGAAATCTGTATAATTGAAATGGAAAGTGGTTTGTATATTTTTTAATCGCAAATAATGAAGGTAATTTTTTTTTATGAGTTGCATTTTCCCCCCACTAATATTAGATCTGACACATTATAAATAAATTTTTTTTTGCAGAAATAAACTTAAATTTTTGCGTGCTATAATTAGTTATTTCAATGTTTAATTACTAAAATTGCAATAGATAAAAGATGTTAGAAATGAGTTTTTTGCATTGTATAATTAGTATGGTTGCCAGCGCATTGCGCTATGTTTTTTTCTATGTAGAAAACTTATTGATTTTTGACATGTTGTAATTAGTTGTTTAAATATTTAATTAGTAACATTATAATAGATCAAATATGTCACAAATAAATTTTTTTCCCCGCCTAAAAGGAATAGTGTAATTGAAATGGGAAGTAGTTCTGCTATTTTTTAATTGCAGAGAACTTAGGTTAATTTGTCAATTGTTTTTTTGAGTTGCCTTTTCCCCCCAATAATATTAGATCTGGCATATTATAAATAAGAATATTGTAAATTTCTTAAGAAATAAACATAATTTTTTTGCGTGCTATAATGACTTATTTGCCGTCTAAAAGGAACAATGTAATCGAAACGGGAAGTGACTCGCATATTTTTTAATTGTAGATAATCTAGGTAAATTTGTCAAAAGAAAAAAAATTGAGTTGTTTTTTCTCCAAAGTAATATTAGATTTGAAATATAAAAAATAAAAATTTAAGAAATAAATTTAAACAAAAGAGTATAAAAATTATATTTTTTTATCGTTAACAAAAGAGTAACCAAGAAAAAGAATTAAATTATTATTATTATTATTATTATTTTATTTTTTTGCTAATAATGAAAGAAAACAAAATGAAAGACCAAAACAATCCTAAAAACCTCAACAAAAGATCAAACAAAAACAAAAATTATCATTGTTATTACTGTCAAAACAATAAAAATTATCAAATTATCCTGAGAGAAAAAAATCTAAAAACATTAACAAAAGAGTAAGCAAGAAAAAAAATAAATTACTATTATTATTATTATTATTATTATTATTATTATTATTATTATGTTAATAATGGAAAAATAAATAAATGAAAGATTAAAAAGATCTTAAAAAAAATTTATCAAGTAAAAAAAAGTCATCTGATATAAAAATAAAAATAAAAAAAACGAATAAAAAACAAAAAGAAAGAACAAATAGAAAAAAAAAACACAAATATCAATTTGCAAATGACCATAGATACAAAACAAAATTTAAGAGCTAATTTTTTCTGAAAAAATATCACCTCAACAAATAAAAAAATAACAAAAATTAAAAATCAAAATGAAGAGCACACTTATATATACATGGACAAAAGTAGATATTATTCTAGAAATAAAAAGAAATAAAGGGATTAAAATAAAAAAATTAAAAGTATAAGGGCCGAAATGAAAATCAAATATAAAGGGATTAAAATCCAAAATTAAAAGTATAATGGCCAAAATGAAAATTGAATATAAAATCAAATTTAATAAAAGGATGAAATTGAAGAAATCGAAACTTCTGTACCGTATTTATTGAATTATTTAAACCCAATCCAAAAATTAAAAGAAGGAGGACCGAAGCGAAACATTGACATTCAATCAATTCCAATCGGAGGACCCAATCGAACTAAATCAAAACTTATATACCAAAAATCAGGATAAAAAACAAAATTGAAAGTCAAGGGACCGAAGTGAAAAGTAACAGCAAATGAGGGACTCCCCTGCACTTTTACGTGCAGGAGAGAGAGAAACATGGTCAGCGCTTTCAACCGGCCTCCTCCGCGTCTACGGACGTTTTTATGCTACACGCGCCACCGCGGGAGGAAGCCCACGTGGAGGCTTAGCGAGATTAACGCCGGACGATCCTCTCCGGCCACCGTATGAGGCCGCACGCGCCACCTAAACAGGGCGTGGGGAGAAAAAATGCCTGGCGCGCGTAAAGCATGCTTTGACATGCAACAGAAGAAATAATAAAAAAATTAGGTCAATTACCTTCCTGCCCTTGTTCCCAAGTCGTTGTTTTTGTCTTATTGGGGGCTAAATCCGTATTTAGCCAATTTCGAATAATAATAAAATAAGCAGAAGACCGGCGGGCTGGACCGGACCGGTCCGGGCCGATGTGCGTAATGACGACGGAGCCCCTGATTCTGGCGGCGTTTTTTGTCATTTTCGGGGGGTAAATTCGCTAATCCACTGTTCATAAACAGAAAAAAAAGGCGGACGAACTCGCGCGACACACCGGATCAAATTGCGAGTGAATAGTGATAATGAGTCACGGTGCACAGTGAATGAACAGGAAAAGTCCGAGCTCTTTTAGCTCTTTTGATAATATAATTTTTTTATTTGTGTCTATTTTAATAGCAAAAATTATTTAAAAGAACTATTTTTTATAAATTATTTTAAATATAGTACAATTATTTTGTATATAATTTACTCAGCAAAAATTGAGTTAAAGTCATTAAGAAGTACAAAACAATCAATAAGACTCTAGCCATAAGTCCCTCCCATAGACTGCCCATCAACCTCTCCCAAGCAATTATCAAACTGTATTTTGTCACCAGTTCCACCGTATTTGTTATGATTTTTTTGTTTAAGATGCTACAAATAGCATACGAGGGAGAGAAAATTCATTTTGGTTGCTTTGATAGCACAATCATTGGAGCTGAAAAAATTGAACAAAAATGCTAAAAAAACAATTTTTTACCTTTGACCATCTTTGATGAAACAAACATTGGAGTTGCTCTGACAATATTATTAAAGATCATCAGGGAGGTGACAATTTTTTTTTAAATTTGGCAAGAATAGAATTTGTAATAGTGTAAATATAACTTTTTTATTTGTGTCTATTTTAATAGTAAAAATCATTTAAAAGAATTATTTTGTTATAAATTATTTTAAATATAGTACAATTATTTTGTATACAATTTAATCATACAATTAATAGGAGTAAGTTATATAATTAAATAATTGCATTTAAAAAACTCTCGTTTTAAAAAACCTTTCAACAATATAATTATTATTTTTTAATTATATTTAAATAACAAAAATGAATTTAAAATAAAAAACTAGTGCCCCATAGATTATCAAAAATTGAGTTAAATTCATTAAGAAGTACAAAACAAACAATAAGACTAGCCATAGCTCCCTCCTATAGACTGTCCCGTCAACCTCTCCCAAGCAATTATCAAACTATATTTTGTCACCAATACCATCGTGTTTGTTATGATTTTTTTTGTTCAAGATGCTACAAATAGCATACGAGGGACAAAAAAGTCATTTTGGTTGTTTTGATAGTACAATAATTGGAGTTGAAAAAATTGAACAATAATACTAAAAAAATAATTTTTTGGCTTTGACTCTCTTGATGACACAAACATTGGAGTTGCTCTAACAATATTATAAAAGATCATCAAGGAGGTGACATTTTTTTTTTTAATTTGGCAAGAATAGAATTTGTAAGAAAAAAAAGGTAATGTTAATGAAATTTCCATGGAGCAAATATATAGATTCAAATTATTATTTTTTCAAAAAAATATCTCTTAAAACTTCATCGAGTGTTATTATATAAACTTTTTGAGAATGGAAACAAATATAGAGTTCGGCTGGAAGATGAAAATAATATAGTACGTATCATAGGAAAAGACACGGGAACGACAGTTAATTGGCTCCCGACCGGATTGGGAACCTCTTCCTGCCTTGTCATGTACTATCAACGTACCAGTGTATATGTAGCAGTTGATAATTTCTAGATAGATGAATTGTATATGTTAATTTATTATTATTTTTTAATTAATTGAAAAAACTTTAATTGTAAACTCAATTGTTTATCGTGCTTTTTTTAAAAACATTACTATTACATATTTATCCAAATTAATTCCCTTATTATTGTCTCTCTTAATTAGTTTGATTATTTTAGATAAAGCATTTAAAAAAAAAACTAGAATCACTATTAAAAAAACATTTTATGATTGTTAAAGTGAGTTAAAAAAATATATATCAAAATAATGTGTTTATATTTTGTATGTGATTGAAGTTTAAAAAATAACAAATATGGTAAATCATGTCAAAAAGCTATTGAAAAATATGAAAAAAAAAATATTTAAACAAAAATTATTGAGCAAATTACTATTACTTATTTTTTAATATTATGATTTTTCTTCATTTTCATTAAATCTAAATTATTAAAATGAAAATCAATGGCTATAATTACTAAAATCAAAATCAATGGCTATGATTTAAGGCATACATATAAAAAATCATTTTACTCAAAATTAATAGTGAAAACTGTGAACATGAGAATATTCAAGTACTCTTGTTCTTTTTATTTTTGAATAACGATGGTCAATTTCTCCCCGTAAATGATCCATCTCTTTACTTTTTATTATTTCTATCACCAGTTAAATCAATTAAATACACACACATTATATATATATAATTTGGAAAAATTAAAAAGAAATTACCAATGAAGAAAGTAAACTGGGAAATGATATTAAGTATTAACATGAGTCAAAGTAAAGCTTGATGTTTCCATATGACGAAAAAGAATATTTAATTTTGAAAAGATATTTAATTGAAATAACAGATTCTTAATTAATTAGATTGTGAGTCTAGGGTTATTTTAAAATTAAATAGAGTAACTTCTCACCTTGTGGGATGCTTATTTGAGCGGCTAAGATCATGCCACCTCGAATTAACTCCCCTCCCGAGCACCACTGAATAGAAGATTTCTCGTCCATTTGGAACCTTCGGCGTCGCATGCTCCACAGCTCAGTTTTTGTAAATCCTCCGCACGGATCCTTATTTGTACCGTCGAGACCCCAATCATCTCTTCGATTCGACATGCAGTCTCGTTGTTATTTGGAATGACACCCCCGCCTTCAGCAGAGAGCCACGTTTCGTTGCAGGGGCATTTCTGTCAGCCACTATTAGGAAAAAGAAGTTGTATTCATGAGCATGATTCGATATGTAGTTTCGACATCACTGAATAATAATAAAAATCTCTTTTATCCATAAGATAAAATTCTTTTCTGATTAAAAAAAGTAGAAAGAAAAGTATGAAAAGACAAAAAAACCGAGAGCAAGGGGTGCAATAACAATAATAATAGTAATAAACACAGCATGGGCTTGTTGAGTGGATGAACTTGTGATTTAATAATAAAATCACGATCGGAAATATGCTTCCCAATTCCCAGCTCGAAATGAATATGGGAGAGTATAAAAAAAAGGAAAGAAATTGACAGTGTGAGAGAGAAGGAATTCATTTAAGATATTAAATAAATCAACTTCTGATTAGTTTTGCATCACACTCCAATGTACAATCAGCTTTGAATCTTTGTTTTTTTATATATATATATAGAATATAACTCATTTCCTACTTTAGTAATTGCAGTTTTTTTAAAATAATACTTTTTATATTTTAAAATTTATTTTTATTATTATCATATCAAAATAATATAAAAATTAAAAATCTCTTATAATACAAAAACAAACCAGCTCTAGTTGGTAGAGAATAAATAAGAAAAAATAAATTTAAGTCTCCTATTTCTTTCGTTCTTTCTTCTGATTATGATTATTATCAATGTATACAGCACCACCTGCTATTGATACCCCACTCTCTCTATCTCGTATCGTGATTTTCACCTTCCATAAATAATATAATTAAGTTTTGGGTCTACAAAATTCAACGGCAGATTTTATGCTGATTTAAGTCCTCCATGTAATTTCCTTCCTTTGCTGTTACTGTTATTACTTCACCTGTGTTGTGTAGTGTTGTGCTGTATCCTCTCATAAGACAAACCCTTTTGTCTCTCTTCTTCTCTTTCTGACTTTGAACTCTTTTTTTCATTCTCTTCTCTTATCGTTTTCCTGACTTGGATCTCTTGCTTCTTCTTCTTTTTTGTTTAGAAGAAACATTTTCTCTCCGGTGATGATCAGATCAGATCCGGAAGAGGAATATTTTGTTAACCGTCCGATGTGTGGACTTTGACTGAGACTGTAAGATTTTTTCTGATGGGGCAGTGTTATGGAAAAACTAATTCAACTAACAGAACTGACGCCACAAACGTCACTATCGTCGCTTCCTCCACCGATCACAACCACCAAGCGCCGTTGCCTTCCTCCACCCCGCGTAACGGCGTGCGCTCGGTGAAGAACACGCCGGCCAGGTCTTCTTCCACGCACCCGAGCCCCTGGCCGAGCCCGTATCCACAGGGTGTCGCCGCCAGCCCGCTTCCAGGAGGAGTGTCGCCGTCTCCGGCGAGGGCGTCTACGCCGAGGAGATTTCTTAGGAGGCCGTTCCCCCCGCCTTCGCCTGCGAAGCATATAGCGGCGTCGTTGGTGAAGAGGCTTGGTGGCAGAGGGAAGCCGAAGGAGGGACCAATCCCGGAGCACGGCGGTGTGGAGGCGGAGCAGCAGCAAGAGCAGTCGCTTGATAAGAGTTTTGGATATAGCAAGAATTTTGGAGCTAAGTATGAGTTAGGGAAGGAAATAGGAAGAGGGCATTTTGGTCATACTTGTTCTGCTAGAGTTAAGAAAGGTGAACTTAAAGATGAAGCTGTTGCTGTAAAGATTATATCAAAAGCAAAGGTATTAATTATATGCTCATTTCAATTTGATTCGTGAAGGCTTTTTATTTATTTATTTGTAATTAGTGTAGTAGATGTTATGTTTAACCTTGTTGTTGTTGTTGTGTTGGGGCTAATTTTAGCCAGTTGTTTAAAATATTATCGGCTATATATGGCAACTCTCAGGCGTGGTTTGGTTCTGGTGCTGACTTGTAAGGAAACACATTGACGGGAGAATCGCTCTCTTTTTATTTTTTGGAAGTGGAAGATTCAATGATAATTTTAACGTATGTTTATCTTCAACTTATTCCTGCAATGCGTGGCAAGAATTTTGAAAAGCAGTCAAACTTAGCTTGTGACATGGATGTGAATATTTTGGGAAAAATGGAAGAGACAAAGGAGAGTGTTTGTCAGTATCCGAGGTATCTGGTTAGGACAGCTTGTGTCCAAAAACTTGAATGTAGCTGAAGGCACCACAAGAAGGGACGCCTTGATAAGCATTATTTAGAGGATCAGAGAGGATATTGATCTAAAGATCTGTAATTCAATAAATGGAATCTGACTGTAGGTATGCTGATATATTTCCTTTTGCATGTCTAAAAGTCAGCAGAGAAAAAAAAAGGTTAAAAAACTTCACAATAACTAAACACACCAGATAATTATGTATGTGTTAGACCTTAAGAAAAAAGGGTTACAGATAATTCAGTTTTCATTCGAAGTAATCTGTCCCAGAATTTATCTACTTGTGAGAATGTTGAATCGTACATCAAAGAGGATGAAATACACGGATATGGTGGTCAGCATCTGAAATTGATAAAAAAGCATCTAATGAGCTGAAATGATGTTATTCAGTGCCTGATATGCATTTGTGCAACTGGCAACTGGCAACTGGGAACAAGAACTTCCTTAGCTCTTATGGTAATTCATGTCTTAGCCTAATTTTTCTCATTGAAGAGAGAAACATTAATGATAATATTTCCTTGCCAGAGTTTTCATATATTTTATGTTACATATTGAGTTCACTGGCATTGTTGCTGCATATAAGCATGCTAATACTGCAAGTATAAAGCAAAGGATAGTCAACTTGCGAATAGTGTTCTTAGCCTTAGTTGTGTCAGATAGGATGACTCTGGAAAGATGAAAAGGACTTGATATGGTGTGACTGCTTATTTTGCTATGCATTATAGAATAAACAAATCTTGAATTCTTTGATTCTTCTGTGAAAAAAATGACTTGATATGCGAATGGAATTATTTTCTTCACTCGGGTTCCGTCAATGAGATCATCCATTTACTTGCTAAAACTGAATCTCATTGGACTATGAAGTTTTTGAGTAAACTATCCAATATCCGTATTCATAGAAAGAATTCAGATACCTGTAATACTTTCATGGAGATGTATTAAGTATTTTTGCTTCATAGGTTTTAGGCATCATACTTTGGACTATCAAATACATACTGGTAGTAGCTTCTTTTTATTTGTCATTTGTAATAAGATATGCATGTATGTGTTTGAGTATGTGCAAATGCCATATAAATGTCATATTTCATGGTCCTCTTCTAATCTTCTCATACATCTTACATTCATCTACATGGAAAATCATTTGGTAATTAAACCTGCAATCACTTATTATGCATAGTGATCATTTCACCTTCTATGAATGCATGCTGTACCTTGAAATGAATTTCTTGCTGTATTTTAGTTAAAACTATAATTTCACTTTGTTGACCCTACTCTTTTACTTATTCATAATCCTTTCAAGCCATATTTTATAAACCCTATTGAGCCCTTTTTTGTAGAAATTATAAAAAAGTTCAATTGCTAATTTGCCAGTAACTTGACATAGTACAGATATGAACACACACACATGCATGAGTGCGTGCTCATTGGTGCATGTGTCCGCTCAAGGCAATCGAAATCAAAGCCCCCATTCCTCCTTCACACGCCTAAAATATGTGTAACCAATCTCTAGAGCTGGGAAGTGTCCATTGTTTGTGCCAGTACAAATACAAATTTACCCACACATATGCATGAATATGTGCTCATTGGCGCACATGTCTGCTCAAGGCAATCGGAATCAAAGCTCCCATTCCTCCTTCACACACTTAAAATATGTGTAACAATCTCTAGAGCTGTGAAGTGTCCATTGTTTGTGCTAGTGTATGACACTAAGGCATAATGGAAATTGTGCGACCTTTTCCTTCATTAAATGTGTCCTGTGTATGCTGATGATTGACGTTTTCTGCTTAAACTTCTATTTTCTAATTCCTAAGAAGTATCCTTAGTTGTTTTCCTTGATAGCTTTGACTATTGCCTTGTTTCTTTTATGTGCAGTGATCAGATTTATGAAATCTCTGAATTATTTTCTTAATTAGGATTGATTGCATTATGTATTATGTGACATCTATATTTTCACAAGACTTATTTGGCAGATGACTACCGCTATATCAATTGAAGATGTTCGCAGGGAGGTAAAAATACTGAGAGCTCTATCGGGACATAGACATCTGATCAAATTTTATGATGCATTTGAGGATGCCAATAACGTGTACATAGTGATGGAGTATGTCTTTTGTTATTTTTGTTTAAATTTATGGAAGGAACATAACAAGCATTTTTAGCCTTGTATCTACCATTGTTTTCTCAGCCAGTATTTAAAAATGTCAATTATGGATTTTTTTTTTTGTTAGAAGTATAAACTTCTGTTTATGTTGTATGATTTTGTCAACTCATTTTAAACTTTGATGTCTAATGTTTTGGGGATTACTGTTTGCTTTTCAGATTGTGTGAGGGAGGGGAGCTTCTAGACAGAATTTTGGCAAGGTAATGCAATAAGTTTGCATGGTCTATGAACTTTTTTTTTTTTTTTTTTGCCTTGGCCTCAGATTAAAACCATGATGAATGTCACCTATGAACCTTTTCATCCATCTATGCTGGGTAGAACTGATCTAAATATTTGATGTTATGTTAAATGGCTCTTGCATGGTTGAACTGTTATGTACTCATATATTAATGTAACATTTTCCTCTGCTGCAGAGGAGGAAGATACACAGAGGAAGATGCAAAAGCTATAATTGTGCAGATCTTGTGCGTGGTTGCATTTTGTCATCTTCAAGGTGTTGTACACCGTGACCTAAAACCAGAGGTTTTCCCCTTAAACTTGATGAGTTATTGTTTTACATAAAACAATCACAAGTTGTTGTTATTGTTGATGTCAGGGTTGGCAATGTTCATGGAGAATTTTTCATTCCATTCTCATAACTGATCCTCTTTTGTTACAGAATTTCCTTTTCACTTCTGGTAGTGAAGATGCTGACATGAAGCTTATTGATTTTGGTCTTTCCGACTTTATCAAGCCAGGTAATAAGCAAGCTTCCCATGGTTTTTGGTCAGCTTACATAAATTACTATCCTTGCCTCCATTGCTTTACTCATAGATTGATTAAGTTATCTCACTGAATGGCCTGGGTCTGTTATCTGCACTGAGATTTTAAGTTTCACAGGATTTCTCTGGTTATTTCCTTGCTCTATGCCTGATAGCTGGATTCCCATGCGTGTTATGACAGCATTTTATATTTGGTTATGCTAATTTGGGGTTTATATTATTAAGCTAAATTGACGCGGGTCTATGAAAAATAGTAACCTTGATAATACAAGAGCATGAACATGCCTGCCAATTTTTAATTTCTGTGGTATTTGTGCAAATGATGATATAGGACTGTAGAGGAAGTAAACAAATCATAGAGATCCAATAGGGGCTCCTCCAATCCACAAGGAAAAATTAAAGAAAACCTAGAGCTCTACCAGGTAGAAAAATTAGATTCATCAAATGGTACTGCCTAAAAATAACACTTATGTGGCTAGAACCCCTGCTTTCAGCTTGCTTACTCCTAGAGTGGAAGGTTTGCTTTCGGCTTGCTTACCTTGAGAACTTAACTGCTTCCTAGAGTGGAAGGTATGAGTTCGACACATGCTTAACCCATATAGTTTGATTGACCACTAATTGCGAGTCACGGCATAATCCAATGACTTCACTCCCTGCACGATTTGAATGAAATGGACAAAGCAGAAGGATTCTCTCCAAAAGCCTAAAGCATCGACTAGAAGGAGAGGAAAGCAGATACCTTTTTTACTAGGTTGCTCGTATGATAGGGGCTAGGCCTTTTCATACTGTAGAAAATGGCAGATAGAAAGGAGAAGAACGAAGACAGGCTCGAGTTAGAAGTTCTTCTATACCGAGTTCTTTCAAATCCTCTCTCTAATTGGTACGCTTGAATAGGCACCAAATAAAGTTGGAAACTTCTATATTTTTTACTTAACAACAACAAAAACAACGGTAAGAATAACTAAAGAAAAACGCTAGTTAAACCAAACTGGATAAACTATTTTCTGTCACATTTTTTTCTTGTTTAAAATACATGGCTTAATTATCTTTATGATTTTTGTATGTATTAGTTGATATCTGAAATTTTTAGTGTTTTACTCCTGTGTTGTTTGCAGATGATAGATTAAATGATATTGTTGGAAGTGCATACTATGTTGCTCCTGAAGTCCTGCATAGATCTTACTGTCTTGAGGCAGATATATGGAGCATTGGTGTTATTACCTATATCCTGCTATGTGGAAGCAGGCCTTTCTGGGCACGGACTGAATCAGGAATTTTTCGTGCAGTGCTGAGATCTGATCCCAACTATGAAGATCTACCCTGGCCTTCTGTCACTCCAGAGGCCAAGGATTTTGTGAAGAGACTTCTGAACAAGGACTACAGGAAAAGAATGACTGCTGTCCAAGCTCTAAGTAAGTTGGTAATTCCTCTATTACTTTGTTTAAACATTCCCATGACATTGACAAAACAATGGATATGCGTAGATGGTTTTGCAAGTTTATTCTAAGGTTATGGCATTCTTTTCTATGATAAGAAAGTGTCCATGGAGAATTGGCAGTGGATGAGTTGCAGTGTGTTAGATTGAAAGGATCAATGATTTTTAATTTTAATTGATGATATGATACACTGTTCCCTTCGGAAGTTCCTCATGCAGAAAAAGTTGAACAAAGGACTATTGTGGGGCTATTTGGTTGTGTCCATGTTGTTTAAAGGTTTCAGCTGGAGGTGGAAGTGGCTGAAATATTTTTGAAACATGCAGCACTTGGAATAGATGGATGTTTGACACGAGTATGAAATTAGTCTATCATCTTATATCTGCATGTTGCATCTTACATCATGCTTATTGACAATTCAGAACACGATCATTAGAAATTTAAATCTGACACTTCTTATTTCTTGATTTCTTTTAGCTAACAAAATCCTCTATTATTACAGCTCACCCATGGTTGAGGGATGATAGTCATCCTATACATTTAGACATATTGATCTACAAGCTAGTCAAGGAGTACTTGCATGCTACACCTTTTAAACGTGCAGCCCTAAAGGTACCTTTTCTTTTCCCTTATCAAAATAAGTGCATGCGTGTGTGCCTTACCTTAAGGATTTTATATTGTATCTCAATCCTGATAATGCAAAAATTATTCACCATGGAGATTCAAGGCCTTCTTCAGAGAACCTTCAAACGTTTGGTGTCTCTGGTGCACATGCTCTCTCTGTCCATCTCCCCATCCTTTTTTCTTTTGTAAGAGGGTTGGGGGTGGAGGGGGTTTAGTCGTAAAAAATCTGTTGCTCATAAGTTTTAAGCTGTGCGCATTTTATTATTGCAGCTAATTACCAAAAATCCATTTATGATCATTTGATGGGGTTCCTAACCCAATTTATTGTTTTATTGAAACCCCCTAATATTATCTAAACTATTAAGAATATCTTTTTTCCTTTAATGAAACAGAACCTGAAACTAAAAAGTAAATTTGGTACACTTTTACTAAAAGTTAAATAACAGCAGTTTTCATGTCCAATGCATATGGATTAAGGCTGCTTCAAGTGAGAGTCGCTATTATTTGTTAGGTACAAGTGAAGATCTATCTGACTCAACTGCTGTTTCTGATGCAAAAGGCATATAATCATCAATGTAGCTGAAGATTAGAAGTAAAATGGATGAAAGAGTTCAGTTGATGTTCTCTCCTGTATATCAGCTGACATTTCTTTGGATTTTGTTCTTATTGCAGGCTCTCTCAAAAGCTTTGACTGAGGATGAGCTTGTCTATCTTAGAGCTCAATTCAATTTGCTAGAGCCAAATGGTGATGGAAGTGTTTCACTGGACAATTTCAAAATGGTCAGTCCCAGTTTCTATTTCAATGAATCTCTGTAGTCTACAGGTCTATTATTAGAGTAGGAATGAGATTATAAGACTTCTAAACAAAAAAAGAAATGCATATTTTTGCAGGCTTTAGTTCGTAATGCAACTGATGCCATGAGAGAGTCAAGGGTTCCTGAAATTCTCAATGCGGTAATCATATTTAGCTCTCTGCTAATAGTATTACGACCAGCAATTACTATCTGTGTGTTTTAAGTTAAATAAACCTAGAAATTTTCTATCTGCATGAAAGAGATTTTTACTTCTATCCACTTGAATTTCAATAGATACAAGCCCCTATTTGCGTTTGGATGATGTTAACTGAGGTCTATTTTGATAGTCAATCCACCAAAACATATTAGTTGTGGAATTGTTTTAATTTCTTCCCTTTTTTTCTCACCTCAAGGCTATCCCTTTTCAAATGCACCTACCTCTCTTTCAGATGCAATCCCTTGCCTTTAGGAGGATGTTCTTCGATGATTTTTGTGCTGCTGCGATCAGCACATATCAATTAGAAGCCCTTGAGGGGTGGGAGCAGATTGCCTCCACTGCATTTGAGCATTTTGAACTGGAGGGTAACCGAGTCATCTCTGTTGAAGAATTGGCGCGGGTATATACAACTGGTGCTGTTTGATTTGCGTTACACATTGCTATTTGAATATGATTTTAAATCTCTCCGCACTGCAGGAACTAAATGTGGGTCCTTCTGCCTATGCATTCATCAAAGATTGGATCAGAAGCTCAGACGGCAAGCTTAGTGTACTTGGATATACAAAATATTTACATGGTGTGACACTGCGTACCTCAAATACGAGACACCATTAGTTTTTTTATAGCTTTTCACATATAGATTCCCCCCCCCCCCCCCCCCCCTCGAAAAAGTCGTGGCATTGGAGGGTTTGTTTTTCTTGGGCCGGGTTACAGAAAAGTGTTCGTAAGTGAATACATTGGTACCCGAGTCATTTCTGAGATTGCCGGGGCGAATTTTTAATTTAAGTGTTTCCGTGGCTCATTTCTTAGTTTTGCAAAAAGAAAAAGAAAGAAGAGAAGAGAAAAGTCGAACATAGTTTTTTTTTTTTTTTTTAATTAGATAACTGCCATTATTCATCTGTGTAATGTTTGTATTTTTATTTCTTTAAAGGATTTCGTTTGTTTATAAGATAATCGTTGGAATTTTGTTGTTGAATATTACATGTAAAATGGGTTGAACACCTTTTTTGGTTAAGCTCAAAGGTGGAACTCCTGTGCTCTTAGCAACCCCCTTGTTTATACATGATCCAGCTATCGTGATAGGAGCACTTGCCTGACCTCCCTGGATCTCGTGTATTTTCCCCCCCGGAAAACCCGATTACCCGCAACAGGATGCCGTCTGCTTGGTTGTGAGGTTTCGAATAGCAATTTACTTTCAGAAATGCCGAGTGTTTTTCGGCCCCTCTTTTTATCTTCAATCCTTTATCTTTTATGATTAATTACAATATCCTATGCTTTAACTAGTGTTGTTGATCATATTCAGTTTTGGCTGAAATATTTTATACTAGTTAAAAAAACTAGATAAAATAATGTAGTTTTTATCTCTTTTAAAATTTCAATCTATTCTGGAAATTTCGCTCAAATTCCTGCCGTAATGTTTCGGTTTTGTTTTGCCTGTTTTGTTCCGGTCAAATAGTTTTTTTAAATAATGAATAATTTTACAGTTAAATATTTTTTTTTAAATGATGAATAATTTACAGTCAAATAGTTTTTTTTTTAAAAATAATGAATAATTTTAAAATATCAATCATATTTTTTAATCTGACATTTAGATTGAGATAAAATTTTATGACGAGTTTCTTGACATATCTATATATGGATTATGTTAATTTCAGACCAATCAGAGAGTGTAATGACCTTTCGAGATTGATGATGATATTCTCGTAATATTATATATGTCCATAATTTTATTGAGAAAAAATATTTTATTGTGTTTTTTTTAGATTAAATTTCTCAATTTTATTATTCAACAACAAGTTTATTACGAATTGAATTTTATTATTTTAATTTGCTTTATTTAAGATTATCATGGTCTTATAACGGAGGTCACGCATTTGAAAGGTTAACCTAGGTTGACCCGAGTTGATTCAATATATCGTTATTTTTTTTTAAGATGTCAACTTTTTTTTTTAATTAAACTACATTTTTATCAATTTTTCATGTTATCTTTGAACTCATCAAGTCAGTCGAGTTATATTAGTTTAACTCTCATTTTTTTACTTATGTTTGAAATTTAAATTGTACAATTCTAAATAATTTTATTTTTGAATTTGAACTATTTTTTTTGAATTAATATATTTAATTATATATATAAACAATATAACCCCGAAATAAAATATTGGAACACTTCAAAATTGAAACATTTCGTTTCAATTAAAAAAAGAAAACACTAACGGTCTAATTTGCCGGTTCATTGGGCTCTGACAGGAAACTTCAACGGCAGAGAATAGGGGCTGGCAATTTCCTCTTAGTCGTGCATAGAAATTGAAAGAGAGGATGGGAGCTCCTTGCTTTACATTGGCTACAAAGGGTATATGAATCACTTATGCTCGCATCTGCCATGGTGTTTATTCTATCCATGTAATGAGTTATGCCGACTATTCTCTTCCGAGTTTCAACTCCGACATTGTGAGGTATTTGCTACCGCCTCTTTCCCTGATTCTACTGCTGAGACCTTCATTGTTTCGATTCCCAAGGAAAGCGACCCGATCAGTGGGAATCAATTTCGGCCCACCAGTCTTTTTTGTAATTTATTTATAATATATTGACAAAAGGTGCTTGGCCGGCGCAGAATCCTACGCAGGCAAGTTTTCCTCCAACTTATTTAGAGTGATTCATGCAGGCGGATAATTGACTCAAGACTATAACTAGTCAAGTTCATGAATCACTAGTTTAGACATTCATTCGGCAGTTTTCCCATGTTAGACATGCATCTGATGCAATATGATTTTTAATTCTTGAACTTTACTAGTTATAGTCTTGAGTCAATTATCTTCAAATTTAGAAACTTACCTACTCTAAATTTCTTCATACCAATATCTTCAACCTTATCGTTTTGGCTAAGACTTTTTATATTACTTTTGCATTTTGATTGGACTATAGACATGATAGACATGATCTAATACATTGCCAAATCTTCAAGATGTAGTTTTTACATATAAAGTCATTATGATTAAATGCATTCATAGTTGTTGTGGTAGTGGGATCATTTTTCTTTCTTTCCAATGATTTTATGATTTTATGCTTTCTCACTATTTTTTTTATTAAGTTCAAAATGATATAATGAGATAACATCTTTTAATTTCACCCTTTAAAGTTTAATTCATTGAATTGTTTAACTTTCTCACCATACACCCCACACAAGTGTTGGTAGAATCATCACTGCCCAATTAATACTTGCTGAAACAATATCGATTATGACAACCAAATCTTGAGTAGAAGTATAGGACACAATGAAAACCATATAAAACAAACAATAACAAATAATATTTACAAATATTTTGTCTCCATTAAAAAGCAAGATATAAAATAAAGCTTGTGATAAATTAACTTAATAAACAAAAATATTTAAACTATACAAGATAAAAATTAAAAACTTTTGTTTATTTTAGTTCAAAAGGATATTAATATTAGAATGCATCAAAATATAGGTTTTAGCAAGTCTATCAAAAAATATGATTGTTTACAAAAACATGTTACAAAAAAGTTGTCCAAGAAAATACTAGTATATATAAGTTTAACACTATAAGCATGGAAAAACATAACTCACGATAAACATGTTATCGATATTAAAAAAAGTACAAAGATTCTAACTACATACTAATTATAAAATATATTGTTTAATATTCATTTTTATATGTTATTTTTAGAATTGATGAGAAGTATAAAATATATTTGAAGTAAGACTTAAAAATGGATTTAATTTTACAAAACAAAACTCAAAAATATTGTCAAAACATAAATCATTTAGCAACATAATAGTGATTTATATTTATTTCTCCATTGATGGTTTGTTCTTGTCATATTCATTAGTTCATATTCATTATTTATAATATTTCATAATATTTATTATTAATGATATTGGATATAATTCTTTTGGTTTTTGGAATGTCTTATTATGAATCCATATTGTATTATAGGAGTGACATGTCTACTTCATCTAGATTAGATCACACTTCATCTAGGTTGAGTAACAAATGATCTATTTCTCATAAACCTATACATCATAACTTACAAAAATATTATATATCTATTTTGAAGAGTACACATCTTCATCAATATGATTATGGAAAAAGGGTTAATGCATACCAATATTTTTAGGGTTTTCACTTTCAAGATTTGCTTTACACTCGGGAAGGTTTCTCTTGAGATGACCTACTCATTTATGGAGAATATAATTCTTATGAGGGTTGTAAAAGAATAGATAATGATAATGATGGTAATAATAATGATGATGAAGTTATTAAAGATGAAGATGAGGGAGGCAATACTAACGAGAGAGGTGTATATGACCAGGGAGATGATTATAACATGAGAGGTGTGGATGATCAATATAATGTCCTATAAAACTATATTTTGACATCTTCTCCACACAATTATGATCAAGGGGTTAAAAAAAGAGAGTTTGACACAACTTTAGTCCAATTACGAAAAAAAAAGAGTTTTGTTTGTATGTAACAACAAAGTAAGTCAGAAAAATTTAAAACCAACTTTTTAAGGCTATATTTTCAATAATGAAAAAATAAATCATTACTATGTCATTATTTGTTTAATGAGAGTTTGTTATTATATTTTTCCGGGTTCATTAACTCATCATGTGGATATGAAATCAAAGATATTTTACGTCCAATTTCAAAAAAGCATGACACTTTTACGAAAAAAATATAGGGATGTACTCCTTAAAGAGTTTAAGGTATGAAAAATTGATGATTGTTCATTGGATTGCATCTTTTCTTAATTATTGATTTGTATGAATGATTATTAAATTATAGGCCAGATTTAATATTATGAAATGGAGTATTCTTGGTCTTATGATATAGATTATGTGCTGTTTAATTTAAGTGAGAACTATATTTGATTTCATGATGATGCAAAATGGGTGCATATATGACTTGTATTTTTTGTGTGAATTCATATGGGTTTTAGTAGCACATAAAAATGCTCTATCTAGAGAAGCTTCATGACTTCATTAAGATTATTAGCTTAATGCTCTATTCAATTTTACTTATTGTATTTCATTTGGTATAAAAAATATACATTCTCGAGAAAAATGAATTGATTGTCCATAATATTTGAAAATATAAGACTAAGATTGTTTTGAACTAGCAATTGACACGAACTCGTAATAAATCCATGTTAAATAAAAACACCACAATGATTATTAGAATAAAATGATCAAAGATATTTGATCCACCTCTTGATATTCCAAAGGAGATTGATGCAAGAAGGAATAAAAAAACTAAAATAGATGGAAAAATAAACACTAATTCTAGAGGAACAATGTCATTTGCATCGTATCGAGCTTGCATGTTAATGATTTTCATTTTTTTAGGTTTAAAATAATGAATTAAGACCTTTTCATATTTATCTTTTATAATTTCTTTAATGTTGAAAATAAGAATAAACAAGTGGAAAGAATCTCTTATGAGATGATGTCTTCCAAGCTTTGCATAAGGGTATTAAGTCTACAAAAATGGTTATATGTATATTTATTTATATAATTTCAATATTATTTAACTTTCAAATGAATTTATTATTGTATTTGATTTTTTATAGGAAAATTATAAGAATGAGATTATTTCAAAGTATAAAACTGATGAGGAAAAACATTCATTTTATTCATGGAGCAGTTAGGTGTGTGATTTTAGGAGGAGTTACATAGGGTAAGGTATATTAATACGAGTTCTTCATTATATTCCTACCTATGACTTTATTGATGCTTCCATATATAATGACACTTTTGGTTCCCACATCTTCACCAATATATCTATATAGGTCTACCATATCTTGATCCATCTTACACCAATCCATAATATTTTAGTTCATTTCCATAACAAGCACTATGGTTGTATTTTTTATATTTTATTATGACTTATTTATATTAATCTAAATTTAACTAAAATTTCAATTTTATTAAGAATTATTTTTATTACATTTATTTTGATAAAATAATTTTAAATATTAATGTATATTGTTTTTATATATTTTATAGCTTTCAAAATATCCTTAAATAATTAATTAAAAAAAACTAAAAATTCATTTGAGTAAAACAAGCATATAAAAATTAATTAAGAAAATCATATAATCAAAAACAAAATTTTCATTATTGATTGTAAATAATTCACGTGCGGCATTGTTGCGCTAAATAATTTTCACAACTCTACTTCTAGTTGGAATTGGGAGCTTTATAATTTTTTGGTTCCAGACTCTTGAACAACTTGCATTCAAGTAATTTCTATGGTTGAACATGTTATTAACTTTTGAGAAAATTCACACCAATGATAATGACTCTAATATGCTAATGAAGGCTCTAACAAGAGAGAAGCTTGAGACATGTTGCTTGATCACCGGGATGGCAAATCCCTCCACCTAGTTGGGAAGGGGGAGATTCGTTAGGTTGTGTTTCCCTCCTAAGTAGAAAATGATCCAAATATATGTGGATCTAGCCTATATAGAGAGACCCATTTGGGAGAGTAGGGTTTAATAACTCCACCCTTTGCTGCTGCAAAGAAGATTAGAGAAATTAGAAAAACAAGAAGAAGAAAAAGTGAGCTGCCGCAGCAATAGAGAGAAAGAAAAAAGAGTTTCTGGATTTTTATTATTCAGTCTTGATCAACTACTCTGATCGACGAGCATTTGTGATCTGATTGAGCTGAAATTTTTGCAGTGATGTTCATGATATGTTAATCCTCATTGAGAAACGGTGGAGATTGGATTCTGAGCACTTTGCATCAATTTTTAACCCGTGAACAATAGTCTTTTTTTTGTGAGATCTTTCTTGAATTCTTGTAGAAGTTGATTTGTGCTAAAAACTTATATTTCTTGAAGATAGTTGTTGATTGCATGCCTTTACTTGAGACTAGATAAGACTCATGTATTCCTATTATTGTTGATAGTGAAAGTGTTTGAGTGGACTACAGTCCCACGATTTTTCCTTCTCATATTGGGAAGATTTTCCAAGTAAAAATTATGTGTTTTGTGCTTGGGGTGTTTGGATATATATTTTTCACATATATATTATTCTATTTTATAGTTTTCTACAAATTCATACAAAGAGAGAGTCTTGTGTATTATTGTTTCTCCCAACAGGGTGACAGTTAGAATTAATCCATGTTTTTATGGGAGGCAAGCATGAGCAAACGTGTGCTCTTATCTTAACATGAACGAGGAAAATACAGATAAAAACATATGATAGTTCTATTACATCATCAATTAAGAAATTCTATACCACAACAACATATTATTCACGTTTAGATAATATATTGATTCACTGATCTTAAAAAAAAACGTCTACATTGGAAGCGTCAATTGTAATTTTGTAATGCGTGGAATGTTGAGGTGGATGGATTTTAATGTCCCCTAGATAATAAAGATTAAACTATGAAGAGATAAACTATAACACAAGTTTTTATGTAAAGATATTGCATGCAGTTCTTTAATATATTTATTTTCAATTTTTTATCCAAAAAAAAAAACATTTGTTTCTTAAGCTTTCGTTTGCATTTTGTTGGATAATATCGAGAAAAAAAAGGAAAATGAATTTCAAAGTGTTCTGAGTTACTCACGTAGTCTAATAATTTAATTACGTACCATTTGTTTTTCAATTAAATCTTTTCATCTAATTTCTTTGTATTTATCAATGTTTCATATTACTTTTTTTTTTCATCTTAATCTTATATTCTTAATGTTATTTTCTCTCAATATAATCCATAGATTAGGTAATCGCAATTGACAAACACAATTTAGTTTGACAGTTGCGATGAAAACAATAATTTCCTGGAAAAAAAACACGTTTGATTTTCGTACGAAAACTGGAATTAGATAGAGCATAACTTGAACGCAAGCTAATCATTATTTTTTTAATATGGAATTCAAACTCAAGATTTTAATGACAACTCTTGCAATGGTATCTTAATTCTACTTTTCATCAATCAAATGCCATGTATGTGACATGAACTTTGATGAAAGTCAGTCAGATGCCATGTATGTGACATGAACATGACATAAACCTGCCATTCTCCCGTCCTAGCTAGTTGACACTTGCGATTCGAGGGTGTCTAGATCATGGAAATGCAGTGGTTGGCCACTATAGATGGTCGGAGAATTCTGAAGACCAAATCAATTGAATTGACTCTGGTGCCTGCCTCCAGATTGTCCAGAAAACGATATATGTCTACAAGTTCTGAAGGGATCTACAGCGAAGGATTTGTGATTTACACAAAAACATCTCATGGTTAAATTAAAATATATATTTTTTATAAAAATTTAGAACAATCAAGATTTACTGCTATTTAAATCTATCAAGTACATTTTCAAAAAATGAAATTTACTCGTATAAAAGCAATATGTCTACAACCAAGAACAGTTCTAATATTCTTTAGGATTTTTGCAGTAGTGGGCTCATGATTTTGTGGCCCCTTTCAAATCCCCTGCATGCTTTTTTTGGGGGGTTTAAATTTCTGTGCAAAGTATGTTATTCAACATAATGACAATCAATACAAGTCCATGTTCGGGCTTCCCAGTAGCTAATCGGTTCTACTCTACACCATACCCACTCGAGCCATTTGCTTTAATCAGGAGCCGAGTTTCGAGGCTTAGTGGCCCCAAGAACAATGCATAGTTAGCCCAGAAAGGTCTTCTTCTGTAACTTAGCAATTTAAATTCGGCTGCAGGCTAAGAAAAAGTAGGAAGGAGGATGCGAAAGCGCTTCCTTTTCTATACTGGGGGGTTAGTTACATTAAGATTACCGTAGCACACTAAACGAAGCAGTCATTAAAGGAAACTATAGATTTTTTATCTTTTTTAATTTGAAAATATATTAAATTAATTTAAAAACATAAGAAGTAATTTATGACAGAATTCTTTGTGAAAAAAATAATAAAATTGCGGTTTAAAAAAATCCAAACTCTTCAGCTAAAATCAAGGATGTAAATACTGTTTTAGTTGATGTTTATTTTTTCAATTAGGATACAATATTTCAGTTTCAGAGTATTTCGGCGTGTCGTTTTGAGGTTGTACTATTTAGAATTGTGCAATTTAATCTAAAAAAGATACAGTAAAATAATTTTTCTAAATCAAATTATGAACATATATAATATTATGAGAATGTCATCATCAATCTCGCAAGGTCATGGATTGCTCTGAAATTTTAACATATATATATATATATATATATATATATATATATATATATATATATATATATCAAGAGACTCCTAGTAAAATTTCATCTCAATCTAACAGATGAATTAAGAGATATGATTGATATTGTAAAATTATTTATTATTTAAAAAAATACTATTTGGCCGAAATGGAACGGACGGAACGAAACAGAAATGCTTTGGCTAATATTTGGCCAAAAGTATGGAACGAGACAAAATTTAAACCGAGATAAAAACGATGTCATTTTATTTTATTTTTTTAACTGATATGAAATATTTCAGCAATTTCAGCCAAAACAAAACAAAACACACAACTATGGCTAAAACAGTCTATCATCTTCTTCGTTTGTCCTCCCCTGTGGATGGAAGGTGTCAGGATCTTTTTTAATTAAAAAAACCTCAGTTTCAATCACATTTTCTGTGTAGAATATATATATATATATATATATATATATATATATATATGGCATGCAGGTGGGACTGTCCATGCCTCTAACAATGCAGGTGGGACTTTCCATGCCTCTAACAATGCTTGCTAAAAAAAGACGAGTAAATATATGATCCTGAAGCCGTCCAATATTCAGTTCATATCTACAGTCAAGTGGGCAGTTCAACTAAAACCAAGCGGCTTGGAGATTATCAAATGATTAAACAACACGTCTTACTCCAATTTAAAACTTCCTATCGGCTACTAACTGGTCATCTTCATCACATTGATGTTTACCAAGAACATTTAAAATTGATTTTATGACACCTGTTTCCTCTATACAACTAATTCTGTGATCAAACCATGTTCTATGACGCTTCTCCTTCAGAAAAACCCTAAAAAACCTATATTTTTTACTTGTTTCTTTATTTTGATTAGTTTGAACTGTGAAATACTAAAACTTATCAATTTGTTAGTTTTATACTTAACTCTAAATTTACAAAAAGATATTTCTAATCAAGAATTAGTTCTTACAATTTAATGAAAATCACTGTGTATAATTTATTAAATGACACATTGGTTACACGTTATTCATTTTGATTTCAATTAATAATTGAATTCTTTATTCCATACTTTTAGCATTAACTTAATCTATAATAACATTTTTAAGGAGCAAGTATATTTATTTTTTACTAGTTTAATATGATATGCATTTTACCTAATCTTATGAGGACACCACAAGGAGAATTTATATTGGTTGAGCATTTCATTTTTATTATTTATTTCTTACATTTATATTTTGAAATCAGTATTTTATCATTTTAAAAAATACAATATCGATATATTTTTTTCTTAATTTACATTATATATAGAAATGTGTTTTTAATATCATTCGAACAAACAAATAATTTAATATCGATTAACATTTTACAAGATAAACATATTGATAGTTAATTTCTTGGAAGTAAAGTGTCCTGTATTCTTAGCTTCAAGAAATCGAATCATACGCTGGTTTAAAAGGCAAAAATAAACATGAACTTTCAAATATCACATCCCTTTTCTTTAAAACTATATATTATATACTTTTGCATGATGGAGCGCAAGAGTTGGGATAAAGTTAACCTGTAAAATACATGATCTAAGGTATAAGATCAGGATCATCTTAAAAAAACAAAATAAATTATAATATTTAATTCTCAATCAATTCAATATCAAATAATGAAATTAAAAAAAAATCGAGTCACTTGCCAAACTTGTGAAACAGGCTATAACACTGAGTTAACAACAAATAAAACAAAGCATAATTAATTATAAAATTTAATCTTCGATAAACTAAATATTAAAATGTGTGTGTATAATTGAAAGGAAATAGTATTTTGTAGGTGTTGAACATTAAAATTGTCATCTTCTTGTCAACTTTTTAATATATATTTTTTGTCTGTCATGCTACATCATGAGTGCACAATTCTCCTATTAATCACATATCCATTATTTTGAAACTAATTTTAATTTTAGATTTAATATGTTCATAAACTTAGTTTTACCATCACACTTCTAATAGCTAGTTATATATTATAATAGTTGTTTTAAAAATACACTAAAATAATATTAATTTTTGTTTCTAAAATTTATCTTTAATATTATCACATTAAAATCAGTTAAAAATATTAAAAAATAATCTAAAACAATACAAAAATAAACAGCTATCAATTTTCAATAAATAAAGATTCACTTGCAGATCGAACTGGCATGCATTTAATGACAGCACAGTTCATGAATCTTCGCATAAATATGTCTACTACGTGTTAAAGCCATGCGCATCCATTTGAGACACAAACAAGAAGAAAAAAAGGTGTCGATTCATGAATAGTAAAGAGGAAATGCTTTACATACAAACAATTGTCACAAAACTTTTTTTTTTTTTTTTTTAAGATGAGAAATGATTTAGAAAAAATGTACATAAACTATATACCTAATAACTGTTCGGAAATATAATCGATATTATTTTCAAGAATGTTTTTCATTTTAATGTTTTTTTTAAATATTCTTAGAAAATAATTTTAAAACACTAAAAATATTTAATTTAAAATAAAATAATTTTTATTTTTATTTTTTTTTAAATACTTTTAAAATACAATAAGAGCCAGAACCAGTTTGATTGTAAACTAAACTAAAATCATCGAATCTTATGGTGTTGTCACATCATTATTACCACATATACAATGAAAAATAATCATATTTCACCATATTTATTAAATAATAATGGCCACCGAGAGAACGAAAAAAGTAATTCTAAAATAAAAATCATTATAGTTATTATATAATAGTATAATAGTAAATATAAACTAAAACAAGTTACCATTATATATATATATATATGTAATTAATTTAGATGAGTATATTTTCTGTATGATGAGTTTGTTAAAACTAAATAAAAGCTTATGCTATAATTCTTTTTGTTAACCTATGAATTAAAAAATATTAAACATGAACATTAATTCAGATCCGTTAAGTTATTATAGTCTAATAGTTTGTTTGTATATCATGCACATATTTATTATCTTTTAGTCAAATCCTTTCATAATCGATGCTTTGGTTACACCAACTTGGCCCCGTACCCATCGGAAGTTTATATATATATATATAAACACTATGCACAACGAGCAAGTATCATGAGCACAGAAAATATGATGTGATACCATCAACGTAATGGAAAACAGAGAGATGATTCAAACGAAAAGGTAAAAATATAATAATCGAAATAAAATAAATTGTTTGTCATGGTAAGAATATGATGTAAATATTCCAATCGTTTTAGGGCAAGGAAACATGATATGCAATATGCTTACTTACTTTTATGGAATGTTTTGAGATTTTGGTTGTTTTTTAAAGTGTTTTTTATTCAAAAATATATTAATATGATGATTTTTTTATTTTTTAAAAATTAATTTGGATATTATCATATTAACATGATCTAAAAACTTAAAAAATATTTAAAAATTAGAATTTTTAAAAACATTTTAAAATGCTTTTTTGAAACACATTGCCAAATGAGCAATTAATTATTAAAAGTTGAAATATATGTCAGAATTTGAAGAGAAAAAAAAGTTTCTCAGTCTCCTAAAAATTACACTAAAAAAAAGAAGCATTGAAATATGTATTTTAATCCCGTCAATCAACTAATAAATTTATTATCTTGAATAAGTTTTTTTTTTTTTTTTATTAAATCTGTACATCAATCACCTACATTATTGGGGGGAAAAATCTTTTGCGGGGTCACAAACTCAAAAAGGACACACAAACATGATAAAGTGATAAAGGGTAAAGAAGATCTCATAAGGATTAAGAAACCATATACACTATAGGATAAAATTAAAAGACATATAACAAATCCAGGGTTGCTAAGCAAGAAAAAAAAATGCTCCAATTAGATGAAAAAAATAATCAACGATCACTGATCACAAAGATGATAAGAGGATAGTTCTTATGAGAGACGGGGGATTCAAGGGTTTTTCTTTATTTAAAGTTGAAATTTAATCCATAATTTCTTATATATATATTATTACTTTTTATATCACTTCCTACTTTATATATGTAAATCTTAATTGACAACAAAATCTAATACTAGAAACAAATCATACTATGTCCAACTCCTTATTTTCAAAATTAAGTTTACCAGAAATATTTTTAGATTTAGAAACTGAATCATATATATATATATATATACATATATATATATACATGCATACATATATATATATATATGTATGTATGTATGTATTAAAATACTTTCTTTTTAAATCAAAACACATTCATTTATGAATATTGTCAAGAGAGTAGGAATTTGGTTATTGACGATTAATCTTTTTGCTTTTAAAAGGGTCATTTTTCTCTCTGGTTTTTTACATGAAGTGATTTAAATGATAACATAAAAGGTCTGATGATGAAGGTAAATCAAAGATTAAGCAAATAAATATAGTTTTAACATGGAAGCAATTAGAAACTGAAAATGGTTTGCAATCCACTTAAACTTGTTAATTACAGCGTATGAACATCGCTAGCCAGCATTCCCAAGCCAAAAAAAACAAAGCAAATGGAGAAAAGGAATAGCAGAAAGACTCGAATTCAAAATCATGAAAATATTTGGAACACTGTGGTTTTAATCTTTAATAAAAATCCCGACAACAACAAAGGCAATGAGATAGAAAGGTTAAATATTATCTGATAAAATTGATTCCATGGGGATATTTATTTGCTTCGCATTGTCATTATCTTAGTTAGTGACTAGAAATCATCATCAATCATATTAAATGAAAAATAAATATTTTTGGAAACTTAAAAAGAAGTCCTTATCCCTACTAATCAATCAATTTGGAAAATAATTAAATTTTTATGTATTATACACAAATTATCAATGACATTAAGCATATCCAAAACAGTCAAACCCCACCACAGGCCCCCACAATGTTCTGGGTTATATTAATTATATAAATATTTTTTATATTAAAAAAAAACAGGCTCGCATCAAGATAAGATATTTATCTAGTACTAGACTGTAAAAGGTTCAGAAAAAGTGTTCAGAATTGGCTCTTATGTTCAAGGCTTACATGCAGGGGTGTGTGTGTCCTACATGTAATATTCGTCGACCGGAAAACTTACCTTACGTGGCGGGCACCGACCACTGGCTATTTCTTGACTCCATAACCCTCTTCACCTACCCAATTCAATGCTGTTCAAGTCTCCAAGCAGCGGCAACAACTGCCGTTTCCCCCCCGCTATTCGATTCACTGACGTTTTGCTGCAGTTATGGCTCCATCGACTAACCCTATCCTTCAGTTCAAAGACCATTCCGATTATTTTATCCTTTTTATCTTTTCCAATGCAGTATAGCAAACTGATAAATATTTTGAAACTGCTTGACATTATCGGTTCATTTTCTTGACGGGACAATCCATTATTAGTATAATTCATCGGAAAGGAAAAAGACCTCTAGTAATATATTAAAAAAATCAAGAAAGGTGATTAAGGCGTTAATTATGGTATAGAGTAGTAATGTTTACCGACCACAGGAAAAGTCATTGCACATACGTGAATAGAGTTCTCGGGCTGTCTTTGTTAAGTGCTGCGTCATGATTATTATTATTGTTATTGTTATTATTGTACCAATACATGTTCAATGTTTGTAAGCGATCATTATTGAACTAAGCCAGGTAATTTGAAGTCTTCAAAAGAAACTGCTAAAATGGCCCTACCATTGGCCAGCCATGTCTAATCTCTCCTTCTCGGTGTTGTACAAATGATGTCATCGCCATTAAAATTTTCAAAGGGTCTCATCCTCATGAAAGGAAAAGAAAAGAAAAGAAAAGAAAAGAAAAGCATTTACTTCAGCTTTTTCAGTCGCACATTTTGGTTACTAACAAAGAAAAGAAACGAAATCAATAATACAATTGCATCAACATATTGCGTCGTCATGATCGCACCATCCTGATCATCATCAGCTTCCTCATCGTCCAGCCATCAAGAACCAGAAAGAAAAAAAAAACAAACCTAAAAAAGGAGCTCCTAAATCTAGACATCCGAATAAAAAGACTGAACCTAAATCATGGGGTTAGGCCTGTTCGGCGCCACAACCCACCACGATCTTTTCATGGTATGCTAGCATCAAACCCTAAAACATCCAGCATGGTGGTGTTGGATGGACTTTTCCCTGTCAATCATGCCTTGAACGTACCTAAACTCGTCCACATGACAAGGGATAGTGATGGTGCCTTTCTGATCAAAACCATATTCTTCTTCTGCTTCCTTCAATAACTGTATGAACAGTGGGTGATTGAAGTATATGACAGGCACTACAAATCTCTGCTGCTCCTCTCCCTGGCCCACCTTGATTGCCAAGCACCCTCTCGGAACATCTCTCGCCTGCTTCCTGTGATGCTGATGATGAAGATGCGGCAGGTGGAAGTTCTTCAGGCTCTTTTCTCCACCGCCCATAATCATATTTATATCTCTGCAAAAGAAAAGAAAAGAGAAGAGAAGATAGAAGACCAAAGAGAGCTTATGAACTCAGTACGGAACAAGGGAGCATGGCCAAGGATCTGCTGCTATGGCTTGGTTGGAGAGGGCTAAAGAAGAGCATGCAAGGAACACTGGTACGGTGGCCATGGTTGATAGAAAACCAAACAGTACCTACAGAACCAGAAAAGAATAAATATATAGGAAAAGGGTAATGGAGGGAGGCTGAGAAAGTAGGGCTTTACTTGTTTTTTAAACAGACTTGGATTTCTATGCGTCGATTAATTAAGATATTGATGATGAAGCAAATGATGTTTCTGTTAACGGACTAAAATGTATGGGAGCGTTTAGGATTCCTTGAGTGCAAAAGTGTAAATTTGGGGACTGACAAGGGACAGGACACGTGGACAGTGGGTGGAGAAGGTGGGTACACGTGGATGGAAACGGGGCTATGAATTATCAGCAATAGCCGACAATGAGGTGTCGTTTAAGAAAGGCAACTCTAAAGGACAGCCAATAGCAGGGGTTGAATATGTCCATGTAGACAGTCAAGATTTCTCGTCAGCTTGTCTTCGCTTGACACTGATAAAGGGATATTATGGTACATTTCATTTGATTACACCATTAAAGGGAAAAAAGTTATATAATGAATTTATATCATTTCAAAACATGAGATACAAAGAAAAATATTTCATTACTAAGATTTATATTTTTATACCAAAAATTTATGAGTCTAAATTTATAAAAATAAGACATAAAGATAAAATAGTTTGTTGTTAGGGTTGTAAAATTCAACTCGGAAGTTGTTCCGAAACAAGTATTTGATCACAAATAGGGAGATTTAGTTTTTGGATGTGAGGAAACCTTCCTTCTGAAAAATATATTTTGTGGGCTCAGGTGAGTAAGTAAAATCCCGGTTATTTCATGCTCTTACAAAGGATGTACGTTCTAATTCAAACTCGAGACCTACTATGTAGATCGCAAATCCTTTGTTATCATGCCGTGTTCTTTGAGAACCACAAATAGGGAGTGTCAACCCTATTTAAAAAAAAAAATGTTTTGATAAAAAAAAATGTTTTCAAAATACAAAGTTACAAGGTTTTTCCTCCATTTTTGAAATCATAGGTCGATCTAGTTTTTTTTTACTAGATTAGCTTTATCAACCATCCATCTATTTTTTATACATGTATGTGTATCACTGCGTTTCAAAAACGCTTTCAAAAATATTTGAAAATTTTTATTTTTTACTTTAAATGAAGTTTTTTTTTGTGTTTTTAAATTATTTTGATGTGTTGATGTCAAAAATAATTTTAAAAAATAAAATAAAATAAAAAAACAAAAAAAACATCATTATGATACTTTTCTGAATGAAAAACACTTTGAAAAACAACCACAACCACAACCACACTCCCAACCCCCCCCCCCCAAACCATGTTAGTCAAGATCCTTAGTTTTCCCGGTTCTAGAGTAATTTGTCGAGTCAATCCGGGTTTTATAGATAGAGTTATTATACTATTATTAATTTATCACTCAATGTAAGTTAAAATAAATAAAACAAAATCTAATTTAACAAAAAACAATTGTAAGTTTGATAATAATACATATTAAAAATACAATATATTTTTTATATTTTATTTATCTTATCTATCATTGACCAAATAAAATACAGAGATAGTCATTCTATTTTAAACATCCTTGTCAAATACAATTATATCTTATTTCATGTTCAATTTTAATTTACTTGTCTTCACTATCTCGGTTTCTTATGTCTTGAGAGAATATAAAATGTTATTTTAATTATATAAATTCTCTATCTAAATAACAAATTTTAGCCGGTTGTTTTCATTTAAAAAGAAGGGTTGGGGACAGAATCATATTTTCCCCAAAAAATTCTCTTTAAACATTTCATAATTTCATTTTACTAGTTTTTAAATATATTTTATCACATTCATATAATTGTATTATATTTAAATAAATAATATGAAAATATTATCATCACATTTCAAACCTCTTAATTTAATTAATTTGGTTGCAAAGATGTTCAATACCAGATTCTATAATTATTTATCAATTTATTATTAGCAAAATTTAACTTATTCTATCTAATTTGCACGTAATTTCTATGTGATCATTAATTTCTCCCATAGAAGCTAAGAAGAGTAAGACCTTGGGAGTTGGGATTATAGTTGAACAAGCTTATCATTAAATTTTGAATTTGTTTTCTTTATATTATATTTTTAGAATGTTTTTGTTCATCAGTGTTAAAATAATATATTTTCAAATAAAAAATATTTTAAAAACAATTTCAACCTCATTTACCTAAATCCTACTGTACAACTTCAATTCCCATGCCAACCAATAAATCATTTCATGACTTAGATGAGACAAATACACAATATAAACGCCTTTTGGTGAATAACAAAGTTTATCGGATTTATTTTGTTACTATTTATATTTAGTTAGTGTTATCAATTTAAGTTTTATTATAAATCAAGTAGAAAGATTCTTCTCATGAGGTAAAAAAAAATTATGATAATTTTTAATTTGAATAAAATAAAAAAATATTTTTATAATTTTATTTTCACAAATATAAAATATTAAGATAATTATTGTAAAATATATTTTTTTATGGAAAAAGTTGTAATATTTATTTATTATTAAAAAACAATTGGTCAAAAAATCCATTTTCATTGTGAATAATAAGCATATTTATCATAAATAATTTGTACGAGACTCATCTGAAGAGATATTCAACCTCAATATGATGGGAAAATTAACTATATTGAAGTTTGTCTAGATAAACATGTGATATTCAGTTTTTATCTGATTGAATTAAATTTCTTATATTTTTATCTCATAAGAAAAAAATGCCCCCCCCCCAGCCATTTACATGCGCCTCGCCACGGCCAGAACTATATTTTTTAAAATTAAAAAAATATTAAGTGTGAGATTTTTTTTATTATATTATAAATTTGGGAAAAATAATAAATTTATGCAGAATTCCCGAGGAGCGCAAGTTTCCAATAAAATATATGAATTTTAAATCGATATATATTTATTTGTTTAACATGTTTCAACGAAATCACCATCATAAAATTATTATCATCATCATTAAAAAAGCAAGAAGGTTCGAATTCCTGAATCATTGAATTCACTGTATAAGAATTAGTTCATTTCATAATCTAATTTAAATTAAAAATAATAATAAAATATAAATTATAAAAACACCTGCGATAACTACACAACAATAAAAATCATTGATTTTCTACCTATAACAAGATGACAATATTATTGAAAATTCATTGCTACGTTACCATCATTATCATGACTATAATAGCTAAAATTGTTATCACAATTATTGGCCAAACAATTAGAATCATTAAATTGTTCCTGAAGAAAAAAAACATTTTTACCAAAAAGAAAACAAGAAAACAATAAAAAAAAAATAATCACTAAAACTATCATGATTATTGCACAAACAATGAAACCATAAAATTATCTCGAAGAATAAAAAAAAAAACTTTAACAAAAGAGCTAACAAAAACACCAACATAAAAAAAGAGAAAAAAAAAATTATGAGTGTAACAAAAAATCATATGATACGAAGAACAAATAAAAATAACAAAAAACACTAAAAAAAAAAGGAAAAAAAGAAAGAAATATTAATTCTAAAATGATCACCAACATAAATTAAAATTCCAGAACTGAACGAAATAAAAATAAATCCCAACAAAAAATGACTAAAAATAAAAATAAAAACTAAAAGAATAAATGCATAAATATTGATAAAAAATAAATATTATCCAAGAAAGACCAAAAAAGCCAAAAGAATTAACTCTAAATAAAATATTAAAAGAGTAAGGGCCGAAATGAAAAACAAAATATATAATTAATTCCAATTGAAGAACAAAATTGACACAAATTAAACCATGGGACCTCGAAAAATAAAGGGATTTAAAAAAATAATGTGTAATAGTTTAATTTTTTTTTAAAAAATAAGGACCAAAATAAAAAGTACCATATATGGCCAATTTAAATTGGAGGATAAAATTGAAACAAATTAAAATCTACAAATCAAAAAAATTAAAGGAAACAAAAACATACAAAAAATCAAAAGAATAAAGTTTGAAATGAAAAACAACATATATGATTAATTGAAAACAATCAAAATTTCTATTGAAGAAATCAAGAAGAAAAACAAAATCAAAAGACCAGGGACTGAAAGAAAACAACCAATAACATAAAAGGATCGTCATGTATTTTCCAACTGCAGGAGAGAGAAAAAGGGGGAAGAAAAACCGTCCATCGACGATTTCTCAACCGTCTTCACAATACACACGCCATACCGGGACGAAGAGGACATGGTGGCGAACCCAGTGATAGGATATTTTCCATCATCTATAGACACCGCGCGGTTGTCTAACAAGCATGTAGGCATGAAAAATGACGATGAGTCTGTATAACGCATCTGTAGTAACTTTGAAAAAAAAATTAAAAATATGAAATTACCTAAACATTCCTGGACCCAGCGTTAACTATGAAAATACCAGACATGAAAGTATCACCGTGCCCTCGGCTAGAGGCCTTTGTTTTTGCATTTGCTGAGGATATTTAAGTAGTTTCATTGTGCATAAATATATAAAATACCAAAAATACTCTCAACTAGCCCTCGTTTTTTTGTCAGCTCCCAAGGGTAAATAGATAGTTTAACTATGCAAAAAAATATTGAAAAGACCAGAACACCCCCAAACAATCTTAAAATACCACACATGTATCTTGAGAATATCTGAAATACCCCCGTTACCAAGAGTTAAATTTTGTGGTCCGGAAAGCGAAGTAGTAATTTCATTCTTGAAAACTCCTTGGAATGCAAAAATCTTTAGAAAGGTAATAAAAACCTTGAAAGATGAGTCATTCACCAATTTTTTTTTACCAGATCCTGAAACACAACATTACGAGGAAAGAAAACAGCACAACAATTTAGTTGATTTTTCTAATAGATAGTAGTTTAAACAGGGGGGAATGAACATACAAGGTTGGAGATACAATTGTTTGAGAAGTAATTTAATTTGTCCTTATTCAAAAACTTGTACACTTTTACCTTTGGTTGCAGATATTTGAGATGGTGGAGAAAAAAAAAATCAAGCAAGTGATTTTATTACAGAAAATGGAGAAGTGGATCTAAGGCTAATTCCAGGACTCCAATGATTCAACATATCTCCAGGGTTCTATCTTATCTCTACTGGTCAAAGCTAAGTAGTTTATCATTTTGTTTTAAAAATAATTTGAAAAATATTGATTTTTTTATTTATTATTTAAATTATTATTTTTTATGTGTTTATAGATTATTTTCATATGCTATAATGAAAATAATTTTTAAAAAATAAAAAAATATCATTTTAATAAACAAAAATCATTTTAAAAAATAACCATAACTAAATTTCGAAACAATCACTAATTCTTAAATGATCATGAAATGATTAGAATCGAGATGCTACGCGGCCACCTGAAATCAAATGATTCAACCATCCTGTTGCCTCTTGCAATGTAATCTCATTTTTTGGAACAGGTCAAAATACGAACTGCTGTAAACGGTAGCTTTTATTTTGCATCCCTCTAGATTCTTTAATTTATACTTTCTATCCCCATGGTTCACCCTTAATATCATTTCTAAAAAGATTTGATTCTACCCTTAACTATCAATAACGAGTGAGAAACTCAGTTATATAGCCTGTTTAGGTGTTTTTCTCCCGAGTTGACAGGATTTAATGAGTTGACTCGCAAAATCATATTTTATAATTATGATCCGAAATGATGGCTTGCTGTTCTCGTTGCCTCAAATGTGGTTCACGAAAAAAATGCAGATAAGAAGGGTTTCCCTTCGGCTTAATTAGATCGGGGACTATCTGCATAATTTTATATAAACCCTCTGAAAATTCCTATCTAAGATTCCAAGGTTTTAGAGGTATCTGTCAAGGATTCACTATCTTCTGTTGGCATCAACTATTTCCAGTCGTCAGATTGTGGCCAATCAATTGAGGTGTAAAGTTGATGAGCTTCCTACTCGGTATGTTGGGCTTCCTTCAAAATCTAATTCGAAAAGAGATTCCCCTTGGAACCCTATTATTGAAAAGATCTGCAAAAACAAACTCAGGGAAAGGAAGTTCCTCTCCTGAGGAGGAAGATTAACACTGATCAAGTCGGCACTTGCAAATCTGATCCCTATCTTCTATGTCTCTATCTTTAAAATTCCGCAAAAACAATTTTGAATATCCAGGATAGATTCTCTGGGGTTGGAGAGGCAGAACACTTTACAGGACTCAGTGGAATGTTTTTCATGCTCCAAAGCACGAAGGTGGTGCTGATCTTGGGACAAGTACAGCTTTGAACCAGGCCCTTCTTTTCAAATAGGTTTGGGCCCTCTGGGGATTTTTGGTATCTGATAATGCTAAATTTTAAACATATAATGGCTTCATTTTGCGAGTCCTCAAATTTTGCAGTTGCTGTTAAACAAGTTATGAGAGTTTCTGTCGGGGATGGGTGAAAATCAAAACTCTGGCATGACAATTTGTGGTAGAGATTCCCCTCTAAGCATTCGACTTCTTCGGCTGTTCCTTAGCAGGTACCCTAATACTGATTGCCTAAACACAACCCCACTACTTCTGTTCTGTAATTATTTCATAATACAATTTCTAGGATTTGAACTCATGCTAGCCTATTTATGTCAAAAAGAAAGGTTTTAACATGTCAAAAGAATCATCCATCCCAAAACTTATTATTTTGTTGACGGCTACACCATAGACTTTCATATCTTACATATTAGGATGTCAATTTAGTCAAAAACGAAAAATAAGGCGTTTGTATTATTATCAGTAAAAATAAGAGAATATTGATTCAGTTAATTTATTATTATTATTATTATTATTATAGTCATAACAGCTAATCATAAACTTTAAAATTAACACAAGCTTCCCGCTGAGACAATCCTGATCGAAAGGGCGGGGGTCATTTTACTTTATGTCCGTAACGGGAAAGATTTCAATGCTTCAAAAACAATTTAGGTTTGCTTTTGGCCCAATTTCCGCGACATATCCTGGCTCATGACTGCCGAGGGACAAGAGGCGAAGACCAAGCTGTTTGCGTGCATTGGATCCTTCACTCATTTTAAGGGTCTAGGTTACACTAGTTTTGTTGTATAACCGTTGAGCCATATACTACTAGGCTACTAGCTCTTTTAACTTCTCATTTAGTAGTACAAAAGTTACTATAAAAGTTGTGGTCAAGTTGTACACATACCAATCAAATCATGGAAAGAAGTGGTCTTAAAACTTTCACAGAAATTCATCAACATGGCCCCTCTCTCTATAAAATCAGAGACTAAAGTAAAAAAATTAAGAAAAATGGATGAAAGCATAGCAGAAAGGGGGATGCTTTATGTTTGCAAGGGTCAAAAGATTCAATTTCCCAAAGGTGGAGCTTTGCGAAACAGCATTCATACATGCAATCCCTTTTTCAACAATGAAAAGGTCTGAAACAGGAAAGGATGGTGAAAAGAAAAGAAAAAGAAGTCTAATTAAGCACCCATACCCAGGAGTAAAATCATAAAGATTGGTCTGATTGATCTCAAGGTACAAATGCTGACATCTGTGATAACATTAAAAAATGGAGTTTGCTTCCTAGGTTACTCAGTGAAATGGAATGAACAATTCATGTGGCTCCTTCTCCTGGTGACCTTTTGCCATGCTCTTGCTCTGTGATTTTCTTTCATTTCGTGCCCCCATGGATGCTTGACGAGATTACTTAGGCCCGTATACAACTGCATATATACGTACCTATATTTGCCTAAAGTGTAGTGTGACTCTTTTGCCATCTTTCAAATCTTCCTGCACTGTTTTTCTTTTCATCTTTTAGCAAGGATCTCATCTATTAAACTCACGTGAGGAAACTAAGGCAAATAATGGGCAGCGAAGCAAGCAAGATAGAATAAAAATGCTCACCAAAAGTCATGAGCATCCCATGTCATCGCTTCCATTAATGTCGACTCCCAGAAATGAACAATAGCTTCACAAAAAATAGAGAAAACTCACCGAAAACATGAGGTCTTACCCGCATAATGCTCCTCTAGAAACCGATCAAGCTTCTCGCTGGAAAAGTATGGCATGTAAATCCACATTGAGGGGAGACTTCATAAACCTGCTATTTAACACATCACATCTAAAATCACGTTGAGATCAGTATTGATCTGTCAAAAGATATTTTTTGTGAGCTATCAGGTACGGGAACTTGTAACCTTAGAGCAATAGCTCGTCTTGATAAAGAGTTGGGGCTTTGATGGAGGATATCTCTTTCCTATATTGTTTCCTTCCCATTTCCTGTCTAGTAAAGTAAAAACTAATAATCGATAATATTATTTGTGAGAGAGAAAAAAAAAAGGGGGGGGGGGGGCTTGCAGCTTCAGCTAATAGCTCGTGTTTAAAAAGAAGTAAGGTTGTAATTGAGAGACACGCAACACTCGGGCACAAACTCTGGGCAATGACAATTGTTCTCATTTCAAAGTATTATTCTTGGCATGCATATGAATAGCAGTTCAAGGGGAGGCATATTTTTTAAAAAAAAGAAAAAGAAAACGAGGTATAATGTTCACTGATGAACACAAAGAAAAGAAGGCCAAGTAGAATGCAACACATTTTCAAATTGAAGGCAGACATGCATTGGAAGTCCCCCATGTTTTAGATTTGAGAAAATAACAGTCTTCTGAAAGCACAATCAAAGAAAGAAAGGGCACGACTGTGGAAAACTTCTAATATCTGAGCAAGAATTTTGAATCTAATAATCATATCAAGAGTAGGCAAGTGCGTCTAAACTTTCAAGTTTTCTATCTCTTTCTCTAAAGAATCGAGAGACTTTCAAACAATGACAGAAAGTGCATCACTTTCTTGCCCGTACATCTTCATACTGCACATGACCTTTTCTTTGTAAAATATATTCATTTTGAGATCACAGCTGCAGCGTGTGACCCTATAAAGCAAAACGATTGATAAGAAGAAGAAGAAGAAGAAGAATTTCTAGAAGTTCAAAGCCAGATCTGAAAAAAGCACAAACAGACAGATCAGATACACAAAGCTATCATGGGGAAAATCTACCTAATAATGAACTACAGAAGGCTTTTAGACTGACATAAAACCCCATCATTACATGATCAGAGAAAAAGAAAACCTGAAAAAAGAGTAATGATGAAACTTTTTAGTTTTCAACACATGATTACACCAATCTGCATATATATACAAACAACCCTAAAGCCTGAAATGAAAAACCGATGATTAAATAACTGCTTATTCTTTCCGCAGAGACTAAGAAATATATAACCAATTGAAGTAAAAAAAAAGGGAATTAAAAGACAAAACCCTTACATGCAAACCATGATCATATCCTCGAAGAAACCTTTAATGGAAGCCATAATTGGGGGGAATGAAGCCTGGTCCGACGACCCTAACACATGATCTAAAATATTAGATCTAAAGATAGAAAATCTGATTAGACTGATCAAGTAAGAGTCCTCGAAGCAGACAACATTCCCCTCAAAAAAAGAAGCTCCCCTTGTTTGCAAGGAATTTGATTGTGGGCACGTGGTTGTTCTCTAACTAGTCTCTTATCTCTTTATCCCCCATTAGTCTCGCCTATCTTCAAGGGGGAGAGAGAGAGACTGGGGGGAGCGAATGAGATAATGCAGAGAACGATATGGTGTGAGGGCTATAAGAAGATTAAAAAGAGTGGAAAGCAAACGTTAAAAAAGACAAAAGATAGGCGCAGACCCGACCCTACCAGCTGGGGTTTCTCAGTTCCAGAAATGACCACGACCCCATGCATCTCTCTCTCTCTCTCTCTCTCTGTATTGAAAACAAGATTTTTCCAAATACTACCACTTATATAATAAAAGTCATTCTCGTTCAAATAATACTCTCCTAGCATGAAGCGGTGATAGATGCATCTTTGTCATTGAAACCCTTGTCCGCCGTTGGATCTGCCAGATAACTGCGATAGTAACACCTCGTACAAGATGGAACATGTACCTAAGTGAAACCCCCCTTTAGAGTTTTAGCTACGATGGATGGATGGATGGTGCTGTCGTACATGAACATTGTTTACTCTGACGGTGCTGTGTGCAGTTCTCGGTATGGTATTAATTAAAAATATATATATTTAAATCATTTTTTATATTTAAAAATTTAATTTCAAAACATAAAATTGAAGAATTTCAAAGTTACTGCTGTACCACACTAACAAATGGAACCTAGATACCCACTACAGACCACACAGAAGGGGGAAATGCGTACTATGCAAACAGAAACTGTTATGTGATTATTATAAAATAATTATCAATAATATATAGAGGAATCAAAGTAAAGGAGGCCTAGAATTAGGTCAGGGGAGTGGTTGAGTTAGTGAGCTGCCCGATCATGGAAAGGCCTTTAATATAAAAATACACACACACTGAATAAGAAAATTAAATATAATATAAATACACTCCGTAATACATTGCAAGCAGAAGAATTGTTTTTCTTAAAAAATAAAGGTTTTTGTTTTTCATGAAAGATGGACCCTCGTCTGCCGTGTCACTTTTAAGACAGAAACGAGAAAATCAAGGCGATGACCGACAGATAGAGTCAGGGGTTCACGCTTCCCTTTTCACTTTGGCCTTTTACCCCTTTCCAATTCCTCGGCGACTCTACGTTGCTTTTCTTCTTAGGTCAAAACAAGCTATGTTCTGTTCTCCACCGTCGATCCGTATTTTTATGCGTATAAACTGATGTCCAGATACTGTTTGCGCGTTTCGAATAGATAAATGACTTGGTTTGTAACCGGGGTTAAATAAGTTCATTTTATTTCAAAGAAATAATAGAGAAATGACAGTAAGGGTAGACAGATAATTTAAAAATAAAACAACTACGAAAATATACAGCAAACCCTTTGAATGCATGTGATTAAATAAAAAAATTGGCTCGAGTAAGCCCCAGTTTTAGTTATAAACATGCAACATAGATTATAGAAAAGAGTCATTTTAGGTTAACTTGCAAAACTTGTGGTCCATATAATATGATCGAAATAGCTTAATAATTTTAAAACATGTTTTAAAAAACTCACCCGACTTATAGGTTTGACTTTTGACCCGTGATCCATGACCTAGGTAATTTAAAAAAAAAAAGTTAACTCATAACCTACTTAACCATGGAAACCCAATCAAAATCCTATAACCTTTTCTCTTAAATTTATTAAATGATGTTATTTTTATATTTTGTAACACAGAGAAAAAACCAGGTTGAATAGGGTCAACTAACCTGACTCATGATTTGTGACTTGCAGTGAGATAACCCCTGGGTCAAGTTTGAAAATCATGTGATAGATAACTTTTAAAACTCGAGACATAAATCGCTAGATCAAAAACACCATGCATAGAAAAAAACAAGTTTAATCCCCAACAAATTAAATATTTAATGATGAAATAAAAAAATCAATTGAAACAAAAGATCTAAAGTATAAAATATAAGTTAAAATAATAAGGGTGAGAACCAAAATTTACAATAAATTAGAGGGCAAGAAAGCGTTTGTTGATTTGAAGGATAAATTGAAGAAAAAAAATGACAAGAGAATTAGAAGAATGAAGACCAAATTAGAAAAAAAAAATCATAAACTTAAATGTTCGAGTACCTCCCACACAAAAACAACTTGATTACCCTAATATGCCCTTGATTGCCCCAATTAAATTACATGATATTTAATTAATACCTCCCACATCATAAACTTCCATTTTTCTTTTGAAATTTATTCATATTCCCAATCATTTTTAATTGAAGTAGATTGCACTTTAATGTTGTCTTTCAAGTTGATGTTAGCATATGATTTGACATAATTTATAGTTGTCATGTGTTTTTCCCATAATAGTTATCATTCTTTTATGTATTTTAAGTTTTTTTGTTGAGATACTTATCATAATTAGGATGTGTTTATTCATAAAGTATAGAAAATATAATTTTTTAGTTCCTTGTAAGAGATTCTGGAAGAAAACGTAAATGTAAAATATAAATGGTAAATTATTTTATCATACCTTAACTTTTTTTATCATAAACATTTTTCAAAATCATAATCATCTTACAACAATCATCCCACCTAAAGCTACTTCTATTTGAAGTTTGTTTTTTATTACATGTTCTTTTTACATGATTTTAAGATTATTCTTCACATGCTTAAGCTTGTATTGCACATTGACCTTTTGACTAATTTATATAGCCACTGTAACAAAAGTTTTGCTTTGAAGATTAAAGAAGGCTTTTTTTCCTGTCAAGAATGTTTTTGGCTATTATCTCAAGTATCATGTACGACATTGTTTTTTTTTTCGATTTTTATGGTACTCATTTTTACAATTACAAAAATAAAATCATACAATATTTATATTTAATAACACAAATAACTAAAGATCAATTACTAGTTTAGGTGTTATAATCATTCCACATGGTAGATAAATTCATTTCTCTTTGTTGTCCATTTTATATTTTTTTCTCTCTCATTTCTTTGGTGTAATTCATCTAGTTGGTTTTTATTAAAAACAACATTCATAAAAAAAAAAGTTATAAAGGCCAAATTTTATTATTCAATTATGAATAATACAATACTCAAGCACAACATTAACTTATGTTTCATAAAACCAAAATGATTTCTCATCAATAACTTTAAATGACTAAAAAAATACAAACCTTCACTTGATATTGATTCTCAATTAAGTGTGTTGAAGAATAAATAATTTTTTTTATTTTATAACGAATGGTCTATAATGTCATTCCAATGTTATTAAAATCCATGAAAATAAAAACAAAATGAATCTTGTTGAATGTTATAACCAACATCACCAAAATAATATTTATTTATAAAGAATTGTCTTTGATACAATTCTAAAGTAATGATGGACAATTTTAACCTACCTATAGTAAATACTAGTAGTAAAATAAAATATTGGATTTTGGTTTGTAATTTGTAAGAACATAATCATTTGCTTCCTAATAGATATATTTTAAGTTGATCCTAATAAATTATGACTTGCGAAGAGGTCACACAAATTATAAAATACAATTGACTTTATACAAATTTGTTCAATTAAATGTCTATCACATTGACTCATGATGTTATATATATTAAATTCTCTTTGCTCAACTCTATTTATATATGTTTTTTTGGTATATAAATTATATTTCTTTCTTATTTAATAGTAGTTACAACTACAACTAGAATGAATACAATTAAACTCATACATGGTGAATTAATAAACTTGTTATCCATAACAAACAAATGAAATTTTCTTATAAGAAACCAAAAGGTATCAATTTAATGGCTAGATTAATTTAAAACACACTCATATAGCAACAATGATCACCTACTTAGAAAAGTATTACATTTAAATGGAATCTTTCTTTGTTAGACAACAAACCTTCTTTCCAAGGTGAATGTTCACATTTCATATCTATATTTTTTATTTATTTACATATAATACGTTTTTGATGTCTTTCTTAGTACTATTTTATAAAAATGATATAATTCAATTTAATAAATAAAAAGAGAAAAAAACCCTAGTATTTTCATTTTTTTCCCTATCATTATTCTGTTAAAAATATGTTGCATATTTTTATATTCTTTATATTGATTACTCTCGCTTTCCTGTCTTCTTGTCTAATCAATATTTCATTCTTTCTTGATATTTTTAAGAGAGAAACAAGCAAGTAATTTTTATATCTATAAAATCTATAGTTGAAAAGTCTAAAAAGTTATCTATTTTTGAAATATAATTCCACAATTCCTTCAATTATCACAAAACAACTAAGAGATGTAGGCATATATAACATAACACAATTAGGTAGGAAAACAATTTTTTCCTCATCCAACAAAATCAAAGTCATTAAGGTTTTAAGATGACATACATGAATGCAGTCTCTAGCCATCTAGATATGAATAGAAAATACAACCCTGTAACAAAAAAAAATATTAACCCAAATATTATTGTAGAAAATTTTATTGTAATAACCAATAAAAACCCATGTTAAAAAAATTGATCCATAAAATTTAAATTGAAGAAATAGAACCTCAAAAATAAAATAAATATATGGAGAAGATAATAACTTGTAGTTTAATTTGGCTACAAAGAAAGATGTTTTGTTAAAAAGATGTAGTTATTTATGTATAATGTAAGTAAGTGAAGACGGGTGAGAGAGAAAAAATATATCCCTTAAATACTCTCATAGAAAAAAGGTTTACTTTTAAGTTGACGGAAACCACTTTTCATTAATCAACTTTTCTGAATTTCATCAAACATGAAGAGATTTAGAAAAATAGTCTCTAAAAAACCACTTTTTATGAAACAAACAAGGTTTAAGTTTACATTAAAAAGAAAATTGAATGTTTTTCATTCATATTGAATGTAATTAGTACTTCAATGTTGTTATTTCTGAAGGTCTTTAGATTTTATATTTTGATTGGTAGGATTTTACATAAATTTTAACATAAATTATAAAGTATTTTCAAAAGATATAAAGCTTTAGATTGTATGCAATATGTTAAAGTTCACTAACTTGAATAAGAGAGAATAATCCAAAACTTAAGTACCTGGTCAATTCTTAGCATCTAATAAGAAACTACTTATAGTGCACTGATTCAATGTGATAATTGAGCTTGTGTGACACCAATATAGACAATACTAAGTATAGAAGCTAGTAACTAACTAGCATTATTGTTAAATAAACATGTTTAGTGCAACTCGCTTTGTCAAATGCATTTACATTTTTGTATCAAGATCATATATCAATTTAGCTAATATTAGATGATTTTCACGTGATATGGTGGGAGTTTAATAATTTAAATATATATATTACAAAAATATTCAAGAATTTCAAATGTATTTTCTATTAAAAAAATAAAAATATATAAAGAATGATTTGATGTGATCTAGTCGACTTTGTGGATTTAAAGGGGAATACTGATTAAATATAATTTGACTCGAGAGAAATTTAAGATGATATTTTTTTAATATTAAGACAACAACATATTAGATTATTCCGGGCCAACCCTTGTTAACCTACCAACTTCATGACCTAGGTTATGATAGTTTGATAACCCCATAAAAAATCAAAGCAAATTATAAACCTCAATTTCTAATCAATATAATATTCAAAGATAAAATAAATAAAAAATAACAATTAACATAAAAAATAGCATGAGTAAACTCATGTATACTTGCCAAAATCATGATCCAAATCATGAGACTAAGATAACTTCATAGAAAAAAAAATTAAAAATACTTATAAATTATAGTTCCAATCAACCCAATATTCTAAGATGAAATGAAAAATTATAATAGAAAAAAGACATAAAAAAGACATGAGTCAACAAGGAACTCACCAAACCAATGGTCCAAGTAATGAAATTAGGGATAGCCTAAAAAAAACAGACTGAAATAAATTGTGAAACTTAATTCTAAATCAACTTAACATTGAAATATAAAAAAGGGAGAAATCAATTAAAAAGGAAAAAAACTCAAGCTAACGGACTTAACCCTCCTAACATGTAATGTGGTATTAGGATAACTTCAAAGAAGTCAAATCAAACAAATTATAAAGCTCATTATTTTATAATCTTATATTAAATAATGAAATTAAAGTTAACAAGTACCTTCATCTCCATGATATCACATTTATTAAAATAAATTCTTTTAAAATTGAGTTTGTAAATAATTAGATGTGTTTGACCATATAGTTTATCACTTGAAGATATATATAAGAAAACTAGTTTTTTTTTAAAAAAAAGAAGAAGATGGATTCGTTTTAGCATTATTTCTATCTCTCTAGCTACAAAAATTATTCTCGTGGACAATGGAAAATACTCTGAGCAGTAGTTCTTCAAATGGATTTTTATAGTAGATCGATCATGCTGTTCATCCAGCAGCATTGCATAATATATCATCAGCATCCTAACTTATAATAATTGCGTTGGTATATTCTAGATGAATCAAATATTCTAATTTATTTGCCATACCTTTTTTATCCAAGTTGACGTGGATACTAAGAAAATTAATCAGCCATAGCTGTATTACTTGATTGAATTTATAATTATTTACGAAAGGAAACAAATGGTGCGTGACCTTGGAATAAAGATTTATTTGGCTTATTAAAAACTGTCATCTACTTTCTTGGGTGCCCAGATAGAGACTTGGCACGTCCATCATCTTCCTATACACATCGCCTCGAGAGATTTATGGGTCCATTTTCTTCTCTGTGTCGTCGTTCTAAGAGCTTATATGCATGTTTCCCTCCTCCTTTTGGTCTCTAAAAAGATATCAATGCATGAATCAGAGATCAAGACTGGAATTATTAGTGGAGTGGATCATGGGATCTGATTTCTTTTTTGGTCACGCGCCAATCAAGCTCGAGACGATGCTGGGCACTCGTGGTTTGTTGTAATAAATTGTCAATACATGTTGCAGGACTGAAAGATACCTTACCTGAAATATTGTCTCTCAACATTTATTTCAATGACAATTAAAGCAGTCACCGAGCTTTTGCTTTCTTGCCAAAAGAAGATTTCTCGGTAAGTTTTATCAGCACTTTATTTCTCAGACAAGACTTTCGACCGGGAAATCAAGCAATGGGATTCTTAACATTTGACATTTACAGAAGTCAATGAAAATAGTATGGCACTGGATAATTATATTGCCATTCATCGAAATGTGTTTCATCCAAAATGCTTCAAAAATCTGGTGCTGCTATAATACACTCCTCAATCTTCACAGCTGCCTTGATTAGGTAGGGATCATGCTCTGCGAACATCACCCGTGACCATTTGACTCTAGACGTGATTGATTGATTAATCACAATTAATTAATTAATTAATTAATGAACCTTAACGATTAATTACTAGATTATGGAACTTGCACAGCCTCCTTAGTTAAAACAGCTAGGCTTTGTTTTCATGTGAGGTTGAGCTGGATGGTGCCCGTAAGACGTGCTGCCATGTTTGCTATCACCTCTCTCTCTCTCTCTCTCTCTCTCTCTCTCTCTCTCTCTCCTGTTGTACTGTATATCAGAGTGACAAACGGAGAGGACGATACCGGCTCCATATTTCAACGCTTTCACAGTCTTGAAAGTCGCGTCTCTATATATAGACAGAGAGAGCGCGCGCGAAGTGAGATCGATAGAAACAACACGTAAATGTCAAATCCTGCATCTCCAACCCATGTTGTCGACTCCGCCCTTTGCATCGTATAATATAACAATTTATAAATCAAATACGAGCAACTGATAAAATAAAACCCAACAGTGTAGCATTGGATTAATTAACGTCTTAATTTGCTCTCCAGCAAGCACCATCTGAGTAGATGTCCAGCTTTACCATATGGATTCTCAAGCTTTGAAAATGGATGGTCACGTGCCGCCTATCTCTATCTACGCAGGGTTCGTGTGGCGGTGTGTCAATTGCAGGAGCAGTTGAAACTTGAAAGGGGGGGGGGAGGGAGAAAAGGGGCTAATCAAACTTTATTATAATTTAGAAGGCAGCTTTTTGATCTCAAGTCAATTTGGTGACTGGATCGAGAAAGAGGGGGGGGATACTGATGCAGTCATACTCTCTGTAAAGTGAAGAAAACAAACATATACAAAAGCTTACGTTCTTCATTTTTGGATTTTTTATTTTTATTTTCCAGACAGCCATCTGTCATGGTACACGTTCTCCTATATATGTTTTGTTTTGAGACTTTATAATTTTACTATAATAATTTAATGCTGTCTGGTCACTGAAGAGTGGACTTTTTAAGCACCTAAGAACTTGTTAACCCTAGGTTTGTAGCATTGTAATTAGTGAGAGCAACAAGTACAGTGAACCCTCTCTCTTTCCTGCTCCTATTTACATCGAGGTCCTCTTAAGTTTAGATTCAGCACCGCTTACTGCTCCCAGCTATGCTTTTGCCTGTGTGCTATACCCTTAGCTGCACTCAGCTTTGAGCTTCGAGACTTTCTGTCGTGATGGTCGTACCAAGTAATAGAAAGGTCAAGTTTTTAATTCGAATATTTATTAATTTTCAGCATGGGTTAATAGTGAGTCCACACAGTTTCCCCGTGTTGCCCCTCATGACACAAAAATAAAGCATTGGAGTGGGTGTGTTTTTGTCTTTTTACATGCCACAAATATCTTTTAAAAAAATTCTTGGCTTTAAAGCATTGAAGTGGGTTTTTTTTTTTTTTTTTTTGTGGTTGAGGTTTTAAGAAATAATTTCATGAAAAACACTTTTAGCTATAGTTTAAAATAAAAATAATTATGTTAGTGTTTGGTTAATATTGTGATTGAGTTTGAGGTTGATAAAAAGCAGTTTCGTGTGTTTGATTATCATGTTTTTTATATTGCTGTCAACCTGTAAAATTACTTTAAAAGATACACACACACACACACACACATATAAATTGTTTTTAAAATTTTATAGATTAATAATTGTAAAAAATAAAATGTAATTAATAATTCATGAAAAAAATAAATATTTGTTTTTATTCTCTCATCAAACTACTTGCAATTTCATCACGAATTAAATCGATATGTGAATGTCTCTGTAATCCCTCGCTATTTGATCGAGGCACAACATCTATTAACAATATCATTGGTAACAACATTTGCGATTCAGTTGTAGAGATTTAATCAAATGCCAAATCCAGTTGCAAGTTTCTGATTCATAATCAATTGAAAAACAACAGGGGTTGTGGAGTGAAACAAAGTCACGCGTCTTTCCCTTTCATCAGGACTGATCTTTATCTACACATTTTTTTTTAAAAAAATATTTTTTTCAAAAAAAAGGTTGGGCCCGACCCAACTAAATGGATTGGCCCAGCCAAATTGGGCCAAAGCCCAAGTCAAGCTCTAACACGCAAAAACGTGAACAGTGCAGCGCAATATTCACGTGAATTAATTCACATGAACAGTGACAGTGACATCTAACCGATGGTGATGAGAGGTTGAACGACCGATGCCAATGGGTAATTGAGGTCGAGGTGGATCTTTCTGTGGTGATGGCGTTCGAAATGGTGGCCGATAGGATCGTCGAAAGCCTACTGTTTTCGTTACTGCTTCGACATCGGGGCTTCTTGCTCTCGTTATAGGTGATCACGATGGAGCTTCTAGAGTAGAGGAGAAGCTCCTGATGATGAGGGGGATGGTGGTGGTGTCTTCGGGAGCCACCCCCGATTGTGGAGAGAGAGAGCCACCGTTGTAGAGAGAGAGTTACCGTGTGGAGAGAGAGATAGTGTTGCTGTCGAGAGAGAGAGAGATGTCGTCATGGAGAGAGAGAGCCCACCGGTTGCTTCACGCTTATTGTTGATTCAAGCAGCTTCAAGCGATTCATTAGCAGCTTATTGTTTGAAATGCAAGCAACACGATCGCAGGCAAACCATGAAACACAGGCAACACAATCGCAGGTAAAAGCATCATTTTTCTGCTTCTCGTGAACCACGGTTTCGGTGTTTTTTTATGGGTCCCATGGTGAATTAATCTCCGTTTCTTCCATTACCAAACAACACAAACCTGCTTTTTGCTCCAATCTCTGTTTTGACTGCAATGTCAAACAACCACTTAGTCTTCGTATCAATGTATCTTCATTATTGGAGGTGGGGATTAGAGGGTATTTTTATCTTTAAACATTATAAAAAAAAGAGTTGCTCCTACATATCCAGCACGCGCTGGTGAGTGGATGTTGCACGTGCTTTTTGGACAGAGCATGTGATGTCATAAACAATCAAATATAATCTCTCGTTGCTTATGTGGAAGTGTCGCCGCATCTTCTTTCTTCTTAAGCGACGTGTGTTGACAAATATTCTTTATTTAATAATCATCCTCTATGATTTTTTTTCTTTTTTTATTTAGCCATTTTCGAATTAAGGTTTTTTTTATAAAAATATTTTGTATACATTTAATTTTTAAAGATATTATCGTGATGACTTTTTCTAGTTTTAAAAAATTTAAATAGTGTGGAATTGATTCAACATGACTCAATCATCTTGAGAAATTCAAAGACAACCTAGATGGCAAGTAAAATTATAGTTCAACTCAAAATAAACATTCAAGATGAGATTTTTGTTTCAATAAATATTGAGATAATAAAATATTAATTTGATTTGGATTAACTGGGTTAGCCCACCAATATAGCCTCATAGAAAACAAATCAAAACATTTTTTTCAATAAACTCAATATTAAAGGATGAAACTAGAAAAAAAGTCAAATAAGAAAAATTACCTGAGTGAACTCAGGTTAACTTGCTCATAACCCGAGTTATGAGACAAGGATAATATATTATAAAGAAAATTTAAATAAATTATGAAGCTCAATTCTTAATTAAATGAGCATTAAAAGATGAAATTAAATAATAAAAAAAAACAATTTGAGGTGACCAAGATTAACTTGCTAAAATCATGACTTGAGTCATGAGACGAGGATAACCTCATAAAAAGTAAATAAAAATAAGTTATGAAGCTTAATTATCAATCAACTCAATATTGAATGATAAAATTATAAAAATAAAAAACTTAAGTTAACTCGTCGAACTTGTAGTCTGGGATAACCACACCTCATGGTCTTTACCGATGAAATTATTTGTATTAAATCTCAACTCTAGAAAATATTTTAATTTTTCTTTTATTTAGTATAGAATTTTTAATTTGTTGGAATCTTTTGTTTGATGTAGGGACAATTATATAAATATGTCAATGCATATCTTTTTATTTTTTTATCTTCAATGGTTTTAGTCGTATTTATATATTTTCCCTACATCAAATAAAAGATAATATGTCCAATAATTTAGTCTTCAATGGTTTTTTTGTATTTATATATGTTCTCCTTGCAGATAGCAATTGACTTCTTAAACACGCAAGTTTGATGGTCGAATAGAATTTCAGGTTACAATTTATTCTTTGAAAACCAAAGTATATCGTGGTCGCCTTCTTAAAAGCTTACAAACCTCGCCAAGCACCAGCCCAGTCGTAGCAACGCAGAACATCCGGGCCCAGCTTTGTATCTCCGTAGCCCCGTTGAAGTAAGCGAAAGAGTAACTGGATCCGAGGCCCGTATCGGAAGGAGCTATTTGAGGCCTGTGGACCTAATTAAGGGCTCAGCTGTAAGGACATTTCGGTAAAAGAACTCCATCTGGACCCACCCCTGTCTGCCTTGACAATGTTCATCACGTTACCGTGCAGCTCATTACCACCACCACCTCTTCTCCGAAGCAAGCAACATCAAAATTTATCACGTTACCTTACATCAAATAAAACATCCCGGCACCTCCGAATTCGAAGCAAACACAAACTCAATCGTCACAGAAGTTGGGATGCATTGATTATTATAAGGACATTTTATGATTTTGATAAAAAAAAATTTCAAAGGTCAATGGTCTATCCTTTCCCAAATTCTAGTTCACACACGAGCACTGGTTGCATTCATAACCATGCCTGAAAAAAGACAAATTCATGACTACGACCTCGAGTTGATCCTCTCTTTTTACAGGCATGGCCCCCAGATTCCATGTAAATCGAGCACCCCCATCGCCTTCATTTTAGGTCAGGTTGCCCTCTCTCGTCTCTGCGCTGTGCTGGACATTTCTTCTTGCGAGTGCAATGTGGCATAAACTTTCCACTTGCCTCGACACCTGTCCTTCTCTCTCTCTCTCTGTAAATAGGACTGCTCAACGGAAAGAAATGCTAATGATAGCCTCCGCCTAATACAGATAAAAAATGAGGTCATTTTCACCAAAGTGTCTCCATCACTTGTGTCGCCCTTTTTCTTTCACTTCCCATTTGTAAACTTTATATATATATATTTGTAAACTTTATAATTAGGTGTGTATGTGTATATAATTAATACTCTATCCCTACTTGAATTCGGGTCAGAGAGTGTAGTCTATGTCAGAACAGTGCTAAAAATGGAGGACGTGAAAGCTTACCGTGTGGCCCTGTCTGGCTGATGGCCGATGGATAAATTCGATGAAGGAGTAGAATCTTGTCGGAGCTGAGAAAGAAAAAAAAAAGTGCTCAGACAGTTTTGTTAATTACACATACGGTGAATGTGGTTGCGTGCGCGTGTGCTGGCTTTTAGCCTTTTATGCCCGCCGTTGATGATTTTTAACCCATTTTTTTTATTTCATTATACAGCTGTTAAAATAAATAAATGAAATATTTTTTTATTAGCATCGTTGCTTTTTAATAAAAAATAAAAATAATTAAGATAAATAATTGCAAGAATATCAATACAAATGGGGTGAAAATCTTTATTTATAGAGGAAAGATTCCCTTTTTTATTAACTATTTATGTGTATATAAACATATTTGCTCACCAGTAACATTTTTTTAGGCAACAACTCATCATAATTTAACGCTTTCGAAAGATCTAAATTATGAAAAGGAAAATACATTTCTTAAACCGAAGCCCATATTCTTTATTTATTCATTTCTTTGTGAAAAATATTTTTTTCTATTAGAAATCTTATATATTTACAAGAATCTCACTAATTTAAATAAATGTATGAGAAATTTTATTTATAACAAAAACTTTCATTTCCTTGATAAATTATTTTCTTTTATGAAAACATATTTTTTCATTAGAAGGATTTTTGAAGCAAAAATTCATTATAATATAAAAAAACAAGTCTGAGCCCATGAACAATTATGTGACTGTATGAGAAAATCAAATGATAGTTTATTCATTGAAACATATTAAAACCAACAATCAAAAGACTATTAACTCCCGTTGAATATTAATATGCAACTTTGTTCAATTTATAACATATTAGGCTTCTATATAGTTATTTAGAAATTAATACAAATATAACCTCATTTAAAAAGCATAGCATAAAAAAATAATTTGTTAAAATAGCATTGCGATTAATAAATTTAACTGAAGATTTATTAAAAGGAATTATAGGCCTTCAAAGCTAGGCTCATATTTTTTTACCTGAATAAAACAAGGAAGGCGCTCATGGATATGGATCGGTAGACATTCACCTGGACCAAAATAGACACGTGTGCCTACATCATCTTACATGGAGTGGACGATATATATATATATATTTTGAGAATTTTCTAACCATTTAGAAAAAAACTTAGAAGAACAATTTTAAGGCTATTTTGACAAAAATAAAAAACAAATTCCTTTAAAACATCCTACAAACATAAATTACCTGGTCTCAAACTTCAAACCACTATAAAAATCCCTAAAAAAAATAAACATCTAAATTAAGGACTTAATATTTTTTTTTTCTAGCATCATTGATGGGCACACTACAAATAAACCAACCTTTTCAAGATAATTTATTAGCACTAAGATTGATTTTTTTTACTATAAGAATATGCCTAATTGGATTATTTTTCTTTTCTTGTAATTCTCCAGTGATTTACTCATCTCTCACAACCTAAGCACTAAAAATAATAAAAATAATGTTTGAGGGTCAAATTATATAACCATGAATTTTAAGAGTACAAATAGTGAAAATAAAATAAAAATAATAGGGATTGAAATCAATATTTTCACGTCACTGACCTTGATTTCATGATGGATTCATGTGATGTTCTTTATTCCTTATTTTTTTTTTTTTATTATTATTTTTTTTTGATAACCGGGGTGTCCGGGCCAGCTTACGCGCACCACAACTAATCTCCGGACTCACTGAACATCCTGCAAACCCAGTGAGCATGTAAGGCACCGCGGGGGTGACAGGCGTGCATGGTGAGACTTGAACCCTGGTGCAGAGGAAGGAAACAAGTCCCTTCAACCGCTAGGCCAAGACCCCACTTGCTTATTCCTTAAATTTTAATATTTTTTGTTGTGGTCATTGATTATATCTAATATGTCATTTCTCATTACATTAAATGACAAATGTTCTTGAAAATTTACTAAAGTTCACTTTCAATTGGATTATTATTTTGTTAAAAAAAACATTCTCAAAAGTGCATTGGTGCTTGATTTTGTTAGAAGAAATTTGGTTTGTAAGACCCAAATTGACACAAAGGATGAAATGAAGAGTTTTTTCAACCTGCTATTCATCACACATCACTGTGATATATACATATATTTATATTTATGTATGTATTCTCTTAAGAATCCTTTTATTTTTGTTAATTTTTTTAGCACTTTAGTTTAGAACTTTTATTTTTTTGTCGCAGACTTTATTTTTTACATTTTAATTCTTGATTTGAGAGAGGAGAGCAAATTTGCTAGAAACCGAATGAGAAGAAAGAAGATTACCAATTAGCCATATTTCAGCAACAAGCAATATCAATCTTGATGTCATTAATTAAGTTTCATTCGATAAGAAAAGTCTTATTAAGATGTTTCTAAACATTTAGCTTACAAAAAATAAAGATAAGGGTTGAGAATTTGTTTTAGTTATAGCTCGTCAGCATTAATTTTTGCTTAAAAAGAAGGACGCCTTCCTTTCACCGAAGGTGGCACCATCGGATTTGTGAAGAGACATGTACAAGATAAGGGCAGCAGTACCACGTGTCAAGCAGGTAGATGGCAACAAAAAAAAGCAGAATAGGACAAAAACCTGGTTGAGATTCAAAAAAACAAAAACTGTCCCCACTGACGACTCTGAGGAGGCTACGGTACTGAGGCAGATATGAGCACGTGTCGACTTTGTAGTTTCTACCTTGAACCATAGAGGTCTCGACACGTACCTACCCCAAAAGAAAATGACGATAAAAAATGTCTTCACCCGTTGCAGCTGGCATGATATCATTGGGTGACTTGTTAAGATACTTGTTCCTGAGCAACCAATCCTATTGGATGGATTATTCCATTTGATTTCTTAAATAAGTTAATGTTATCTTGAACGAAGAAGAAACTGAGGGGCTGTGCGAGAAACTATTTAAAAAGTATTTTTGAAGCATTTTTTTTAAAATCTTATTTTATTAATTTTTTTTATGTTTTCATATTACATAATAAAAATATAAGAATAAAAAAAATATTATTTTGATATATTTTTCAATAAATAATATTTTAAAAACTAACCTGAATCATACTTTCAATTAAGTTCTAAGGACTGTTTGTAAATATGATCGAAATTATTTTTTTTAAAATATATTAAAATAATATATTTTTAATATTAAAATAATATAAAAATAAAAAAAATAAATATTTTTAAAATAAAAGACAAACCATCACAAAATCTATATATATTTACTTGCCGTTTGGTGGAGGGAACTGGGACTCACTCACTCACCTACCTAAATACGGCTCAAGTCGACGACTTGTTTGTATCAAAAGCCAACACGAGCGGGTTCCAAACCTTTGTCTTCTTCTTTTAAGCTATAAGCAAAGCAGAGGACATGATAGTTTAGTAAAATTCACACACAAATTAATAAAAAAGAGCCAAGGAATTCTACGTTCCTGAAACATCCTGCGAATGCAAAAGGTGTTTGGCAACGACCCTGTTGGAGTACAGCTCCATTAGTGACAGAGGATTGAGCATCCATCGCACCATGCTCCACAATTCCAGCCTGGGAAGACAACAACTCGTCAGCTGTGATCTATTTATCATCTACAAGATGGTTACAGATCAATAATCTCTCTAGCAAATCTGGAGAATGGAATGAACCCGTGATCCTAATCTGAAGAACATAGATTTGATGGAGGCTTTCTTTAAAAAATGAAGAAAAAAATATAGATGCCGAGTTATAGCGAAGTGGCACTGCTTGGCTCCCGTTGCCGACACCATCCAGTTAAAAACAAAATAGAAAGAGGAAAAAGGAGCAGGGACGGCTGAATATTTTATTGTACCAATGTACAAATCACTTAAAATGTGCTTCAATTTCCATCGACGTTGATAGGGAAAAATCGCGAATGCAAAAAAAAATTCGCAGAGCGAGGTTATGTGCCTGCGGCAGCAAATTAACGTAAGGGTTATGTGCCTGCGGCGCATGAACAATTCGAGTGAAAACAGTAACATCATTTGGAGTGAAAACAGTAACAATTAGATGCCAGATCGATCTATTAATATCTTAACCAGCGAGGTTCCAGTTGCTCTTCTTCAGAGACGAAGGCAATAGAGAGAAGAGAACAAGTAAATAAATCCAAAGTGCTTTAGAATCGACATAGCTTGTCATATGGACTTTTTGGTTCCCGGGAAAAAAAAAGAAAAGAGGTTTCACACAGCGTGCATGAGAGAAAATTTCAATTAATTAGTTTAGGTAATGGAAACTGATAAGGACTTCTTCTTGAAATGTACTTAAAGCGTGAATTATGCAAAATATTCTAATCAAAAGTTAGAAACTCAAATTAAAACTTACTGCTACTTATGGGAGAAGTTAGTGTTATTTTAGATATTTATAAATATCAATAAATACATACAATAAATTATAGTAGTGATTGGTGACAATAAACAAGCCGGCTTGCATAGGCCACCTAAGCTAATGGCCCATCCATGAAATTACTCCAAGAAATGAAATGAAATAAATAAATAAAATTGAAACACGTATAATGCCCCCAAGGTACCGTGAGAAAAGCACTGTAGGTTATCACGCCGGATATAAAGCCCTACAAACTGAGGATAAGAAAGCAGCAACTAAGCCACTGCAGTCAGTCAGACCAGGAACCAGGACTTGCACGCACAGAAACTTAGCTAATAAACAACGTTCACCCCTACCTCGCAAATACCTTTAACAGTTCCAAAATATTCTCCTATGAGAAACCATAATTGATATATGAATTAAAGAAATAGAATTTCCTGAAGGCAGGTGAAGATCCCACCAGCAAGATGTTTGAAGAAGAAGAATATTCTCCTTCGGAGACAGAGCCTTTTAGCTGCATGAACGGTGCCACAACCTCCAGAAAGAAGAAGAACAAGAACAAAAGGAGATTTAGCGATGAGCAGATTAAATCGTTGGAATCCATGTTTGAATCAGAAACAAGACTTGAGCCCCGGAAGAAGATGCAGCTGGCAAAAGAGCTTGGATTGCAACCACGACAGGTTGCAATATGGTTTCAGAATAAGAGAGCTAGATGGAAGTCTAAGCAGCTTGAAAGAGACTACAGCATACTACGAGCCAGTTACAACAGCTTGGCTTCCCGGTTTGAGACTCTGAAGAAAGAGAAGCAAGCTTTGGTAGTCCAGGTACTTGATACAAACCATATTCGTCATTATTGTTTTGTGTTCACCTGTTTGGGGGAAAACAGAAACATTCGTGTGCACACTAACTAAGATTTTTCCAAAACTTGGCAGTTACAGAAAATTAATGATTTGATGAAGAAGCCAGAAGAGGAAGGAGACTGCCAGGGACCAGCTGTGAACAGTCGCGAAGGCAAATCAGTGAATGCAGACACAGCTAAGGGTGAATCAGAAACGAATCCTAGATTGTCGATCGAAAGATCTGAACATGGATTAGGAGTCCTCTCAGATGAAGATAGCAGCATAAAAGCAGAGTATTTTGAACTCGAAGAAGAACCGAACCTAATTAGTATGGTGGAACCCGCTGACGGATCATTGACATCACAAGAAGATTGGGGGAGTTTAGACTCTGATGGCCTCTTCGATCAATCAAGCAGTGACTATCAGTGGTGGGATTTCTGGGCTTGATCGAAGAGGAAACTCAATCAAGCTTGGAACAAATTTTATCAATTGACCTTGTATTGATGAACTCCGGCACTTGGTGAGGCAAAATTCAGAGAGACCATCAGAGAGGAACGCTTCGAGGAATGCATCAATTGACGTGACAAATTTGGATATTGTTGCGAGTATAGAGATTCAATTTGTCTTCTTGGTGCAACTAGAAAAGCTTCCGCTCTAATCTAACCTCTCCGAATCTGTCCCGCATTAGAGTTCCTACTGGTCTGGGCCTGGAAAAATGATGTCCATAAAAAATGGAGAAAATAAACGCAGCCGTGTAAGTAGTAAGCTAGTGTACATAAAGGAGTTGCTTGTATTCTGGGGGGAGAGAAATGCTGCATTAGAACTCCAATATAGAGACACGTTCTCTCCAATCTTTAAAGGTGTTGCTGTTGTGCTATCTTATATGCAATTCAGTGTTTTTATTTTTCCCAATAGCGGTTCAGTTTTTGAATACCAGGAATTATCCGGCTGCTTTGCAAAGTGCTCCTCTAACATTTGAATACCCCGCTCGGATAAACTTAAGAACATTAGATGCATCTCTAGAGAATGGCTAAATAACATCTATAGGATATTAGCAAAGCCTCTAATGTTGCATAATTGCAGTTCATGCCAAAAAAGGCAAAGCATTAATGAAGCATGCAACACTAAGGTGTTGCGTTTCAAGTGCTGAAAAAAGATGTTGTCTGGACTGTTATTCAATGGTTTTTTGACATCTTTATTATAAAAACCATCCAAAAATTGATGCTTCTTCAACCCAAAAGCACATTCCAAAACACCAGAAACACGCTACCAAACGGGCTCTAAGCTATCCATCATGTAGAGAAGTGGTGGGCAGTAATCTTGGCTTAAAGCTCTCCTATGTTGATGGAATCTTGTGATAGAGCTGAATGTTTCGGTATGCAGGTTCTGAAAGGGCTTGGTGTGATAACAAAGAATTTGATATCTGCATAGCAGGTCTCGAGTTCGAGTCAATGCTTGTATCTTTTGTAAGAGTTTGGGACAGCCGAGAATTTACTCACTCACCGGGGCTCATAAAATACGTTTTGAGAGTTGAGTTTCCTCAAATCAAAAACAAAAAAGTTTTGGTACGCAGACAGCACTAACCTTGTGTACTAATTCTATTTGCTTGTTCTAAGTGGGGTTCGACAATTGATCTTAACATTCGATTCTCCTAGACCCACCCACCAAATCAAAAACCTAAACGAAGTTTCTAATTTGGAACAGGATTTTAATCATGCGAATGTCTATCTAATCATTTTAATGCTATCTAAAGCCATCAAAGAGCTCCACTTCAAGTTCTTGTGCCAATTCAACCAGACTAGACATTATGATCCCTTTAAAAGAAAAATAAATTTAAGCACAGCAACCAGCCATCTCCATCATGGCAACGGGTCACCTCAAAGAATAGTTAACAACAAGCAGAGATGCTCCATAAATCAATGCAATGCAGTTCAGAAAACCTCACCTTCAATTCCGGATTTTGAACACAAAAATCGTCAATTCAAGAGATCCTCTCCCCTCGAAGACCATCCCTGAAAACGAACTAGAGCCAATCAGACGGCTTCCATTGCATGATTTGAGCGTATGGCGGGATTATTTGGTCAATAAAAGGGCCCCACTTTCATCCCACAAACCAATAAACGGGACCGTTTAAAGAAAACGAGATTCAACAAGCAACATGTCGTCTGTAACAAAAAGTATGGATGTACATCCTCATTCGACCAGCTGAAAATCTCTCCTCTCCTCCTCTCCATGATTTAGTAAAGTGGGTTGCCGTACAGAGAGAGAGAGAGTGATGAACGACCTGTCCAATGCAGCTTTGAGAGAACATAAAAGCTACAGTTGCAAGCCAATACCAAGACTGGCAATCTGCATTTTACTACTTGTATTCTTTGTTGGGCTTTCAGTTTCTGTTTTTATACTCATTGTGGTCCATAATGTTTTCTTCTTTCTTTCTTTTATCTTCCTCTTTGCTTTGGTTATCTCCTTTTTAGTTTGGAATAAACTTAATTGGAGACGTAAAGCTGCTGTCATTTGGTGTCTTCGTTCTTTTCCTGATTCTGACCTTGCTGCTGCTGCTGAAGGACAGCTTGTTAAGATTACTGGGGTACTTCCAAACTTTTTGTCTCTCCTCCTCTTTTCATGAGTTTGTTTTTGGTGGGTTTTTGTTGTTTCGCTATTTGGTGTTGTTGCTTGGAAAAAAAAAAAGAGAGAGAAGAGGAAATGCGACTGAAAATGATAGGATTTTCAGAGCTAACAGATAGAGGATTGCTGGCGTACTCTTTTTTCTTCTTCTTTCTTTTAGCTGGGTTGCCATTTCCTTGTCTTAAACTTAAATGGTTTGAATCCATTGCCTTGTTCAATATGAACATAAATACCTTATGGGGTTTTTGAACAATTGGTTTTGGTTTTGGATGAGTTGCCACTGAAGGAAAAACATGGGAAATGTGGCTGGTGATTATCAAATTGAATTGAATAGTTCTAATGGCAACCAAAGGATATGATATCTGATTTGGGAGCATGGGTGATTTTCTTAGTTCTATTGTTTTTTCTTGTGAGAGGGATGCCATTGGATTCTCTATCTGATTTGATGTTGTAGTGAACAGAAAATGTGGATGCAAGGTTGAGGGAAACTTTTATATCTATATATTTGAATGTAGGTGATCACATCTTAATTGGATTTTTAGCTTTCTTGCTTCTGCAGATTGATCGGCACTTGACAGAAAATAGTATCAGTAATTTTTTGATTTAATGAAACATTCCAGATTCTGTAATAAAAACTTAGAAATATGATGACAATACTGCTTTTTTACTTGCCAAGTAATGAATGACTGGAAACTTCACTGATTCTTTATTTTTCTATTTTATGTATTTGTTGCCAATACCAGTTACCTAGCATGGCTCAATATTGTCTAGAAAAATAAGCACGCAGTTTTCTTTACAAGGCATTTCTGACAAGCACTTAGACATGACACGTTTGATTTGTTAATAAATGAAATCAGATGCATTAGATTTTTCTGAGCACAGACATCTGTCTGAGAAACTCGTGATAGCTTGGGCATTAGTTAAAGCAGCTCATTGGATGTTGTAACATGATAAGCAGGTCCTGCTAATCTTGCTTTTGTAACCCTGCTTTCAGATATCACTTAGCAGAATATTATCTGGCTGACAAAGGATCAATTGTTCTTTCTTTCTTTTTTATTCTTTTGTTCATGATTTTTAGCTGGTATCCTGTGGAAGCGTTTCCCTGGAATCTTCATATGAGAGAGCTGCCAGATGTACCTACGTATCTACTCTTTTGTATGAATATGGAGGTTTTGGGGTGAAGCCAATGAATGCTGATACATCATGCTTACAGTGGAATCTAAAATATTGTGAGGTAAGGATATCTCTTTTCTCACAAACTCTTACAATTAGAACGAATACTTTATTTAAATATTTCTACTGCGATGATAGCTGATGTCTGTTTCCTTTATAATTCACGTAACTTAACTTTAAGTAGTTAGTTGTAATTACAGTCCATCTCTACAGAAAACTAGAGATGCTTTGTACATTTATTGAATATACTTGTCTCTCAATCTTAGTTTATTTCTTACAGTTATTATTTTTTGCAAAAAGACGATTTCCAAGCTATGGTAAACCAAACCGAAGCTTAGGGAAAGAAAATGTGAAACAACCCTATACTTTAGCATTATGCCCAAAGTTGCTGTTATTAAGGCTCAAGCCTACAACCTTATGGTTGCAACTCTTGCACCAAGCAATGGAACCCTATAAATGGAAGATCAAAATCTTAGCGTAATATTGTTCATTGTTTTAATCAGTGCAGCATATAATTCTACCTTCCGTATTTGTTTTCTATTTTTTTATCAAGAAATTGGCTTTCTAATTATTTTCAGTCTATGAAAATGTTGTTTGACTGTTGTGCTGCAATTTTTATGATAAAGTGTGCGGCAGTTATAGATGCTGCGCCATTGTTTTGATAGATTAGCTTCACCTTGTTGAATTTGCCCTGCCTTATCACTCCTTTTTTTTTCTTTCCCTAATTTCTGCATTTTTTAAACCCCCCAGATTCTGGCCTCTCCCTTAGATTTTCCCGTCTCTGATGCTTCACAAACTAATTAATTTGACCTTAATTCTGTCTGCAGTCAAGATATCTTTGATAGTGTAAATTGATGGTCATGAAGAGACCACGGGATTGCTGCTCTTCTGTCAGTCAACATTTCACTTTATTTTTGTAGTGCCCTCCTCAATTAATCAGTCGACTATGAATTACAATTTGTAAAACATGAAATCTTAAGATCAGATAGTTATTTATCCAGGTGATGAATCACTTGCAGTATTTGATATCGGTCTGATATTTGACAATTTCCTATTGTATTAAAAGCAGGCTAACATCTTCTTTGGATCTTGCTCATACAGCAATTAAAAATTGAACTGTATAATAGAATACATGTTGATGCTCGGTGTAAGAAATAGACCATCCATTTGTCAGGATTTGAGGTGACATGCTATTGTTAAATTCATTATGAAATCAGTTTCATGTTTTTGGCATGTATGTCAATAAAAAAGCTCTGCGGCTCTTTCCACTAGTTCAGTTACATATTAATGCTGCGCTTGAATCTAGAAATCATGGCAAGTCATTTTTATTTTTGGAAGTTTGATGTTCTGTTTGAAATTTCTACCTGACAGAGGTTCTCCACAGACTTCTACATAACTGATCGAAGGTCTGGTATCAGAGCCATGGTAAAAGCTGGTTCTGGTTGTAAAGTTGTTCCCTTGATTGTTGAGAGCAAACTTGTGACTACAAGGCAATGCAGAACTCTATCTTCTCACTTGCAGAAATGGTTGCTAGAAAGAAACCTGTCAGCCGAGGCCCGTCTACTACGTTTGGAAGAAGGGTAATCTATTAACCTAGGTCTTCTGTTGCTTTTGTGCATGCTTTGCAGAAGCTTACGAGCCGGAAATTTCTTTCTGTTTCGGCAGGTACGTACAAGAAGGCAGCGTTGTTACCGTGATCGGTGTTTTGCGTAGAAATAATGATATTTTGATGATTGTTCAGCCACAAGAGATTTTCTCCACAGGATGTCTGTGGCAAAAGCTTTTACTCCCTGCGGATGTTGACGGGCTAATCCTGGGGTTCTCTGGTAATGCTGGCCCTAACATGAACCCAGGTTACACTCAACATTTGGAACAATAATGCTAACCTCTTAGAAAAATAGGAATAGGTAGGTTTTGGATCTGGTTGATGAAATTGATTTCTCCTAGAAGTTTATCCTTTATGCTACACCTGTGCCGTTTCTTTTCTACTTTCTCCTCTTCCAGGTGGTTCTTTTCTATTCTTCATACTTCTCCCTGGTCCAAAGATTATTGTGCTTAGCATAAAAAAATGACCTCACCAAGACCCATGAAATGATGAAAGAAAACAAATCAAGACGAGCCGAGCAGAGCAAACTCCGTATTATAGAATCAGGTGCGATAGCAGCAGAGAACTTTTACGTATATATTTTGTGCAGGAGGACTTCCATGCAACCCAGCTTAACTGGTTTGCCGATAGCCTAATAAACAAAACCTCACTGTCACTAAAAATAGACCAAAATTTCGACTGTACATGTATACATACATATTCAAGAAAAACTCACAAATTTCGTAGCAAAATCAAAACGCCATCGTAATAAAAAAAAAACTTTCGAAGACTTGTCAACTATATGGACCAAACAAAATCTTCGATAACATTTATTATCAAAGACAAGTTATTATGGGTCTGTTTAACTTTGTGGTTGAATTTTTTTTTCTTAATTATTTTTTAGTAATTAAATGTTATTAAATTAAAATAAATTCTAAAAAAATATATCTTATTTTAATATATTTTTAAATAAAAAATATTTATAAAATAACTTTTAACACATTTAAACACATACACAAACGAGTCTAGTCCGTGTTTTCAAGTTTTTTTATGTGAGGAAATTTTATTTTTGAAAAGGGTATTTTAAAATTTAGATAATCGAGTAAAATTCTGATTATCTCAGATTTTTATAAGAAGTTCATGTTTTTATTCGAACTAAAAAACTACTGTACAAATCACAAAATTAATTGGGGATTGTTTTCAAGTTAAACGAAATAAAAAGACAAGTCGTTGGTTGAGAAACAAAAATGTTTAAGAGACAAGTCTTCTACTCCAACAAGGAGACACGAAGGAAAAAGGAGGAGGTGAAAGAATAATTAAAATCAGAAGAGAGAAAATAATGCAGAGGGTCTCTTCAAAAACAATCTTCTTCTCTATCGTTAAAAGGCCGAATAATTACAGTGCCTCGCTCAACTCTAACACCCTTCTCCTCGGACGCAGACAACAACTGCACCAAAACCCCAGCAACAACATATCAAACAAAACAACGACCACCAATGGGTTTGGTCTTATTTCTCTCAAAACCCAACAACAACCACGCGAACAAGACAACAGAATCGATGAATTTGCAAGCGATGTCGAAAAGGTATATAGATTACTCAGAAGATTTCACTCTAGACTTCCTAAATTAGAACTTGCTTTACAAGAATCTGGTGTTGTAATGCGTAATGGTCTCACTGAACGTGTCTTGAATCGATGCGGCGATGCTGGGAATTTAGCTTATAAATTCTTTGTCTGGGCGTCGAAGCAGCCTTGTTACAGACATTGCTATGAGAATTATAAGGCTATGATTAAGGTTTTGAGTAAAATGAAACAATTTGGTGCTGTTTGGGCTTTGCTAGAGGAAATGAGGAGAGATAATAGTGTGTTAATAACGAGTGAAGTTTTTGTTGTTGTTATGAGGAGGTTTGCTTCTTCTAGAATGGTGAGCAAGGCAATTGAAGTTTTAGATGAGATGCCAAAGTATGGGTGTGAACCTGATGAGTATGTGTTTGGTTGTTTATTGGATGCTTTGTGTAAGAACGGTAGTGTTAAGGAAGCTGCATCTCTTTTTGAGGATATGAGAGAGAGATTTAGTCCAAGTTTGAAGCATTTTACATGTTTGCTGTATGGTTGGTGTAAGGAAGGGAAGTTATTGGAAGCTAAACATGTGTTGGTACAAATGAAGGAAGCTGGGTTTGAGCCAGATATTGTGGTGTATAACAATTTGCTAAGTGGGTATGCAACGGCTGGGAAAATGGGGGATGCTTTTGATTTATTGAAGGAGATAAGGAGGAAAGGATGTGGCCCTAATGCGACTTCTTATACCATTTTGATCCAGGCACTTTGTGGGCAGGAGAAGATGGATGAGGCAATGAGAGTATTTGTTGAGATGGAGAGAAGTGGTTGTGATGCAGATGTGGTGACTTATACTGCTTTGGTAAGTGGCTTTTGCAAGTGGAGGATGATAGAAAAGGGATATCAGATTTTGCATAGCATGATGCAGAAAGGGCATATGCCCAATCAATTGACTTATTTGCATCTAATGTTGGCCCATGAGAAGAAGGAAGAGTTGGAAGAGTGCAAGGAATTGATGGGGGAGATGCAAAAGATTGGTTGTATTCCAGATCTTAGTATTTATAATGTAGTGATTAGACTGGCCTGCAAGTTGGGGGAGGTGAGTGATGGTGTTGATGCTTGGAATGAAATGGAAGTAAGTGGCCTTAGTCCAGGACTTGATACTTTTGTTATTATGATTAATGGGTTTCTAGGGCATGGATTCTTGGTCGAGGCTTGCCAGTATTTCAAAGAAATGGTTGAGAGAGGTCTTTTGTCCAGTCGTCAATATGGCATACTGAAGGATTTATTGAATGCTTTGCTTCGAGGTGAGAAGCTTGAATTGGCTAAAGATCTCTGGAGTTGCATTGTGACTAAAGGATGTGAGCTTAATGTGGATTCATGGACAATTTGGATCCATGCACTGTTCTCAAATGGGCATGTGAAGGAAGCATGTTCATATTGTTTGGAGATGATGGATGCTGATTTAATGCCAAAACCAGAAACTTTTGCCAAGCTCATGCGTGGGTTAAGGAAATTGTATAACAGACAGTTTGCAGCGGAGATCACGGAGAGGGTGAGGAAGATGGCTGCAGATAGACATGTGACTTTCAAAATGTATAAACGACGAGGGGAGAGGGATTTGAAAGAAAAGGCCAAGGCGAAAAAGGACGGGAGGAAAAGAAGGGCACGCAGGCGCCAGTGGGGTGGGGGTCCTAATAGAGCTAGCATTTTGTAGTTTTTGTGCTAGACTGTTACCAAGAAACTGAATGGTTTTATTAGATTGCTTTCAAGTCTGTAGCTTGCCTGCCCTGATGTGAAATGGAGCTGCTTCAATCATCTGAGTATGTTTTTGTCAGTTCCTCGGTGCCTTATTCTTTTGTTCTGCTTTGTTTTTCTCTTTCTTTTGGGTTGCATGTAAACCAGATAGGTCATGAGTTTCCTGGTGACTTTTCCCCCTATATTCCATGTCTGAACCAAATGGGCGCTGCCAGCAAATTGAATCTTGTCTATCGCTTATGTAGGACATAAATATAGAAGTATCATGGGATTACAGTTGTGCAAACATCTTAACCTAATCTGTTTTTAAATAGTTGGCTAATGGCCCCGCATCTCACTTCATTCATCTTTTGTCTAGCATGCGAATGGAACAAGGGCTCTCATATGCTGCTCCAGGAAAGATGACATTGATCCAAAACTAAGACTGGTGAAGAATACCGATTCATGCATCTAACGTGCATGATATTGCTTCTAAATAAGACATGCTATCCTTATTGCTGTCATCCAAACCATTCCGTGTTTGACTGCCTTCCCCTGCTCAAGTGATGGAAAAGGCGGAATCAGTATTTACCAATATGATAGCAGTTCTTCGATTTTTTTTTCTTTTTTTTTCTTTTTTTTTCATTGTTTTGTGTTCTGGTTATCTTTATTATCCTGTTGATTTCAGTGACAATAAGAATAACTCTTGCGGACATTGATCAGCAAAAACATTTCCAATCTTTGAATTGATTATAATTAATGAATTATATATATAAGAAAAAATTAAAATATTAATTTAATAAATATAATTCAAATTCAAGATAAATTAACTTTATATTATATAATACAAACACAAAATCAAACAAATATAATCTCAAAATTAGAAACATCTCTAAAATTCCAAACTATTATGAAAGTAAAATGTCACAAAATACAAAAATATAAATTAAACATCTTTTACATCATTAATATATATATATATATATAAAAGATCTTGATTTTGTGGTGGTATGTAAGCAAGTCATCAACTAGACATTCCAATCTTAATCTTTAATTATTTTTACTGTTTAAAAACTCAGTATTTTTTTAATTCTCTTAAATATTTTAAATTTAAAATATCAAACCAACTTTACATATAATTTTTTTAGCAGGTTCTCACTTTTTTTCTAAATTTGTTGTGTGTTTAATTTTAATGATCGTGTAATACTTATTCTTTATTATTTATTTTTAACAAAATATAACAAATTGGAATTATACACACCTTTTTTCTCCAGACAAAACCATCTCTCTCTCTCTCTCTCTTCCAAATCAATAAACGTCCTTTCAGAAAGTAAAGAGATCCGTGTGTGTTGATCGTTCTATCGCTCTGCTCTGTGTACAGGGATACAGGGTTTGGGTTCTCTCTCTCTCTGCTCTGTGTGTTGAACGTTCTCTCGCTCTGCTTTGTGTGTGTGTGTTGATAGGCCCAGAACTTAACATAAATTTGTGTGAGCCGAAACGGCACCGCCAGCATGATACCAGTGTGTTTCGACCGGTATATCTAGTACGGGCTAGGATTTAGATCACAATAAAAACAATGTAGTTTTATCTTGTTTTTTTTACTGGTTAGAAACATTTCAGCTGAAACAATACGAAATTCATAACCCTAGTATAAACAGAAAACTTATAATACCCAGAGATGGAGATGGGTCGAAAAATAATTTCTTAAGAGTCAAGCACAAACCTAAACAATAAACACTCGCCCAAGTTTGCATCCACATTAGACAGCTAGAACTGCTCATCTCAAAATTACACGCTGAACTTGTCGAGCTATTATACAAGTCAAATTATCACCAGCAGTTCTTTTTTAACCCCCATAAAATCAATCAGTCAGAGGCAGTGAACGCATGGTTAGAACCTGACAGCCAACATCAATATGCAGTATTGAAAAATCAAAGCATGATAAGAATAAGAAATGAAAAATACACCTCATGTACAGTTCCAAAGCCAGGAGGTCAAACTTGGCGAATATATGATATCTGATACCCAAGGTTGTTATCATTACTTTAAATTATGTTGCAATAAGAATGAACAAGAAGGAACGGGTCGCATAAACTTGACATTAACATTGTAATATCTATCCAAGTGATTTTGAGATTCAAGATACCCCTCATGTTGATAAACAAAACTGGTGGTAGAGAACTATAATCCAGAAGGTTAGATACAAGTTTACCTAAACATCTCCCTTGCACATGATTTAATGTACAGACTAAAATATGAAACAGCCGCCGTGAGATTTTGCAAATCAGGTCCTCTTGATCTTTGAAAAGGTTCCATTCTCAGAAAAATAGGTGCTTTGTGTCCCACTGCCAAGCTGGTGTGCATGAGCTTGTGGATTTGTGAGCTCAATCCCCTGTTAAAACAAGATGATGATTGTAGTAAGCACTTCTCGACTATTTTGTGAGCTTATTTTAGTTACGCAAGGCCTGTTCTGGATTTGATTGGCATCTGGTAAAGCATAACTTAAAAATTTATAACAGTGAAAAGTTCAAAAGGCATGGCGGAATTTTTTCCTGGCAAATCTTAATTGAAATAGGCCATGAGCAACCCTCAAGATTGGATGCAAAATGAAACCAACTTTACTATTCTATTTTGGCACAGGAGGATTAGAAATCTAAACAGTTTTTTTTACTACTCGGGAATCTTTAACTCTCTGACATGGCCTTCAACCCATTCCCTGTCACCATTAGAACCTAATGCCCAGGAAAAAAAATGACGTCTCATAAATGGCAAGAGGACAAGTGAAAGTGGAAAGCCATGCAACACCCAATCTAAGAAGAAATGCCCTACAATCCAAAGCTTCATCACCTAAGAGCAATGAATTTCAAACGCAAATCTGGCTACAAGTATTACACAAGATCAACATGAAAGTACAGATTTCTACTTCTAAAATGCTTCGCAGCTTGATTTCTGTTCTTTTGGATCAAGTGAAAGACATATTGCTTGATTTTTTTTTTAATTATTCAATTTCATATATAAACTTAAAATTCATAAGAGAGAATTTTCCCAATGTCAGCTAACATTCCAAGAATTGAAACCCATAAATTATTTGCACAGTCTGGGCTAAATAAAATTTTCCCTCCTTCGTAAATCTTTCTCATCAGTGCCAGCAGCACCAGCTTGGAAGTTGTTATTCAAATTAGCATTGATAGAAGCAATTCATAATCAATGTAGACAAAAAATTACTACAAACCTGAACAGGAGTAAATGCCAGACTTGAGGTGAGGCCAGAAGTAGCACCACTGCTTCCATAATTCTTCACCTTGAACCTAAAAACAATAAGGCCATGAATGGTTGAGATGGAATGCAAACAAGTTGACCAATTTGAGTTCCAAGCTAAAGTTTTTTTAAAAAAAAAAATAGAGTAACTTTAAAACTCATAAAACTGCAGCTTTGATGGAAAAAGAATAAAGAAGCGAAAAAGGGGTTACTTCTTAGCAACTTTTGCTGCGAGTTTGCTCTGACCAATTGATACACGCAACTTGCCATTCCCAGCCTGACCAAGCATACCATAACCTTCCCCCAGCCCATCACCTAAGTGTCAAGGAGAATTTGCAAACCAAAAGAGATGAATTTAAAATATATTCTAGATCTCTAACAATGGACATTAAAAAAGAAAAAAGAAAAAGAAAATAAGATATGCAGGAAGTTTAGCAACATAATTTGCCAAAACAAACAAGGAGGTGGAAAGGAGGGGGGGTATTGTGTTTGTATATATTCCAGTGATGGCAAAAGGTCTACTTTCCTGCTTATTGAGCACTTACAGATACGAAATAGCTAGCTAAACAGAATTACATCACAATATATTATGAGGTATAGATTCACAACTTTTTCAGAATCTAAACAAGCAAAAGAGAAGAATTTACCCAAAGAACTCTCTTCAGGTATCCCAAATTGCATCCTATTGGCAAGCTTCCTCATGTCTGTTATCGCATACCTGGAAAACCATGCATTATGAGGTTACCCAAGATTCAAGGGGAAAAAATCACCTAATAATAAACATATAAAAACAAAAACCTACACTACCTTTCCTTCATCTTCCTTAGGCGCCGCCCACCTCTCTTTTTCTTAGGTTCAGAATCAGGAACTGGAAGTGGTTTAGGTTGCTTAGCAGGAGGCGGCTCTTGCCACTTCTCTATTTTCTTGTGAATCTCTGCCCTAAGGGTTCTTCCAGTGTTTCCTGACGGATCTCCTCTAGTAGAATCTACTCGTGCAGCAAGTGTTGATTTTGCGGCCAATAGTCTACCAGCACGCATTCTCAAAGAAGGTGGTGTGGACTGAAATACCTCTGTTTGCTCGATATAACCAACACGGAATTGGGATGTTGCAGTAGAAAATCCTGCAAGGTTCTTCTTCTTGGCACCAAGAAGCTGAACATTGCAGGCAGGCATCTTGGCCAAGGCTGTGAGACCACCAGCCGTCCCCATGAGTTTTGCAGCAACAGCACTACCTACAATAGCAGAAAGATTTGGCGCAATATAACCCATTCTAGTTTCTACAAAATCAAGGACCTTCTTCTTTGCTGAATCAAGTGCAAGAGCTCGATTACAAGCATCAATTGTCTTTTGAAGGACTTCTTCAGGAAGTGGTTTGCCACTTGTTGTGGATGCTGTCACAGAAATCACCATTCTGATAGCTGCGGGTATAAGCCCTTCCATGTCAACAAGGGTCAAGTCCATCTCGTTTCCAATCTTCTTCACAACACGAGCATAATCAATTGGATGATGGACAAGTGATTCAAGCTCCGGAAATTTCAGCCGGTACTTGTCACGAATAAAATTGTGGATGATAATAATTTCATTCTCGATGTCAACTGACAATGCATTGCAGTTCACAATTAGCTGATATTCAGGATCATCTTCCAATACCATTCCATGATCTTGGACATCTGAGCCCTTCTCAAGTGCATTTTCAACTTTCTACAATTTAAACAACAGAATAAACACAACATCAGGTTTACTGAGGACAGCAGCAAATCAAATCAAATGAGACAAAGAAGAAGGCAGCCTTAGAAGAATAAGTGGTTATTCAAAAAACTTATTTTAAGAAAAGAGCACCAACATGAATCTAATTTCTTATAGAGAAGCCTTCAACAACATATAAAAGGGAAAGGTAGGAACATGAAAAGGCAACAGAACTATGCATGTAGTGTACAGAAGAGTAGTTTACACCATTTAGCCAAAACCAACAAGTACGCAGAGAGAGAAAGGCAGCAGTCAAAGTAAATATAAATGGGCAAAAAAAAAAAGATAACCTGCATTATGTCATTAAATCGCTGTGTTTTCTGCAATTTTGACACACTATCCAAGTCATCATAGTTAAGAGCTTCAATGTCTGCCAAGTCTCCATCGACATCTTCATCCATGTTTCCTGCCTCTACATCATCATCTTCACCCTAAAAAATTATCCAACAAAGTTAAACAAACAACTAAACTACAAACTTAATTCTCTAACTAACAAAAATAAAAACATATGACAGAGAGAGAGAGAGAGAGACTTACGACAAGATCAGCATCGTTGTCGGATAACTCATCAAGGTCAGCAAGGAAAGAATCAGCTAGTGTTGCCTAAAAAAGAAAGCAGTTAGCAGACAAATACTAACTACTACAGCGATATTCTTCTTCTTTCTAATTCAGGAATTAATAAATCGTAAGTTTAATAAAAAGAATAAAAAAGGGGGGGGGGGGGGGGGGGGGGGGGGGGGGGGGGAAGCTGCCAATACCATTTTGTGGTGTAAATCGCGTCGGCCTTCGTCCCAAATCCTGTAACGAAACAGGAATATTTAAAAAAAAAATCTGGAAAACAAAAACAAGATAAACAGTAAAGAAGGTTGCAATTACAAACACCCAAATCTGAATTGCCCAAACAAAAGATAAGTCGTTAAAATGTAAGAAAAAAAACATGAAAATGAAAATAAGCAAGTCTTGATATCGCAAAGAAATACTCCTTCTCTTAGATACCAACCAAGTGATTTGATTCCAAAAGCAGTGATCGCAGAGAGAAGACTGAGGATTGCCCTAAATTTACAGTAAAAGAAATTCAAAATCTGTAAAGTGGAGAAAAGAATCTGGAGGTTGGGCTTTTTTCTTTTTTATTTTCAGGAAGAAAAATCTTGAAAGAGAGCGAGACGAGAGCACGGGCATACGGTCATGCATCGGTATGGGTCGTGCTGGCGCAGATAGAAATGGGCAAGGGCCCACAATGTGACCTGTGATGCTGCAAATAGGGACGGGGGCCCAAGAAAAGTTGGTTTTCATTTTTCCTTAGGGGCCAAACTCATTGCAATGTATTATATTATTAGGCCTTCAACGTTTGTTTTCGTGTAGTTATTTTAATATCATATCCTAAATCGTAAGTTGATCGAGTTAATTCAAATTTACTCTTTTTTTTTTTAATTTCTTTGTTTATTTTGTTTGCTTAGGAGATGACCTCCTTTATTTTATTTAATTTTTTTTGTATAGGTTTATTCTGTCATCATAGGTTGTTTCTTTTCTTCAATTTGTCATTTACTATTTGTTTTGCTGTTGATTAAGCTTTATTTTTATTTATTGTTTTCATTTTTTGTTTTATAAGATTGTTCCATTTTCATTTAATTTTTGTTTTGTTATAAGTTGAGATATTTTAAAAATATTTATATATATTATTTTGATAATATTGAGAAACTTTTTTTTTTCTCATTAGTCATTGTTGTTTTTCATTTTTTGTTATAAAAAATCCAATTTCAATTTATAAAAAGTGAAAAATAATGATATTTTCATTGTACATTATAAAAACAAAACGACAGTTACTTCCTTGTAAACTTTAGAATGACACATGTTCCATTGTGAAATTCCTAAATTATCCTAGTAGAGTACAATAGTTTTTTATTTTAAGGTAAAACAAATATTTCACTCCAAAATCTGAAAATGCCATTCATTCCCTAGCTTTTTTTCACTTTATCCTCTATTTTTCAATCTCACCCTTCCTAACAAATTAGCCTAAATTTGCTTACAACTTAATCCACCAAAAACTAAATAAATAAAAATAAAAATATATATAAACATATCACATCTCTTCCATTAACAATAACTCTTCAAGTTCAGCTTCAAAATCATCCTCGGTTATTTGCAACTTCATCTTTGTCGAGACTTCATTCAGTAATGCATATATTTCAGAATGTCTTGGATGTGATTTATCTTCCACAATGAACTTGTGAATTTCACCCTCTCCTTCGATAACACTATATCCTGCTGCCTTCGTGATCTGCCCACCCTTCATAAGCTTTCTAAGCTTCGCAACCCCATCCCACCGTTGCGCTGATGCATATATATTGCAGAGAATTACATAATTTCCCGGATTCCACGGCTCAAGTTGAAAGAGAGATTCGGCTGCTGTTTCGGCAAATTGAACATTATTATGGAAACTGCAGGCACCCAGCAGGGTTCCCCAGATTACAGAATCTGGTTTCATTGGCATACTTTTAATGAGATCATAAGCTTCTTGCAGTTCACCAGCACGCCCTAGTAGATCAACCATGCAGCCATAATGTTCCAATTTGGGAACAATACTGAACTTTGTCTCCATTGACTGAAAAAGTTGCCAGCCTTTTGCGACCAGGCCTCCATGAGTGCACGCCAAAATAAGTCCTACGAATGTGACATCATCAGGTTCAGTTCCTTCTCCCTGTAATGACATCAACATCATGGGATCAAGTCAACGAGAATCCAAAACTGTGTATTACAATAAACTACTGATACAAAGAGCTAACAAAGAAAAAACATGGTTACCAGCATTTGATCATAAAGGTGCAGGGCCTCATTGCTTCTTCCATGGACAGCCAAGCCCATCAGCATAGAATTCCAAGAGCACAAATTCCTCCTCTTGCCAATCTCATTAAACACATGCCTCGCTGCATCAATTTTACCACACCTAGCATACATTTCCAACAGAGCATTGCTTACATACAAATTTTTCATCAGCCCATTGTCTCTTCCGTAACTTTCAATCCTCTCCCCAACTTCCAATGCACCAAGTTTTGCACAAGCTGAAAATACACTAGCAATGGTCACTTCATTTGGCCTAACTTCTTTATCCTTCTCCATCTTCAAAAACATCTGCAATGCCTTGGTGTACATTCCGTTCTGTGAATACCCAGATATCATTGTGGTCCAAGAGACCACGCTCCTACTAGGCATCAATTTAAACAATTTCAACGCACCCTCCATATCCCCACTCCTGGAATAACCCGCAATTAATGAATTCCAAGTGGGTATATCTCTGACAGTCATCTCATCAAACACTTGGCGTGCCCAAATGAGAACACCCAATTTTGCGTACATGTCAACCAAAGCAGTCAAGGCATAGACATCAAAGTCAAAACCTGATTTTATGAAATGGGTATGGATTAGTTTGCCATGAAGAAGGGAATAAAAGGAAGCGCAAGCGGGGAAGAGGAAAGTGAAAGTGAGTTCGTTTGGCGGGCAGTCCTTGAGGAGCATTTGGGAGTAGAGAGAGAGACATTGGCGAGGTTGGTTCTGAGAGGAGTAGGCTCTGATGAGTTTGTTATAGAGAAAGACGGTGGGGTAAGGACTTTGATTGAACAGTTTGTGGGCATAAGGGATGTCAGGGATTCGGAGGAGCTCTTCAATGAGAGTTTTTGAGTATTCTATGCCTTTTTTAAGGGTATGGGCATGAATTCGGTTCAGTTGGCTCATGCCAATTGCCAAGATAGTGTTAATGTATATATGTATGTAAACAGCATTTATCAGGGGATGCAAACTAAATATAAATTCTCGAAGAGGGCTGAAAATGAGAGTTTAATACGCTCCACTACATGGTTAGTTTGATGAGGCATTGCGGGGGCGTTATATAGGAGGGGGAAATCAGAGAATCCATCCGGCAGGGGTTTATATTTATAAAACCAGGTTTGAAACATATAAATTACATGCAAAAAATAAGAAGACAAGTTATTTTAACTTTTATAAACCAGGTTTGAAACATACCAAAACTATTTAATAAAAAAATGATTATATAACCAGAAAAAGAAAAAATACTATCACGATACGAAATGATTTTCGGAATAATGACCACTAAACTGCGAACATGAACAGCATAAAGAAGGCAACCGGATGATATGACTTCCTGCTCATTGAATGACAATAAACAGCCGCATTACTACTCCCAGCAGAAGCTGGATCATTCAAGACTTTATTTCATTGCTACTCTTTCTGTCTAAAAATAACAACCAAGAATATAAGAAGCTATGCCACAAATACCAGCAAAGAACTGTAATTACTCTATCAATGGTTACCTCACCCTGACTTGTAGCTAATTCAACTTTCAACTGTACAAAGTGAACAATTTATGTGGCACTTAACATCAGCCACTTCTAAAATTCCATCTCTCTAATAATATTTTCGCTTTACAAAAAAAATGATAGAAAATGTTACGAATTCAGCACACGACAAGTTGTCTGGCATCATCTAGAAGTGAGGAGATGCCCTTCTACAGCCACAGCCACTCTCCATCCAGCATTGAAAACGTGAAGCCTTACACATAGCCATGCAGAAGCTTCTTCTAAAGAATCAATATGAGATTCATTCCTTGCAATACCGGGAGTAGATCTGTATGATTTTGAGGCATTAAACATTGAATTTCATTAGAAGTAAGAGGACTGATCATGAAGTACGTTCAAATGAGCTAGTATTCTGGCTGCAAGAGACTTCATTCTGCTGTTACCCCGTAGTGTCAGGTCAACCAAAGGCATCTGCGCAGAGGACCCATACTTTTGTTTTAACTCTTGCAGCCGGAAGATCCTTTCTAGAGTGTTTAGAGCCTTTTCCTGCAGTCTGGGGGACGAGGAACTAAGAAATCCAATAATTAGTGGTATGGCATTTGCTTCTGCAAGCACCTTACTACCATTTTGAAGTTTAATGCCATCAATTAATGTCAGCAGGGCGTCTAAAGCAGCCTCACAGGTTCCAGGATCTGGATCTTGAAGAACCCTCACAAGGGGTTCTACTGCATCAGCTTCCACAAGGCAAAATGATGATTCAACAGCACATATTCCCCCATGAATCAGGCAACCAGTTTCTGGTGGAGCAGAGAAGCAAAAGAATCCCTTGCGCTTGGGTATTGGCCGACTAAGTTCTAGTGAGCTCTCAGAAAAACGAGCAAGAGAAATTGCAGCACATTTCTTCATCACGGTAGTTCCAAAGTCCAGCAGCTGCACTAACACAGGAATTATGCCAGCTTCTGCAGCACTCTTTTGCCATTCTGGATTTGTTGAAGCAGTAAAACGCCTCATGGCTCCAGTGGCATTTTCAACTAAGTGATATTTACGGGGATCATTGTGCTTGCTATTATCAGGGATAAACTTAGAGATCACCGAAAGTGCCCCAGCATCCAGAAGCCACTGAGTGATCTGGGGATTCTCTGGGAGGTTTGAGATAATGCCCATTGCACAAGTAGTTAGTTCTTCAACATTAGAAAGTTGGATAATCTGGAGCAAGGTCTCAACACATTTCTGGCCCACATGCTCTAATATGATGGCTTCATCACCATCTTCTATCAAGCAATATAATAGCTTCACAGCATTTGCTCTCACATTAGGGTCTTCGTTCTCACATAACTGGACCAAAACTTGCATGGCTGAGCACTGTTATGATCAAGACCAGTTAGTAACAATATGATGAAACCCTATCTAAAAAATATTATAGATGAAACCCTATCTAATATATATTATAGATGAAACTTAAATCTGGAGGAACTGAATGGCAGGATAAGACAATAACAGAAGGGAAAAAAAAATCTCATATGCTTGCATTTGGCAATTTTCCTGTTCTGGCACAGGTTTATTAAACAGTAAATAATGTCCCATGTATGATCCTATCAGGTACTTCGCCACAACAAGTATAGATTCATCTTCTAAGAATATTATTAAAAGATTGGATCTTGATGGCATTCTGAACACCAGAAGTGTAGAGCCAAATTTGTTAGTAGCCAATCTCTGGCTATAGCATTGCATATATGTATCTATTCGCTCTATGCACCGACATTTTTTGTTTTCTTTGCAGGAGAAAATACTTCTAGTTTATCACAATCTTTAGGTTTTTAGCACATCGTATTGCATGTGGATTGTGCAAAAGTAATTTCTATATTAACAGAAAATGTAAATAGGTACTATGCACAATAGCCATGGTCTACTTTTCTTTCCATTGAATATGCAGTAATATCTTCCTAGAACTGCACACACAGACAACTTCTTGTGTACCTCTGTCAGCTTGGTCTTGATATTTGATGCAGATGGGGACTGGCATAAGGCATGGAAAGCTAGAAGAATGTTTTGCTGCACATCAGGCCCTGTCAAATTAATTAATGAGAAGAGCTTGAAAATGTCATCATCAGATTCCAACAATGAAACCAGTGTCGGGCTGGATCCTTGAGACACTGTTGATACAGCAAGGTGCATGATTGTGGTAGCCACCTCCTCACGTAAGCTTGAAGATGAAGAGATGTGCTGAAAGAGAAGACCAAGTAATGGCTGAACTGCACCTTCTTTAATCATCTGCAGGCCATTTTCAGGTAAGCTTGATAGGTTCTGGAGAGCTTTGACAGCCACTTTTTTCATTGGAACATCACCACATGTTACCAAGTGAAGAAGAGGACCCAGAGCACCTTTTTCAAACAAAGATGCTTTGTTATGATCAGTTAACTCCAATTCTGCCAGAGTCGATGCCATGATCGTTTTCACATTTTCTGGTCCTGCATAAGGCAATAGGGACTTTTGAAACATGTCTCTCTTCAATCACTCCAAGGCTAGGACATAAAATATAATCATATAAATATTACACTTAGCAGTCATTGGCAGAAACAATTTAAACTCCAGGTTACATAGCTGATTTCATACGTAGCAAGTTGGTGACCAGACATCCAGTATGCTGTTAACATGGCATGTACATCTAGAATCATACGAATTGACACATAAAAACATAGTTGATTTCATACGTAGCAAGTTGGTGACCAGACATCCAGTATGCTGTTAACATGGCATGTACATCTAGAATCATATGAATTGACAAGTAAACACATTCAGCATGATTAGTTAGGCCCAGTTTGACTCCATATTGTACAAAGATTTCTGCTCATTTTACAAAGGGCGGCAACTATTTTTGGAAGATCTTGCACCAACAAAAAATATTGTGAAGGGGAAAATAGATGACAGGCTTGATCTACACTAGGAAGATTAATACAGGTTGTCACGTGCAAATCACCTGTGGATAGACGCTGCAGCAAATGTTTGAAGTAATTTGCCTTGGCCATTTGTATGATGTTGAGATCAGAGAACGAAAGATTCTCCAATAGCTCTTGGGCATCTGCAGCAGCTTGATTGTCATCACTGCTTGCCATGGTCACTAAGAGGAGAATACAACCCTGAACCTTTCCAATGCCATCCCTTGCCAAGTTACTCTTTGACAATTCCAACAGCAATGCCACTGCTAACTTCCTTTCCCCAATACGGCGTCCAAGAGATCGAACAATGGACTCAATTGCATTATCAACATCCACAATTCTTTCCTGCAACATGTTTCAGACTTTAGGAAAGAATTGCCATCAAGAAACAACTCCTTGATTTTACTTTATCTACCAAGTTTATATGTCAAATATAATTAGGTCAGTCAATATCATCGATAATTTTATGAGTGTGATTTCAATCTAAATTGAAAAGTATCTTTTTTTATGTTTAGTATTAATGAAGTATTGAAATTATCAGGAATAAATCAATTAATTTAATTCAATGGAATAAACAAATCATCTCTCTCTCTCTCTCTCTCTCTCTCTCACACACACACACACACATATTTGATTGTATTTTCCTATTTATGTATATGCATATTTTGCATGTGCATCCATGTTCTCTGTCCACATTTGTTTATATCCGTTAGCCACATATTTGCATTATTTGTGCACATAATTTATGTTTGTTGGAAGAGAGAAGATGGGGAAGGTGGAAAAAAAAATAATGTGAGCTCAAGGATGAAGAAAATCTATCATCGCGATGAAAGTTTAGCCCCTATAAGAACTGATTGGGGGTGATGGATCCATGTAGCCAACCCAGCTAGTTTAATACAGAGGTATTGTTGAATGAAGTAGAGCTGAGCTGAAATAAGCAGACTATAACATGCAGTTGCGAATAATTATTATTTAAGTATCTTGCTGTGCTTCATCAGAAATGGAAATAAATAGAGAACGAGATAACACACCATAATAGATCAAGTTTGAGGTACCTTGGCATGATCACTATCTTTTGCCAGAATGCAAAGGATGACAAAAGCACGATTCCTTATATCATGATTTTTTTCTCCAAGAAGCTGGATAAATAGTGGTATATAATTCTCCAATAGCACCCATTCCCGATGCTGGTCTCTTTGTTCACAGAGATCCTCTAACTGTTCTAGGCAACGAAGCACTTCTTCTTCTTCTCCAGATACAAGTCTTGATTTCATGGAAGCAATTTTAATCATGGTGTTTCTATCCTTCCATTCTTCTATTGATTGCCTTAGAGTTTTGTTAGGCCTCAAAATTGATGTGTCTAGAGGGGTCATGGTCAGAGGACACATTTCATGGCCGTCTGCAAGCCATTTTTCTATTGCACTTCTCTCAAATGTCTGTCCCGAAGAGGTCTCCACAGGGTCCTCCATAACATCCCTTGTAATAGGACAATAAAAAGACTGGAGAGGTTCCAATGGTTGACTACCCAAAGACTTACGTTTGGTGAAATATTTTATCTCTTTCTCCTTACGAGACGAAGCAGCATCTGCCCGTTCTAGCAAAGCAATTATCTGATCCATTTGTATAGCTTCAGCCTGATTCTTTCTTAACCGGGCATTTTCAATCTCACTCTTGAATTCTTCAAACTCTTTCTTCAATGCAGACCTGTCAGTTGAGATCCCAACAGCTTCAGCTATGTGAACCAGTAATTTATTGGCATAAGAACGATCAACAACCCTCTCCTGTATTCCAGACTCGATTTTCACCAAAATCTCTTCTTCTGCTATTGCTGCCTTGAACTCTGCTCTCTGCATAATATCACGAAGCTCTTCAATCTCTTCAATTATACCGATTGAAAGATCCAGAGAGGCCAAAGGAAGAAGACCTAGAGCCCGGCTTATCTCTCTTGTGATTTCCTCTAGGTTCTTATTTATCGTCCGAGAATTCATTAGCAGATACACTTTGTTTCTCTTGGTGCAATCAGCAGTCAGCTGCTTTGCAGCTTTAATTTCCTGATTTAGGATCTCAATGACACTGTTAAGGTTCCTTGAGTAACTAATGTCTTTCTTAATCAGCTCTTTTAAAACAGGCGCAACCCTTTCCAAGTAGACAGAAAGTTGCTTAAAACTCTCCTTCTTAAAAAGGACATCTTTTGCAGCATGTGCAATCTCCATCATCCCCTCCACAATTTGTGGAAGGCAATCACCAGCTGGACCAGAACATACACTAGCAATATCATCTAATGCCATCATGTATCACTCCCTACAAAAGCTAAGAATCAAAACCCTCTATTCCCATGAGGTCAAAAAACCCAGTTGCTAACCAAGCGTCTAGACATTTCAATCCAGATCAGGTTTCATAAATTGCCTGCATTCAATTCCGATTAGGCATAGATCAGCAGAACTACTTGCTACATATATTAGAGCCCATATTGACAAGGAAAAGAATGAAAACAAATATTCAGAGGAAATGAAATCATAGCCTCCACTTGGTTGCTAAGCAAACAAAAGAACCGAAAATGCAGAAATGCAGACAAATTAAAACCATATGACTATATCCTGTTTGGTTGGGTGAAAAAGGGAATCAGCTATACTAGTTTTTAGATCGTTCGCAATCCCTTTAATCCTCCACATGAAGAGCTTTAATCCATTATTAGAATTTAGGTTAGACAACTCCCCCCCCCCCCCCCCCCCCCCCCCCCCCAACTCTCTTTAAGCCTCCACATAAAGTGCTTAAAGTCACCCGGCTGAGCCTCCATGGCAAATCCGGAAAAACAAAATGCAAGTTTCCATCATAATTGTTAATCTTTTCCCACATTATCTCGTTAACCAAACAGATATATTCAATATTCTGACGTTGGGACATAGCCTTGGAGCATGAACATGTGACCTATTTTAAACGAAATTAAACCACAGGAGATAAACAAGGGTTCAGCTAATCTTTTCTTTACTCAATTCAAAGCTCAAAATGCAATTCAAATAAACATAGTCAAAAGAAACGTTATATTAGATTAAAAAAAATAGTAATACAACAACAGCCTATCTTTGAAGCAGGGAGAGAGAGGGGGATAAGGACCTGTTTAGACAGTAAATGCCCATGGAAGTTCACTAGAACATCGATTTTGCTGAGAAAGTAAAAGATCGACCCCCCAAAGAAAACAGCAGTGACCGCTAAAAATATAGAGAGAGAAGAAAAAGGGAAACAAGGGAGAAAGAAGAAGACTATAAATAATAGTTTTTGGTAAACTAATTTAGGTTTCTGAAAAAAGGAGATGACTTTACAAAAGCCATATGTACATCTACGTATCTCTCTCCATAAGTGTCTGTCTGTCATACAGGACTTGGACGAAGACTCTCTCTCTCTCTCTTTCCTGCTGCATCTTGTCTTGTTCGTTGGTTTTGGTTTGACTCTGTGAAATGACTCTAATAATATCTTTGTTATTTGTAATTATTTTAAAAAATATATATTATTTAAAAATATATTCCAATAATATTTTTTATTTTTTAAAATTTATTTTTATATTAGTGTAATAACATAATTTAAAAAAAAAACTTTTAAAATACAAAAAAACAAATCAAACTAATGTTTTCTTGTTTTAATTTTTAACTTTCTTCTATATGTTTGTTTGACATTGCGTTTCAAAAATGATTTTGAAAAAAAATTATTTTAAATTATTTTTTTGTGTTTTCAAATTATTTTAATGTGTTTATGTTAAAAATAGTTCTTAAAAAATAAAAAATAATATTTTAATATATTTTTAAATAAAAAATATTTTAAAAACAATCTAAATCATATTTCCAAATATACTTTATATCATCAAAATAAGTATAACATGTCTTACTTTCAAATTTATGTAATAAGAACCCTAATTTTTACCAATCCACAATCTTCTTCTTTTTTTTCTTATATTTTAAACGGATGCCATATTTTTTCTTAATTATTGTGAAATCTGATAAAAAAAAATATTAGCTATTCCAAAAATAGGTTAAAACGATGAAGTGAAGTGAATTAAATTAATTATTATTTTTAACAATAATAATAAACAAACCACGCAAGTCCAACTGATCCCTATCCTAAACCCAGCCAAATGTAGAGAAGAAGAGTAGGAGTATGAGTCTAACCGAACCTTGCTCATGGCCTGCAATGGCCACCTTCTCTCCCCCGTGGCACAAGTGAGTTGACTAAGGGATTATTTGGGATTATAGTTGCTATTATGATTGGGGTTAAAAAAAAGGTTTTATTAAAACGTTTTTGGTTGTAATTCATAACTGAAATTGAAGTGTTTTGTTAAAATTGTGGTTGAGTTTGAGGTTAAATGAAAAGCAGGTTTGTGTGTTTGGTTACTATACTTTTCATATTGCAGTCAACTTGTGAAATCACTTTACAAACCGCAAGCGCGCGTGCGCACACATATATATGTATATGTATATTGTGTGTGTGTATTATTTTTTAAATATTGTAGATTTGATAATCATAATAACATAATGTAATGAATAATTCAAGTAAATTAAACACTTTTTTTTATTCTCCCAGCAAACTACTTGTGATGTCATCACGAACAAAATCCATACGTGAAGGTCTCTACAATAGCTGACTATTTGCACAAGTTATAATATCTGGTAAAAAATCATCCGGATATAATTGGGATTACGATCATATTAAAATAATTTATTTTATTTTTAAAAAATTATTTATGATATTAGTATATCAAAATAATTTAAAAATATCAAAATTTTAATTTAAAATACAAAAAATATATTTTTTTAAATCCATCCGCTTAATCAAAAAACCATTCATCTTATTCCCTCACTTCCATGAATCTCTTAATATTATTTTGTTACCATAGAAATTTACTGCCCCATTAAATTCTTCATTCATATTTAAAAGCTGATGAATAATACAAAAAAAACTTTTTGAGCCAATCTTTACGATTCTACATTGAATTGTCTTTGGAGAGATTCCAGCACATAGAGTGATTCTATGCTTGTCTTTGTTCTTGGAAATTAGTGTGAGGCTACCAAGGACAGTTGACACCAACTGCCCCATTAAATTCTTCTAATGCTAGTGTGTCGTCACCATTCAAAAAACCCACATTCATCATGGCTTCCTCCTTATAAGAAATCATCAACAAGGAGATCATCATCATCATCATCATTAAAAAAAATTATCCTCAAAAACATATATTTGCTGCTCAACTTCTCCATTAGAAAAAATATGATGATCAAAAACAAATTTACCTTGTTTACTAAAATACTATTCTTTGCGCCATCATAATTGGAATCACCCAATATGTTAGTCTTTTTTAATTCATATCAGAAATCACCCCATATGTTAGTCTTTTTTAATTCATGTAAGTAGTCTTCTGTTCAAACTTTAATCAATCATTAAAGAACCATATCCGCGGTTACAGCTGGGAATATTGATAGGGATAGATTATCTTTTTGAAAAGTCCAATTACTAAAGGACAACTGGACCACCAAAAAGAAAGCTCTCGTATGTCTGAAAAGTCGAAGTTCCGGTTCACAAAGCAATACTTTCTTCTTCTTTACTTTTCTTTTTTATCGAACTCTTAGATGTTTAGTTTTTATCAAACTCTTATATGCTTAGTGATGGTTTGAAAATATTTTAAAAATTATTTTTTAAAATGTTTTTTTTGTAATTTATCAAAATAATATTTTTTTTATTTTGAAAAAAAATTGAAAGTGATCTAAAATCATAAAAAAAATAATTTAAAATAAAAAATAAAAATAAAATCTTTTTTTTTTTCAAAAACATTCTTGAAATCAAACTGTGTCCTGATATGGATTTAAATTAGTAGCCATCAGGATTTCGAGTAATTAATAATACTTCTTGATTAAAATTTTGCTCCGTGTATCTATTTCTAAAATTATTTTATAAAAAAAGTAACACTTTTGTATAATAAACAAGTGGGGCCTAAATTTTTTAAAGTTATTAGTTAAATTGAAATTTTTTATATTACCATCATATTTATTTACTTACCGTCTAATCCAAGATTGTTAATTTCATTCTGTTCTACCTGAAATGGTTAATATATTTGTTTTCAGTTTAAAATGTAGAACAAACCAGACAAATTTTATCTCGCACAGAATTTTTGTATGTTATGAAAATTTCATCCAATTTCCACCTGGAACGTTCCGGCTGTTCTATTCCGGCCAAATAATATTTTTTTAAAATAATAAATAGTTCTATAATATCAATTATATCTCTAATTCGACTGTTATATTAAGATGAAATTTTAAGAGAAATCTCTTAATATATTTATTAATATTATGTTAAACTTTTAGAGCAATCAAAGAATGTAACGTCCTTGCGAGATTGATGATGACATTTTCCTAATATTATTTAAATTCATAATTTTGTTCAGAAAAATTATTTTATCGTGTCTTTTTTTTAGATTATTTTTTTCTCAATTTCATTATTCAACAATGAGTTTATTAGGAATTGAACTTTATAATTTGCTTTAATTTGCTTTATTTAAGGTTATCATGATATTATATCGCAGGTCACACATTTAAAAGATTAACCCAGGTTAACCCGAGTTGATCCAATATATTGTCGTTTCAATATTTTTTAAGATGTCAACTCGATATCTTTTTGTTAAACTATATTTTTATAAATATTCCATGTCCTCTTTGAGCATCAAGTCGATCGAGTTATATTAGTTCAACTCTCATTTTTTTTATTTATGCTTGAAATTTAAATTGCACAAATCTAAATAAATTTATTTTGTGATTTAAACTATTTTTTTGTTTAATTAAAATATTTAAATATAAACAATACAACGCCAGGATGGAACGACGAAATGCTTTGAAACCGAAACATTCCATTCTCATTGAAAAAACAAAACACCAACCAAAACAGAATCAACAAACTTGATCTAATCACCATATAAATTTCTTTAACATTGTTTTGCCTCTCTATCTCAGTTTTAAAGCCCTATAACTTCATCCCTTCCTAAATGCTGATATAGATAAATAACAATTCAGTTTCCGTAAATATAAATATAATGGCAATATAAAATGCTCTCATATAAAAATGGACCCGGGCCGTAAGGAATTTGGATGATGTGAAAGCTAGCAGGCCGATCTTGTTAGGCGAACGTGCGATATGCAGCTACTTGCCAGCCCGATCTGCCCCAATATATTAAGATATCTACTTGAATTCTAGTCCATTACACTTTCAACCCACGATGGCCTTTTGTGTGTTTATATTGTGGTAAATTACTTTTTTTTTAATATTTTTTTTGAGAATATGTTAAATATTTTTTTTAATATAGAATATAAAAATCATTAAAAAGAGAAAATTAAATTAATAATCCATGAAATATAATAAAAATATCTCTATCTAGAATACTTCTGATTACTTTATGCATGTATTTTTTTATGTGGTAAAGCAGGTTGCAATGTAAAACGCTTTCACCCTTTGATAATGCGCTGTGATATCGCATTCGATATAATATAAGAAATTGAGTGACTTCAAATTAGAAAAATGGTTGCTAAGTTAGCATCAATGACCTAAATGTCTCCTAAGGAAAAAGAAACCCCCAACCGACCGAACCTCAATTCTCTTCAGGGTAGTGGTGTTTGTAATCACAACAAATGACCTAAAAAACTTGTTCTAAAACTCGAAAGCTCTCTTGAAAAGACCATAAAATATATATTATTGCCTCTTCTTTAGGCGCTTCCTCATGCTTCGGCAATCATGGCCATGCCTGTGCTTTTGTGCTTCGTCACATTTTGGAATTTTTTTATATAATTCGCAGCTCACGAGCGGCCATGCGTTCCTGTTTTGTGTGCTCTGGTAGTCAGGAAATAATGTCGTCCCGCATGGATTGAAGAGAGACGAATGTTGCATGCGTAAGTCACGTGGCTGTAGTCTATAATCATGCACTTGAATTACTCGCAGGAGATCTTGCAGGATTATGAATTAACTAGGTAGGTTTGGGTAATCAGATCCACAAAATAAGACATGCACGTGTGTGTGTGATACACACGTATTTTTTTAGAAAATTATACCTCCTATGTGTACATATATACGATGGGTGAAAGATAGAGGGAGATAAAGGCCAATCCTCACCTCAATATCAAGAAAATATCATTGTTAATTCTGTTTTGCTTGATATTTTATTTTTTTAATTGAAATAAAATGTTTTAGTTTAAAAGTATTTCGGCGAGCTATTTCTGGGTTATACTGTTTATGTGTGTATATATATATATATATATAATTAAATATATTAATTCAATTTTTTTAGTTCAAATCCAAAAATAAAATTATTTAGAATGGTGTAATTTAATCTAAAAAAGACACAATAAAATAATTTTTATGAACAAAATTATGAACATGTATAATATTACACAAGAATGTCATCATCAATCTCGTAAGGTCATTATATTCTCTGATTGCTTTGAAATTTTAACATAATATATATAAATATGTCAAAAGACTACTCGTAAAATTTCATCTCAATCTAATACTCAGATTAAGAGATATGATTGATATTGTAAAATTATTTAATTAAAAAAAAACAGTATTTAGCAAAAACAGAACGAGTGGAACAAAACCGAAACTTTTTGTCTGAATTTGGGCAGAATTTTTAGATCAGACTGAAATTTTTTTGTCTGAATTTGGGAAGAATTTTTAGAACAGACTAAAATTTTAAATAATATAAAAACTATATTATTGTATCTTATTTTTTAATTGATACAAAACATTTCAACCATTTCAAAAAAAAAACTAAACAAAATTAACATCATTGGGAAATATTCCATACATGTCTTGTCAGTATCAGATACAGCGGGATCTGAGCTTGCTCCAGCTCGTCTTCTTCAATCTCTGGAGTGGACTCTGTCTTCCTAGCCTGAGGAAAAAGTATACAAAAAACTGAAAATCATTTAATAAAAACAGGAGATTAACTCAAACTTGTCTTTGATATTTTAGGTTTTGTCTCTAATATGTTTGTACAAGTTCAATTGATCTCAAATATTTATTACTATATTTTAAATCACTCTTCAATCTATTTTCTTCACCGGATATTTTCGTAGATCCCCACATAAATATCTCAAATCCCACATAATTTACTATGAAAAATAAAATCAGAAAAAAATAACATTTTCATATTTCTGAAATTCATTTTTCTTAACAAATTAAGTTATATTTGAGTTTTTTTTACGAGAGTGTACTTTCATCAATTTAGAAGGAGCCATGTTTTTTCTTCGTTTTAAGAGAATTGTTTTGAGGTAATTTTTTTTTAATTTAAACATTACTGGAGCTTATTAATTATTTAATTAAATATAAAATAAATATAACATTTTATTTTTATTTCAAATTAAATATGCTTTAGTGTTTTTAATAATTTTGATATTCTAATATTAAAAATATTTTTTTAAAAAAATAAGTATAACTATACTCTAAATTTTTTCTAATTATATGGAATCAATTTGAAACAATATTTAGTGATTGTTTGAGAATTTTGAATAAAGTTGTTTTTTAAAATATTTTTTCTTTCAAAAATACAATAATATATATATATATTTAAAAAAAAAATTAATATCAGTACATGAAACTAATTTAAAAACACAAAATAAAAAATTTAATTATTTTTCTTTTAAAAATACTTTTGGAAATAATTTATTGTGTCCGTAACGTCTGGCGAGGATCATTATTAGTGCAGCTGACTTTTGGAACCCACCATCTGATGGCAGTGGGACAAGACCAAGGTAGCATGAAACATTAGCTGTTCATGCTTGGCAGGGGCTGGGGTCCATCTGATCAATGGTAGCAATGATCATATCGAGCCATTTTAAGCTTTTTCTGTAATATTAATTGCATGTGTTATAATTGTTTATTTTTAACAGTAATATATAAAAATAATCTTAAAAAATTAATTTAAAATAAAAATAAAAAATATTTTTTTTAAAATACCGACAATCTGGCTTCAGTAGGCATATAGCTTCCAGAGTTTCACTTTTGATGGACATGTCGCCAGATTCCTGGATATAGAAAATCTGCTGAATAACTCCAGATTAATGGCATTGCAGCTTGAGCCATTGCAGTTTTCTTCTTCTTCTAATAATAATAATAATACGTGAAAGCAGTCCTTTTTTCGTCATTGTTAGGCTTCAGATGCTATAAAATTAACATATATTTTCCTCCTCCATGGCTGTGTTCATGGTCCTAGACTCAGCAGTATATGCCGACAGTAAAACAGATTATGATGACAATGACGATTACCATGAGTCGAGTTTGACATTGCCCGTACTCCTTCGCTGATTCTCTGCCTAAATGCTAAAATCCAAAAAGACAAGACAAAACCACTGGACAAGTGATTAGCCAAGCTCATCACCACCAATTACGAGAGTACGAAAATGGCTGGAGCATCTTTGCTTCTGGCAGAAGAAGAAGATTGGCATTGCACCAGTTTAAGTCATGTGTCCCTCTGCTCCATTTTGCTAAAAGATTCCAGGTTTCACCCCTAGTTAGATCCCATCAAACTAATCTAAAACAGGAAAATTCTGAAAAAATTGTGGAGCACAAAATTCAGCTCCATTGTTTTCTTCTGCTTTTGCAGAAAAAAGGGGAAAAATGTTTATTAATCAGTGATAAGGGACAAAATAGCTAACATCCTGTTGTTGTTAGCATGTCAGCTCCTTGGTTGTGTGGCTGGAGGCATCACACTTAACCACCAGACATATATGTTCCATCTTTTAACTGCAGACACGGTTAAAAGGATCTTCTGCTCAGTGACTCAAGCCAGGAGCGAGTGGATTGATTAGAAATTATATCTTTTTTCTAAGCCTACTCTCTTAATTAGGTGGATGATGATTATGCTACACTTGATTACGCTACACTTGGCCACCTAACATCTGGCCTACCTAGTAGAGTATTCAATGGTATACGAGCACCTGTTTTTTTTAATAATTGGGTGTCCAGATAAGCTTACATGTATCATAATTAATCCCCGAACACTGAATACACTGCAAGCCAATGGTCAGTGCACCTGTTTTTGATTGTTGATTATCCTTCGGGTTGCGCAAATGATTCGGAAAATGGACAGATATACATTCATGTGCAGTGCTCTAATTAGCATCAAGTTCAAATCATCAAGCTAATGCCTCCTTTACATGTCCAAAACGATGAAGGCTAATTAAGAGAAGAAGCAGAGAAGATGAAGTTCAACTTCTTCTACTGCTAGACCAGAGAGTGTAAGAATAAATGGGGTAAGAAAATAGGACAGAACCATATTGTAGTTGGATTGGAACAAAAGCATCCAATCACCAGGAAAAACAGAAACAATAACAAAAACAGATGTTATAAACTATGTTAAATTCCTATCAACATCCGGCTTTTAAGTTCCTTGTACAAGTAATTCACGCCCCCTTCCTGCTTATCAAATGTGAAACATAGAGCTGCACCAGAGATTTCCACCATGTTCCCGAAACATCACAAACCAGTTGACTGCCCATCCTTACGGTCTGGGGTCCTATCAAACGACTCTGATTTCTTACTGCTTTTCAATCTCAACAAGCCATACAGTTTTCTAATATCCTTCATGGCATTGACACCCTCCCTGGAAAAAATCCCCGAGTGTTCCCCTGAATCCCCAGTCGACTTCCTTGAAGAACTATCATCCAGCTGTTTTCTAATGTTCAAAGACCCCCTTCCATCACCGTCCGTTTGCAAAGCAGTAATGACCGATCTCAAGGCCCGGCCAGGCGAATTCCTGTTGGCAATCATAAGCTCCCCAATCTCAGCTGGGCTCAAACTGGCCCCGGTTTGAAAAAACTCCTCTACTTGAGGAAACAATTTATGGTCCTTAACACCCAAGTAATTGTTAGCCAATGTTTTGAAAGAAGAAAAATCACACAAAGGGAAATGAATATGAACATCAATCCGACCGGGTCTAAGAATAGCCGGATCAACATGATCTTTACCATTCATTGTATACACCATGATTCTTTCGTCTGCACAGCAAGCGTTTAATACCCCATCCATGAAGTTCAGAACACCTGATAAGCTGACCCTCGTTGGTTTATCCATCAGAAACCGATCAAGGTCTTCAATCAAGACCACTGACTTGCTTGTCGTCTGTAACAATAACGTTTTCAAATCCGAATCATCTAAAACCCTTGAAAGATCAATATCATACACATCGTAGCCAAGAAAATTAGCCATGGCCGCAACAAAGCTGGATTTTCCAGTACCTGATGGGCCGTACAATAAGTAGCTTCGCTTCCAAGCACGCCCCAACCGGTGATAGTACTGTTCGGCTTTGAGGAATGACTCGAGATCTGATCTCAACTTATTCTTGAGATCAGATTCCATTGCAATTGTATCAAACGTCGACGGATGTTTGAACGGAACAGATCTCCACAGTCTGTTGTGCTCATGAGTGTCGATATTTATGTGGAGCTTCACATCTTTCTTCTTTTGCTCGAGCTCGTCTGAAGTTATGTGGATGTGCTGCAGATAAGGACGCAGAATTCTGCGCTTATCCGCTCTTCTGATCTTCAAAACGAAGGTTCTGCAACAATTGGTATCGTTTTTTACCTCGTTAATCCAAGAAACTCTGGCGCCAAGGAAGTAATCATCGATTACCTGGTTCGGATCGAGATGAAGGACGATGTCGTGGGTTTTTTTTCCGGTGAAGAGATTGGTGAAATCAGAGTCTTCGATGGATGCTAGAGAGCTGAGATAAATAGAGACTTTGCGATAAAGATGATTCTCTTGCATGCTCTCATCGAATTCTGGGACTTTGAAGAATTGATAGACATGAAAGCAATCTTGTATTGATCTCCACCATTTTTTGGTGATGTAAATTAGCCCAGTTTTGAACAAAAGGACACGAAGCAGAAACAGTAGACTGAGAATTACGGAAAAAAGTAAGATTGTGGCGTAAAGCATTTTCATGGTTTGCTGCCTGTAAATTGCTGATAATAAATTAAAGGGAGGTTTTTTTGCTCTTGCAAGAAGAAGAAGTCATGCTTTAAAAGGGATCGAGGAAGAGAGATGGAGAGAAAACGATTGATAGAGAAATAACCAGTGTGGAAAGATTTGATTTTGATTTGAAGAGGGAAGGAAAGAAGAAGAAATTAAAATAGGAGATGGAGAAGACAAGTTTAAAAGGGTGGAGAAGCACTCATTGATAAAGACGGCTCGTTGCCTTCGCCAGGTTTGATGAACACGGGATGAACACAAAATTATCATTATTATTTATTTATTTTTAAAAATGATTGGAATAAAGTTCAATATTCACTTCAATAATATAATTATTTTTTTGTCATTTCGAAAAAAAACAATGGACATTTGGGGATCATGCGGGTTTTTCCACTTGGAAAAATCAGTATTATCTTGTAAGCAAAATTGGTTAAAAGGTTTATCTTTATATATTTTATAATCACAATAAATATTATATTATTTGTTTTTTAAAAACATTATGAAGCTTATATCCAAGTGTTTTTTGTATTTGCAAATTTTATTTTTAGCTATTAACAGGTTCATGGGGGATAATTTCCTTTTTCTTTTTACAAATATAAGTACTTTTTTTTTTTTAAAAAAAAACAATTTGTTAGCGCATATAATGTTATTCCATGTTCATCAGCCGCCTTAAAGGACAGCGTTGAAGGCATGATTCCGACAAACTTTTTTTTTCGCTCTTCTCTTTACCAAAATATAAAGGTATCCTTTTATATAATTGATGTATTCATTTTTGTTCTTATTAATTTGATTGTTATTTTTTTATTTAGTTTATATTCTTCTTCTTTTTTTGTTTCAATTTTTTTTGGTTCTCTTATCTCTTAATATTTTATTAATTTATAATTTTATTGCGGTATTTTTTAGGCTTTGCTTTCCACTGGGATGGTCAAAGACTCATTACTAGGATAACGGGTTTAAAGGTGAGTGTTTGAGATTGTGGTGCAACAGGAGGTTATAGAAAAATTAAGGGTTTGGGTGTTTGATTAATTTTAAAAAGCTAAAATTTAGCCATGAGACCCACCTAATATACTATTGAAACACAGTTGCGCAGAAAGTAGTAATTTGCTGCTTTTCACGCGTTGCAATGGGGGTTGGGGTTGGGGTTGGGGTTGGGGTTGGGGTGGAAAATCGGGAAATATATATATATATATATATATATATATATATATATATATATTAAAATATAAAATATATTATTATTTATTATATTTTCTTATAAAAAATATTTTTTTAATATTAAAATAATCTAAAAATTAATTACAATAAATAAATATATTAGAAGGAGATCACAATATAATATTTATCTCGTAATCCTAATTTTGTTTCAGATGATATTTTACTATATGTTGTTTTGGGATCGCAGAGGCCTTCACGTATGGATTTATAGTTCGTGATGAAATTACAAGTAGTTTGATGAGAGAATAAAAACAAGTGTCTAATTTACTTGAAAAACAGTTTTAAGTGTTTGGTTACCAAGTTTTTCATTAACCTCAAACTCAACCACAGTTTTAACCAAACACTTCAAAACTTATTTTGAACCGCAACTAAAATGCTTTTCATTAAACTGTTTTTTTAAAACCTCAACCATAAAAGCAAAATCAATACCAAACACACCCTAACATTGATTCAAATAGTTTGTTATGTTTTATTTTTTTGTTATTTCGTTTATTATTGTTGTGTTTTTTCTTATAATATTTATATTAATTGAGATTATTAAATCCAGCATATCAAAATGATCTAAAAATATTAAAAAAAATTAATTTAAAATAACAAATAAAAATAAAAATAAAAATTTCAAATTTTTCAAAAATATTTTTAAAATATAATACCAATCAAACACTCTGTCTAGTAAAACAAAAAGCTAAAGGGTGAATCACTGTAATGAGACTCACAAAACACTATTTAATAGAATGGTGTTTTGTGATTTTTTTTTTTTTTAAGTTTTTTTTTTGGTTTTGAAGAGCAATGACCGTTTGGTCCTTTTATTTTTATTTGTGGAGAGTAACTAATGCCAATTGCCGTAATCGTTTATGTGGATTCTATCTCCTATTCTAGACAATTAGGATTTTAAGTTAATTTTGTTAGTACAATAATTTTTTAATCTTTTTTGTTCTCTAATGTTACCATGTTCTTAAGCTTTTTATTTTTGTCTTTGAGTGATCTGTGTTGTTCTCTCTCTCTCTCTCTCTTTTTTTTTTATATATTTTAAATCCGGGCTATTAAGAAAAATACCTCGTCCATAATTAGGGAAGAAATCCATCTCAGTATTATATATGGATTTTTGTGTTTTTTTGTTATAGAAAGGGCCCGTTCCAAGACAAGAACAAAAGAAGGATTTATTTGTTTATTTTCGTAGAGGAGATATGTGTACCGACCATGCCCCAAATTTCTTATAAACGAGAAACTTGTCCTGTGATTTCCCGCAGTTGAAATTATATTTTTCAAAATATAAAAATTATATTTTTTTAAAGTACTATATATTTGGGCAAAATAATAAATTTTGGTAAATCTTTTATAAAGCGTAAATTTATAATAAAATATATAAATTTTAAATCGATATTAATTTTTTTGTTTAATAGGTTTCAACGGAAATTGAATGATATTTCATTCAAACAACAAAATAGAGTTGAAGGACTGAATTGAATAAAAATAAAACCTCAATGGGAAGAGAAAATGATTAAAAATTAAAACCAAATCTAAGAGTATAAACACATAAATATGAACAAAAAATAAGGATTGCTTAAGAAAGACCGAAAAAATTCAAGGAATTAAAATCAGACAAAAAATTAAAAGAATAAGAGCTCAAATAAAAAAAATTGAAACAAATCAAAATTTTTATAGTAGAAATCAAGACAAAAAAAATCAAAAGACCAAGGACTGAAATGCATAAATTATAAACAAAAAGGACATGTATGCATTTTCGATTCCATAAGAGAAAAAAAAAACCATCAGCAAGTCTCCGACCATCATGAGCTCAAACATGCACCACCATGATGAAGAGACAATGGCGATGCCTCCAAGCGGCGTTGTTGTTGTTGTTATTATTATTATTATTATAACAATTAAAAATATCATTATTATTATTGCTTAAACAATGAAAATTATTAAATTATTATGAAGAAGTTTTTAAAAAAAGTATAAAAAAAATAACAAAAGAGCTAGGAAAAAACCAATAAAACAATAATCACTAATTAAAGTATTATTATTATTGCATAAACAATGAAAACAATATTATTATCTTGAAGAATAAAACATAAACCCCCAAAAACTTTAACGAAAGAGCAAACAAAAACAACAATAAAAAATGACAAAACCAAAATAACTATTATTAGCATAAAAAAATGTTTGATTTGAAAAAATAAAAATAAAACTAAGAAAAGGAACAAAGGGAAAAAAGAGGAAATATCAATTTTAAAAATGATCATCAACATAAATTAAAATTTTAATTCTAAATTGAATAAAAATAAAACCCAAACAAAGAGAAAATGATAAAAATTAAAAATCAAAACTAAAAGCATAGATACAAAAAAATATGGACTACCTTAGAAAGGCCAATTTTTTGAAATAAATCAACACCAAAACAAAAATCAAATGAATAAGGGCCGAATTGAAAAACAAAATATATGGTTAATTTCAATTAGAAGACAAAATTGAAATAAATTAAAACCTTGAGACTGAAAAAATTAAAGGAATTAAAAACAAACCAAAAATTAAAAGAATTAGGGTTGAAATGAAAAATAACATATATGATCAATTTCAAAGAACAAAGGCAAAAAAGAAAAAGCAATATCAATTTTAAGATTATCATCAACATAAATTAAAATTTAAGGACTAAAATGAATAAAACTAAAACCTCAACAAAAGAGAAAATAAAAAAATAAAAACCAAAACAAAGAGAATTGACACATAAATATGAACAAAAAAGGGATTGCTCTAACAGAATCGAAAAAATTAAAGAAATTAAAACTAAATTAAAAATTAAAGAAATTAAAACTAAATTAAAAATTAAAGACAAATTGAAAAACAAAATATATGATTAATTTCAATTGAAGGACAAAATTGAAACATATAAAAAATTCTATATCGAAAAATGAAAGAAATTAAAACCAAACGAAAAATTAAAAAAATAAGGACCGAAATGAAAAAAAATATGATCAATTTAAATTGAAAGACAAAATTTAAACAAATCAAATCTTCTATAGCAAAAATCAGGATGAAAAAAGAATTCAAAACACCAAGGACTAAAATGCACAATTCATAAACAAAAAGGATTTTTATGCAATTTCGATTCCAAATAGAAAAAAAAGCCCACCGACAAGTCTCCAACCACCATGAGCTGATACATGAACCAACATGGTGAAGAGGCGATGGTGACGCCTCTAGAAGTCATTATTATTACTATTATTATTATTATTATTATTATTATTATTATAACAACTAAAATTACCATTACTGTTATTGCTGAAATAATGAAAATTATTAAATTTTTATGAAGATTTTTTTTAAAAAAGCAAAAAACATTAACAAAAGAGTAAACAAAAAACAATAAAAAATAATCGCTAAAATTATTATTGCATAAACAATGAAAACCATGTTATTATCTTGAAGAATAAAAGAAAAAACCCCCAAAAACTTTAATAAAGCAAACGAAAACAACAAAAAAAAATGACAAAATTAAAATAAATATTATTAGAATAAAAAATCATTTCATTTGAAAAAAAAAAACATAAGAAAAGGAACAAAAGAAAAACGGAAAAAATATCAGTTTTAAAATGATTATCAATATAAATTAAAATTTTTGACTAAATTAAATAAAAATAAACCTCAACAAAGAGAAAATGATAAAAATTTAAAGGAATAGGAACAAAAAAAAGTTGAAAAAATAGAAGAGAAGAAGGTAAAAAGAACAATGAAAGTTGGAAAAATAGTTGAGAAGAAGGTTAGCGAACTAGTACAAATTGCGTAGAACAGCTCTCATTGAACCCCATTTTATACTAATGTTTTAACCAAAATTATGTAATCAGTGTTTTTCAAGAAGGGAAGAAAGGTTCTTCTAAGGATCTCTCTCTTCATAATAAAGGTCTCAATCATACGGTAAACATAATCTCAGTGAAAAATATTTGGAGATCTTTTCTATACGGTATACTAACAACAACGCTAAGGAGATTCGTCAAGTTGTGGATTAATAGCTGAATAAAATTAAACTGGGAATTTGCCAGGAAGGCTCCGAATGTTATTCCACTGGAAATTTATTTATTTATTTATTTATTAGAGTTTGTTGATAGATCCAAAGAAGAAAAAGTCTCACTTATATCTCTCTTTTTATGAACTGGAGACTTCAAATTACTCGGTTGATTACAACTACACACGTTTGTGGGTTATGACAATTAGCCTTAGTTAGGGATAATAACGAGTGCGTGCATATATATATATATATATATATAACAAATAAACATTGTAAAATTATCATTTTACTCATCGGTTTAAAATTTTTAACTTTTGAAACGAGGATAATTTTGGATATTTTCAGGAGACATGTGTGGTATCTTCTAATTGTTTAGGGTTTTCAGGTATTTTTCATTTTAAATTGCACAATGAAACTACCATTTTACATTGTTTCTACAATATAATGATAATTTTAGTGATTAATGTTTTTATAAAAAAAAATTTTATGCAATTTAATGATTTAAATTGTTTGGGTAATAATATTGATAATAATTTTAACTATTATAGTCATAATAATAATAGCAACATAGACATGAATTTTCAATGATGTTTTTTTTTTTAGATAAAAAATAAACTGCTGATTTTTGTTATTTGGTTATTGCAAGTATTTTCACAATTTTTATTCTGTTTGTTATGTTTAATTTAAATTAAATTATAAAATGAACTAATCTTAATATATAATGAATTCAATAATTCAAGTATCCAGATTTTTTTGCTTTTTAATGGTGATGAAAATTCATATAAATTTATATGGATTTAAATTTCATATATTTTATAAGAAACTCACACTTCACAAGAATTCTAAACGGATTTATTATTTTGTCTAAATTTATATTATAATAATAAAAATATCACAAAATTAATATTTTTTTATATTAAAAAAAATATGGTTCCGGCCGCGATGAAGCTCCGATAGGTAACTAGTGTGTGTGTGTATATCTTTTATGACACATACCCTAAATTTTGTTAATATTTTGATATGATGATTCGGAAATTCTTCATTCTCCAAGTGGAAGAAGCAGCAGAAATGCAAGGCAACAACATTATTTGACTTCATGGCGTATACATTAACTGTAAAAAAGAAAGAAAGATGAAGGCTTTAATTGCTACAGTTAAGCTGGCAGGGCTTTCAAGCTTGAACAAGCAAGTTAACAGCTGCTTAATTCATTTTTTTTTAAAAAATGAATCAAGATTTAATTATTGGTGTTTAAAAAAGAAAACCATTGTTTCATTTTCTTCATTGATTCTACCTAAGATTGTCAATACTGCTTCAGTTGGCGCCTTATTTTTTCTATTGATATGAAATATTTTGGTTTTGGAGTGTTTCGGCACGCAGTTTCGGGGTTGTACTATTCATATATAATTCATTATTGAAAAGAAAAAAAATGAAATATAATTTTTATTTTTTATAAAATCAAAGCTGACGCAACAATTTTTTTTTTTATATATATATATATATATATTATTTTTATTGTTTTATTTTATTTTTTATATATAGATAGATAGATAGATCGAGAATTTGTCCAGTCACCAATTGATGACTGGACAAGAAGCGGGAGGAATTTATTTTTTGTAGCCGTAACGACATAGCCGGTATAATACCGGCGTGTTTTGGCCGGTATTTGACCGAAATATCCGGTAAGGGCCGGAATTTAAACCTAGATAAAAACTATACAATTTTGTCTTTTTTTTTTTACTGGTATGAAACGTTTCGGCCGAAACAAAACGGAATTCACAACCATGATTCTACCATTATATAAATATATATAAGATTTTGTGTACTTTGTGTTTTTTTGGATTTGAGAAAATCACACCTCCCGGAAAGCATATTTTGTGAGCCTAAATGAATGGGCAAAACCCCAGCTGTCCCGGACTCTTACCCAAGGGATGCACACCCTGATTCGAACTCGAAATCTGTTGTGCAAATTACAAACCCTTTGCCATCCAATCACTTCCAACACTTAGCTCCTATGGTGATTTATTTATTTTCTAGAGATTAAAGATTTGCAATATCAACTTTTTTTTCTCACTTAAATAAATACGATATGTAATGCAACTTCATCCAGAATTATAAAGCCATTATTTTTAGTGCACGTTTGGGACGGCGTTTCAAACGCCGTTTCCAAAAAAAATATTTTTTTTTCATTTTAAATGAATATGTTTTGATATTTTTAGATCATTTTGATGTGCTGATGTCAAAAATAATTTTTAAAAAATAAAAAAATATCATTTTGATATATTTTGGCACGAAAAGCACTTTGAAAAGCTACCGCAACAGTTATCCCAAACAGATATACATCAATCCATGTTTAATTCAATAACCCAAAAGTCAAATTCAATAAACACTACAGAATTTAATATTTACAAAAAAACTTGATATTTCATGAATTTAAGCTTTAAAATGTCATAAACTCAATGATTTGATAACAAAGTAAAAAAATATCATTAAACCTGTAAACACTAAATTGTGTTTCTTTGTTTGCACAATGCAAGATTAAGTGCCTGTTTGAGAGTGTGGTTGAGATTATTTTTTAAAGTGTTTTTCGTTTAGAAATGCATCAAAATAATTTTTTTTTCAAATTATTTTTAACATCAACACATCAAAATGACCTAAAATCACCAATTTTTTTCATTTAAAATAAAAAGTAAGAAAAAAATTTCAAACTTTTTTAAAAACACTTTCCAATCGCACTCCAGATACTCTCTTAAGTTGCAACAAACTTGGAGTTTGACCGTTTCGTATCAAATCATTCAGTTAGTCCCTTGGTTACAAATGCAATCTTAACATAGTCCTTCATATTTGAAAATCTAAAATTTTATCTCGTCAAAAACCAACCTTCGAAGAGTAGATTGGAACTACCTTTGGCACCCGCAACTCACGCGGCTGTTCTTCTGATTAAATGATTGAAATAATCTAATAAAAAGATAAAAAAAAAATTATAAGACTTTTCTAAGAAAAAAAACATGATAACTTTTTAAATATGTTACCCTAATCATTATACCTGAAACATTCAATTTAGAAAAATCATGAAATTCAATTCTCAATAAATTAAATATTAAATGATAACATTTAAAAAAACCAATCATCTAAAAATATTTAAGAAAATAACAATTCAAAAAATAAATATCAAAATCACCAGTACAACTATTATTGATAAGTATTATTATTATTATTATTATTATGATTATTATAACACCACCACAATCATAAACGAGAGCACCAGATAAAGCCATGTCACGACAACCTTAAAGATCGAATTGAAAGGCTATGTTAAAATTCGAAGCTCCTTCTCTCCCACAGCATTTTCCATAGAGCAATAAGAATCAAGAAATGCGTATATTCTCCGTCTGTTCGGGAAATGTCAACCTCAATTAATCTTTCTACACTTTGATTTTCTCTTTAAACTGGTGGTTCCGGGCATCCGTGTAGCTAATGCCGGTGCCAAGACCGGTTTTTTTTTTTTATCTAGATAAAACTTTTGGTAGTCACATCCGTAGACTACCCCTTTTTTTTTTTTTTAGAAAAACCCAATCAAGGTTATATGTGTGTGTATATATTTGTTTAAAGTTTAGAAGCTAAAGAAAATTGTAGCCAATAGATGCCTCCCATCTCCATGCACGCGTCAATCCCACAAAAACCCACTAAAAGCTCAATAATAAACAAGAATTAAAATCTTCATGCTTAATTTAAATGGACACTGCATATTTTTCCTTCACCAAGAAAAAGACAACAGTTATAAACTAGGTTATTTTTTGCTCTATCACCACAGCTTTGATAATTATTGCTTTGCCAACCACACTATCAGAGATGTATACAGCAATTTAGAGAATATAAAAACTCTCAGGACCATCACGGACTGGTGCCTAGTGGTATTAAAATCAAGCGCTGTTTGTTTTCAGCCACATCTACTTTAAGTTGCTTGGTGCTGGTGGTTTGAACTTTCGAAACCACTCATCATTCTCATCATTTTAGTGGTTTAGTCCGTTCAACTAGATTATCATTCTTTTATTTATATATATATATATATATATATATATATATATATATATATATATATATATATATATAGATGTGCGTGTGTGCGTGCATGCATGCGCTACCAAGTGTTCCGATGGCATGTCGTGACAATGATGGATGTAACCTCGTAAAGGCTGTATCGTGCCTAACATCTCATATCCATGATGGGAAGGTAATTTTTAAGGGCAAAAATTTGCTGTCAATTACTGAGAGACTAGATAATTTGCCCGTGGTATGCCAACCCAGATTAAGTTTTTTATAAGAATTTTAGTAAATGAAAGAAGCTGTACATATTGTAAGGGCAGTGACTTGGAAAGTAACTAAACAAAACACCTTGAAACAAGCACTTATATAATTAATTTAATTTAATTTAATTAGCAAGATTCATCGAAGGCCCAAAATAATTTTTCTTTTGAGTTAACCCTTGTTATTTTCAAAACAACAAAAAACCCTAGTAGAAAATGAATAATTTTTTTCTTAACAAAATATTGGTGGATAAATCTGAAAAAAAGAGAAGAAAATCAAAACAAGCCCGGTTGAATCTTGCAAACTTGGGTTAATTGCGAAAACCGTAACCTATTAAATTGTAGACTTGAGCTCAACTAAGAAACTCAACACCTACTCAATTAAATAGTAAAGTATGAAATCAATAAATCTAATTTAATTAAAAAATAAAACACTTTAAAAAGATATATAGCAAAGAAAAAAAACTATGGGATAATCATTGTTATTTTAAAATGATATCCCATTAAAAACAAATAAAAAGAGTATTGGAGGATGAAATAAAAAAAAAAAATCAAGCCTAAGTGAACATTGTAAATATGGGCTACACTTTCAAGCCCGTAAAGTATTAAATTCTTGATTTGGGCTCAACCCAAAATCTTAACCCTTGAAGATCTAAATATTGAAGGATGCAATTAATCAACTTAATCTAATTTAAAGATAAAGCTTCTTTTAAAAAAAACTAAATCTAAGAAAAAAAAACTCGGGACAAATCATGCGGGGGATTGCTATTTTTTTATAAATAAACAAATTATGAGTGAATAAAAATTAATCTACAAAAACTCTAGGTTTTCACACTTAAATAACTTCTGGCTTTTCTAAATTTAACTCTTGATTTGAGGTGGCTATTCAATAATTAATAATGGTAATAATTAATTTTTCAATCTTTTACTTCTAGAATCTATTATAAAAAGAAGGGGAGGAGGGATTTTCAACTTGAGTTTTTAAGATTTTCCACACTCTTCCGCACATCAATTTTAGTGTTTTTATTCTATGGTTTTCCTCTCAAATCTACAGATTAGGTTCATTTCCTTAAAATATATTTGAGTTTTGTATATTTTTATTCATAAAGATTATATTTTGTACATTATGTAAACCAGATGCTTCTACGAAAAGTTGAATCTTCTTTGCCACAGATGGAGTTCGAGGAAAGGGGTTTTGCCACATGAAAGCTTGTTGTAGCCAAAAACCATCTGTTACTATCCACCAATTTCATGATCTTGTTTGCCCCTCGATCACAATTTAATCGTATTTTCCGAGAGCAATATCTGAATCTGCACCAGCATTCCTAAAGACAAAAGTTTATAAATCGATGAAGTTGATGTTCCTAGTGAAAATAAAATAAAATCCAACCTTCTTCTTCCAATCTGTGGTGCTTCTTTCCTCAACTGGACCGTCTATTTTTATACTGTATCACACTATTTTCTGGCATCCTATTTTCTGTTCGTAATAACCACATGCATATCACATCAAATATTGGAATGAAAAAAATATAGTTGACTAGGACTTTTAAAACAGGACTCGAGCCTTTTTGTTCTTGCACGCTGAATTTTCCACTATTATCCGGTGAGATTAGGAGCAAATTAGTATTTTAATTAGTATAAAATAACACGCAACTCACACACCAGCATGGATGGAGCCTCCCCCTGAATAAATTGCTATGTAACATAAAATAACACGCAATTCTCACTTCATATTTTAATGAAGCCTCCTGTCCTTTTCCTTGACCAGTTGTTTTATTTAAATGCTGGCATCTGAGCATCTCGCTCCACTCTGTTGCTTTCGACACATCTTGATTTTAGTGGGAAAGCTGGACGGTGGCTCGACACGACCGAGTCCAAGATGAAGCTAACTCTCTCCTATGTTCTTATGCCTCTTAAACGCTAGTTGGGACAGTGGAGGAGGACAAGATGTAAGGTAATGTTGTGAAGACACATCATTTTAAAACGTGAGTTAGATCCTGTTTTGATTTGATGTTTTTATATATAAGCTGTTATCATTGGAAATAATTAGTATCCCTGCAACTTGTAATGTCAAAAGACCAAAATTCAGAAGAGTCTAGGAAATAAAAAGAACAGTGCTAGAGAAAGAATGTGAGTTGTTGGTTATTTATTTTAGTCCTGCAATGTTTCATCAATTATGCTTTAAGTCATTGTTATTGTCATTGTTTTTAATTTAAGTCAATCAAGTGTTTGTCCTAGTCTTTAGGAATTTGTTTCTTACATGTTCTGTAGTGCTGCTCATTACGTGAAATGCAGCTCACTTAGTGTGGTTAGTGGCAGCTTATTACGTGATTATGGAGTCCATATCATGGCTGAAGAGTAGGCTGTCATGTTCATTTTTCTTTTCTATAAATTGTAAGTCTGTATTTCAATTCAGCATTCAATTCTGTAATCAATTGAAGATTTGTGAACAGTAAAAACATCTACTGTGCAAATTCATTTCTGGCATTCTTCAATTCTGTTTTTTCTCCCCTGTTTCGATTTTCTTCTTTAAACACTTTCATGAGTTTAGTACAATTTCCCCTTTCATTGGGACCAATAGATTTCACGAGGATGAGGACAACAAACCAGGAAATATTAGGATTTGTTGCTAAACACTGTTATAAGTAACATGGACAATAGATGACCAGCTAAATATTTGTTTTGGCTCGTAGTTGTAGCCTGTCATCCTCTCTGTTTCTCTTGCCTGGCCAAGAAACAGAGAAGAGAGCATGGCTACCACACTCCGCCTTGTAAAATTTCCAAGTCTTGGTTGAAAGAATAACACTCCATTTATCCACGCCAAAGTGCCTCTTCTTTGTAACTCATCAAAATCAGATGTCTGCGAAAAGGATTCATGTAACCCACACAAGCTTTTCACTGAAACAATCCGGTATCTAAGTTCGGCTTCTCTTTCACTCACATTACATTTCTTTCTAAGACACAACCAATCCCATCATAAAAAAGTAAACCTCTCTTATGTTCTACTTTTCATTTTTTATTTATTTTCTTTTGGGAGGGGATTGGACTGCAGGATGCGCTTGATGTTGGTGGGGGAGTTTGAAGGTCATGTGTACTCATCAATCCCATTATGATGGCTGGTTTATTTTTCTATACTATGTGGGCTGGATATTTGGGATGGCAATGGAGGCGTGTTTGCACCATACAGAATGAGATCAATGAGCTTAAAAAGTAGGTGAAAACTTACTCCTGAAGGCACTATCAACATTAAGGAGTAATTGTATTTATACATGTATCAGAATCCTATTTATAGATGGAAACCTAACTAATTAGGAAAATACATAAAATCTTTCCTAATCTGATTCTGATTTCTAGTCTCCTAATATGTAATATTGTCTACTTCATTCTTCTTAACACTCTCCCTCAAGTTGGTGCAAAGATATCTCGTATACCCATCTTGTTGAAAGAGTTGTGAAACACTTTACTCAATACTGTTTTAGTAAGTATATCTTCCAGTTATCCTCGGAATTGACAAAAGGAAAAATCACGGTTTTCTGGTCAAGTTTCTGTGTGATGAAATGTCTATCTACTTCCACGTGCTTCGTTCGATCATGTTGGACTGGATTATTGGCTATATCAATCACAACTTTGTTGTCACAGTACATATTGATTTCTTTCTCCATAGGATATCCCAGTTACTTAAGTAGCCCTTTTATCCATAGTACTTCACATAATCCTTTGGTCATCCCCCTGATTTTTGCTTCAACACTAGATAAAGTGACTGCCTTTTGCTTTTTGCTTCTCCAGGTTACTAAGTTTCCTCCAACGAAGGTGAAATATCCTGAAGTGGATTTTCTATCAGTTAGATTCCTGGCCCAGTCTCCATCCGTATAGCCAATGAGATTAAGGTGATTATTCTTCTTAAACAAAACTCCTCTTCCAGGAGAGGACATTTAAGCAAAGTTATAAAATCTGTTCCGGTTGCCGTTCCGGTTTTTTGATTGGAATGGAATGTTCCGGTTTCGGTGCATTCCGGCGTGCTGTTCCGGTTTCGTACTGTTCATATTTAATTATATATATATATATATATATATATATATATATATATATATATATATATATATATATATTAATTTAATAAACAAAATTCAAATTCAAGATAATTTAATTTCAAATTATCCATACATAAGCATCGCATGGGCATACATCATTAAATCCATAAGTATCCATACATCAATTGCGAAAAACTTATATTCACTTTATAATTTATATCCCAAATTCTTAGCATCCATACATCAATAAAGCATCAATATAAACAATAAATTATTGTTTCTCAAATAATTCCCGAAGACAGCCTAACCCCTCAAATCCTCTCATCTTTACAAACGACGAGTCACTCCAATGGTGTCAGGCAAGTAATATAAGAAAACATCGTAGAGTATACTTCAAAGCAAGTAATATAAGAAATTCCCGTGTGAAGTACTGTGGAGAAGAAGAAATGATGGGGTTGTTGGCTTGCCATCGTGAGAAGAGCTTTGGAGAAGATGAAGTGCAGAACTGATGAAGCCTGAAGGTGGTGCTATCGCGGGAAGAGCTTTGGGGAAGAAGAAGTGAAGAATAATCAATTGGGTGGTGTCGCTCGCTGTGGGTTAGGGATTTGAGTTTTGGAGAAGATGAAATGCAGAACTGGTGAAGCCTGAAGGTGGTGCTATCGCGGGAAGAGCTTTGGGGAAGAAGAAGTGAAGAATAATCAATTGGATGGGTGGTGTCGCTCGCTGTGGGTTAGGGATTTCAGTTTTTCAGTTTGGGGAAAAATTATCAATTAGGAATTTGGAGGTGCCAGGGACGAGGATTCTTAAATGGATTAATTGCATTTTTTTTACATTCCAAAACAGAACAACCGGAATATTCCTGGTGCATTCCGGCCGTAATTTGGTCGGAATTTCCGGTACAGGCCGGAATAGAAAACGGGGCAAAAACCACGTTGTTTTGCGCCATTTTTTTGACTGGAATGGAGCGTTTCGGCCGTTTCGGCCGGAACAGAATGGAACGGACAACTCTGCTTATAAGTATTTGAGTACTCGTAAAGCTGCCACCATATGTATCTCACTCAGGTTGTTCATAAATTGACTACATATGCAATATCAAGACGTGTATGTGATAGATAGATGAGTTTTCCCACTAACTTCTGATATCTTTCTTTATTTGTGGGAGCCTAATTTGAATATTCAGCTAAACAATGATTCTGTACGATTGGTGTATCCACCGGTTTACAATCCAACATACCTGTCTCAGCTAATAAGTCCAATACATATTTCCTTTGTGATAGAAATATGTCAAGTCTTGATCTGTATACTTCAATACCAAAAAAAAAAAAATACTTCAACTCCCCTAAATCTTTCATTTCAAATTCACTTGCTAGATATTTTTGTAGTTCTGAAATTTCATCTTCATCATCACCTGTGACTATCATATCATCAACATAAATGATCAACACCACTATTTTCCTCCCATTTTTCATCAGAAATAATGTGTGGTCTGAGTTACTTTGGCTGAATCCATGCTTACGCATTGCTAGATTGAATTTTCCAAACCATACCCTAGGGGATTGTTTTAGTCTATAGAGTGATTTTGTAAGTGTACATACCATATTTGTAGGGTTTTGAAAAAAAATTGAATAGGAAAAGGCATTGATGCCCTTGATGGCTTAAGATTAGGTATAAATGAATTAAGGGTATAGTAGTAATTTGTAAAATATAAATAGAAAAAGAAGAAAAGAGAAGAGAAGAGAAGTAAAGCTGAAAATTTTGAGAGTGAACCAGAAGAGAGGAGAAAGGAGAAGAAAAAAAAAGAAAAGAGGAAGGGAGCAAGGAAGGAGGAGAAATAAGTATTAAGATAATGTGTATGTGTTATTATGTAAAAATATTGTTTATTAGTTAAGCTTTTTGCTTGTATCGGTGATTAGGGTTTGTAGATTTTATTTGGGTTTGATTGATAAATGAATTGAGATTTTAAGGGTTTAATGTGTTGGGTAATGGTTTAATGAGTTTGATTGTAGATAATTTTGAAGTTAATTGAAGTGTTTGGTGTAAGAAAATGTTAAGAAATGCTGAAAAACCCTTGCTGGAATTCTGGGCTGGAGGTTGAAGATGATGAAATTTCATTTTGGCTCCTTTTATGAAAATTACAGTTTGGTCCCCGAACTTTGGAAAATTACAGTTTAGTCCCTAAACTTTGGAAAATTACAGTTTGGTACCTGGAGTGAAATGTTAGTATTTCAGATTGATTTGATGGATAATTGAAGCTTATTTGATGAATTATTATCAACTTTAGGAATTGTGTATTCTGAATTAGATTTCGGAAGAAACCGTTGTTTTTAGGTTTTGCGAAAAAATAGATAGTTTGATTCTAAACACATATGATTATGAATTAAACTCTTAGATACATTTATTAAAGAGATATGAATTCTTTTGAGTCATTTTTGAGTATGTCTTCTTTTATATATTTAGATAATCCTGATATTCTGCCCGCGGTACGTCAATATGATTTTGTCATCATTCTACTTTTGAGTCAGGTGAGTGGATAATATTTAATATGCATGAAAAATATTATAAATATTTGATTTTCTAGTATTTGGATTATGCTTCTTGGTAATATATATGTTGATTATTATTCTTATTACGATGAATCATAATCAATTGTTGAATATACATTTTTGATATGAGCCAATATATGATTGTCAATTGATAGCTCCTCATTTTATTGATGCCATGAGTTGAGCCTTGAGATATGAATATGTCTATTTGATTATGATATATATACCTACGGTATGTCAGTCAGAATACCCACGCTAATAGGGAAATGTTAGTCTTTGTGCACATCATATCTGAAACCCTAGTTGGTCGGGGGAGTCACCAACCTGTGCAGGCTGATCATCCTGCAGTATTAAGCCTCATGCTCATTGCATTCTAATTTTCTGACGAGCCTTACCTATTATATTCTTGTTATGACCTATTTAAGAAACTTCTTGTAAGAACTCCGAGCCGATTCGATAATATATTTCTCATTAATGTATTATCTCGTATGTGTATATTAGATGTTATCTACTCATTGAGTTGTTGAACTCACTCCCTCATTATTTATTATTTTTAGGCTCGTAGCTTGTTAGTAGATTATTATCGTTTTAATCTCAGAACTTATTATTTGGTTGTAATTGACACTTTTGTTTTTATGTCTAGTTAATGCTCCACAATTATAACAAGATGTATTCGACTCTTGTATTAAGACAATTGAACTATGTTATAAAGTTTACTTTGTTATTTCTGCTGTGTTGAACTCTGAATATGAATGATAAGTTTGTAAGTGTGGGTTCGCATAGGTGTGGAACCTTGGAGGGGAATGGATTCGAGAATGGGGTCATGACAATATTTCTATATGGTATACTTCCTCCTCCAGATCTCCATAAAGAAATGCATTCTTTATATCAAATTGATGCAAAGACCATTTCAAGTTTGCTGCCGTGATAAAAGTATCTGAATTGTGTTTAGTTTGGCTACTGGTGAGAAAGTTTCCTGATAGTCTATGCCATATGTCTGTGTGTATCCCTTAGCCACCAATCTTGCTTTGTATCGTTCTACTGTCCTATCCACTTTATATTTTACAGTAAACACCCATTTACATTCAACTGTCTTTTTTCCATCTAGCAGTGTAATTAACTCCCATGTATAACCTTGGAGAGCCTGCATTTTGTCATAAACAACTGATTTCCAATGTTCATCTAGCATGGCTTCTTTGATGTTGCGTGGAAGCTATTCTGAAGATACTTTCCCTATAAAGACTTTTGCTGCATTTGACATTTTTTGAGCTGAGATAAAATTTGCAATGGAATATTTGGACTTTCTTCCATCTTTTTCTAGGGAGTACTGATTTGGGGGTATCCCTTGATTATACTTGTGAGGTAAACTGTATTTTATACTATTAGATAATGTAGGAGAGTCGGGAGATCTTACCTCAATTGTTGTGTCAAGAATGTTCTCATGATTCTGGTCTACATTGGAGAGAGGATCATACCTTGTGGCTTCAGTATGTGCGTTGGAGTTGTTGGTTTGCTCAATATGTTTGGTCAAATAAAATATAACACACACACACACACACATTCTCTTTTTCATTATATTTTACAAATAAAATACAACACACACACACTCTCTTTTTCATTATATTTTACAAATAATAATTAAAAAACAATAAAAATTTGAATAAACACATAAACATAAAAAAATACAAAAAAAGACCTCTGAAATAGTTTTGAAATAGTGGCGGCTGTGCAGGAGCACTAGTGGCGCCTCAGCTCACACGTCGCCGTCACTAGCGGCGCATGGAACCATGCGCCATCGCAGATTGATCAATAGGATAGGGGGAGTGGATTTGCCTCTTCTTTTCACTTTCTCACCAGTGGTGGCCTACACAGTGATCTGCAAAACAACAACAAAACACAAAAATAAACGACAACAGTTCGATCTGCCCTCTTCCCTTTCAGATCTAACTTCTTAGTGACCCTCTGCTCATTTTCTATTCTTCTTTAGGTGGCAACTAGACCACCGTGGGTTAGGTTGAGGGGAGGGAGCTAGATAGAGGTGTTGTTGCCGTGGAAGAGGCTATGCTGATCGAAGCTGCGGACATTTGGTGGCTACTCGATCGCCTCTGCTGCCACGGTGGGAAGGACTGTTGATGGGCAAGGGTGGCCGACAGGAGGACAGTGGTGGGACAAGGCTCAGATCTGACAAGGAGGTTGAGGAAAGGAGATATTGGTTGTGGGTTGGTCTATGAAGGTACGCTGGCCGGCGAGGCTGTTATGGCCAAGGAGAAGAGCAGTGCAACAAAGGAGAAAAGGAAGAGAGAGGGTATTGCTGTGGTGGCTGGTTGGGGAACAAAAAGGGAAGGGAGGAGAAGAGATGGAGGCTGGCCGGTCGGTGGCTGCAGCAGGAGACACAGAAGAGGTAGAGAGGAAAATTAGAATGGGGGGGGGGGGGGGGGGGGGGCGGGGGGGGCGCAACCCCTTAGAGAAAGAAACAATTAGGGTTTTTGGTTTTTTAGGGTTTTTTATGGGCGTATTTTTTTGGTCCCCTTATTTTGGCTCTAACCATCTCTATTTATATAGTTTTTTTCTAGCTAAAATTTCAAAAGTAGCCTTAAACTTGCATGTCTTTTTTAATTTGGTCATTGATTTTCGACTTGTGCGATTTGACCCTCAATCGACTGTTAAACTCTCAATTTGTTCAATTATCCCCTGTACCAAGATATTTTAGGATTTTTGTCTTTTTTTGATATTTTTTTGTTTTTTCTGAAATATAAAAATAAGTGGGTCAAAAATTGGGTAGCAACAATGGTCTTGATCTGTTTGAGTATTTCCTTTAGTAACAAACCAATCCCATACCTATTGTTCAGCCCTATTCTCCCCTTGAAGAGCAGAAATGGATGGTTCATTGAAGGAGTATTCGGTCTCAAGAAAGGTTACATCCATAGTAACATAAAGTTTGCTTGAAAGGGGGTCATAACATTGATATCATTTCGTGTGAGAGCCATATCCAAGAAATACACACATAATAGCACACATATCCAACTTGGATCGTTGGTACTTCGGGATATGTACAAAGGCAACACAACCAAATATTTTTGTAGGTATATAGAGTGTAGAAGGTAGTGCAACATACAGTTCCAAAGTCTATACAGGTGTGTAGAAATCAAGTACTCGGGATGACATACAATTGAGGAGATAAACAGATGTTCCTACGGTATCAAGCCAAAAACGTTGGGGCATACAAGCAGTCTCCATAATCATTTGTACTATCTCAAGTATGTGTCTATTTTTCCGTTCAACAACTCCATTCTGTTAAGGAGTATATGGACATGTAGTTTCATGGATGATGTTTTTGCTATCACAAAATTGTCTAAACTCATGACCAATATATTCACCTCAATTATCAGTTCGAAGAGTTTTGATGTTCATGGAGAATTGAGTTTGTACTAAAGTGACAAATTTTTGAAAAACTGGTAGGACTTCCTTCTTATGTTTTAACATATAAACCCAAGAGACCTTTGTACAATCATTGATAAAAGTAACAAACCATCTAAAACTAGTAGAAGTCGTAATAGGTGTAGGTCCCCGTAAATCAGAGTGAATAATCTCAAATGTTGCATTACATTTATTATAACTGATAGGATAGTTTGTTCGATGACTTTTACTCAAGATACAAGCTTTGCACCTAAGACAGTGGTTCATTTTTAAATAAAGAGGGGAATAAATGTTGTAAATAGTTGAATGATGGATGTCCTGAGCACAAATGCCATAATCAGATATCTTGTCTTTGCCGCTATGATGATTGAGCAGATTTCACTTTACCAAGGTCTAAATCATCCACATAATATAACCATCCTCTCTTAATACCATGAGCAAAAAATCTTCTTCGTGAGAACATCCTGAAATAAACAAAAAAAATGGGTACATTAGTACGCAACAATTCAACTCTTCAGTTATTTAGCCTACTGATAATAACTTTATGGAGAGTGAACAAAAAGAGTATGAGGGAGAGTAAATGTGGTTGATAATTCCACTGTCCCCCTTCCTATTATTGGATATATATCTCCATTCACATTTGATATGGCCTGTCATCGAGGAACTGTCTTTGTTTTAAAGTTATAAGGTCATAAGTCATTTGATCTATCGCCCCTGAGTCAATAATCCAATTGTTTTCATGTTCCTCATGGGATACCAAGTTTGTGGAACCAATAATACCTGAATTTTGACTGGTAGACTCTGGTTGATTTTTGAATGACACAAGTGTGTTTGGGTCCATTTTAGTAACGACTGTTGGTGGCCTTGTTCAACCTTGTTTACCTTAAGTTCATACCACCATTCTGGGTATCCATGTAGCTAAAAACATATATCTTTAGTGTGTTTAGTTCCACCACAATGAGTGCATCCTCCCTCTTGGGCTTTCGGTCTAGCAAAAGAGGGTTTGCTGAAATTGTCTTTGCAAGCTAGGTCTGGGTTGTGATGATGATGGGCTAATGTTTTGTCTAGAGAAGCTGCCTCCCGATCCGGCCTCCTGGTTGTTCAAACCCATGAGCATAAGGCCTTTAAACTCCACCCAACTGTCATCAGCTACCCTTCCATCGCCATTTTCATTATTTCTGTTATGTCCTCTCCTTTCATCATTTTTATAGCCTTTGTTCTGTACACTTCTTCTTCCCTCACCATTTCTGTTTCTGCTGTTTGTTAGCAGACCAAAGCCATCACCAACTTCTTTCTCCACCATTACTATTCATCGATTATTCTCTCTTCTTACTTGGGTGAAAGTTTGCTCGATCGAAGGTAGAGGACTCTGTTGAAGAATATCCCGTCGAGCCTGGTCAAATTGGTCACCTAGACCATCCAAGAAGGTATAAATTTGATGTTCTTTAACTAATTTGTTGTATTTTTGTATGTCTTCTTCACATATCATAGGGTTTGGGCTTCGGTGATCAATCACTTGACAGAGAGTTTGCAACCCAGAGTAGTAATCTTCTAGAGAGCCACTTCCTTGGGTTGTTCAGCTGACTCTTCTCTTTAGCTCATACACCTGGATATTGTGTCCTCCGTCGAAGTAGGTTGTGACAATGGGGTCCCACACCCCTTTAGCTGTAGGAAATCTTATAAAGTTCCCAATTAATTCTGGGCTTAGGGAATTGATAATTCACCCTTTAACAATGACATTTTCAATTCTCCATTTATTATATGCTGGGTCTATCGATGCTGGTTGTGTAATTTCACTAGTGATTAATCCTAGTTTATCTCTGCTGGAGATAAACATCTCAATGATTTGTAACCACAAAGCATAGTTTTGGCCATTGAGTTTGAATCCCGGGATGGCTAGTGGCAGGTCATGGTTTTGATTTGTGTTTCTGGTTGTAATATGATTTTGTGGGTTTGTTTCTGTCTTTGTTTAGGGTTTGTGGATAGATAAACTGGTTAGGTTTTAGATCGATTGCTCTGATACCATGTCGACATTAAGGAGTAATTGTTTGTCATTCAAATATTTTTTCATTGATTTGTTTACTGCATAGCAAATGTATTTGTAGATGTACTAGAATCCTATTTATGGATGGAAACCTAACTAATTAGGAAAATACATAAAATCTTTCCTAATTTGATTCTGATTTCTAGACTCCTAATTTATAATATTGTCTACTTCATTCTTGTTAACAGGCACATCTGTGGAATCTGCGCCATCTCCTGTTGAACTCCTAATTTAGTTTAATATAACTAAGAGAGGAAACTATTTTTGTCTCTGTTGCATTGCTTCCTATCTTATATTACCAAGATCATTTCTAAAATTACTTGGAGCTCTAATGGTCACCTGGCTGGGGGTGAAAAAGAAGATTAACTTTCCATTTTTTTTTCACAAGGGTATAATAGGGACAAAAACTTCAATTCAGGATCAATATCACTAGGATTTGGAGTATTTGAAGCGAATGGTGGAGGAGTCAACACATGGCTTAGGACAGGAAGGGTATTCCCTGGACTCCATTTGTTGCTGGATCAAGTATGGCATGGGCTGTCTGTTTATTATTATAATCCAAAATTATAACCCAGAAGGGGAAACGAGGATTTTTTATTTCGTTGACTCCGTATTAATAAGATCTCTCTATTGCAGTTCATTTTAAATATGCTTCTGGTTTTCACTTGGAAAACTGGCTTGATCATCTAAACTTGTTGTTCTTAACTGTGGCACAGAGCGGCAGAAGCCCTAGTCCCTGCAATACAGAAAAGGAATGAAACAGCCAGAAACCTTCACATTGCATTGAATGCAATTAACATTGTTCTGTTCTTGGGGTAATTCCCCTCTGGAACGGACATGGTTCTCTGTCACGAACAGAAAAATAGAAGAACTCAAAGAGAAACGAGAGGGAAAACTGAAACAATTAGAATTCAAATAATTGTAAACAAAACGCAGTCGTTTTGTGTAGTTCTTTTAAATTCCAGTAACTAAAGAATATTGCCACGTGTGTAGTGGCTAGCTGACAAAGGACACTGATTTCCTTTAAATTCCCCAATGATGGGCACAGAACGATAGACAAGAAATATAACAGAATTCCTGAATCTTCTCCCCTGTCCTTTCTGTCACACACATAAAGCATTTCTCTCTAGCCTTCTTCCCCACACCATCTTCTTCCCTAAGTTTCTCTCCATTCCCTTGGAGATTTTCTAACACGCAGCAAAGTGGTATCAGAGTCTTCACATCTTCGGACTTCATCGATGGCACCAGAAACCAGGTCCCAAGACATCAGAAGAATAGATGAATCCTTGGAAGCTGCTAATTAGAGGGTCAATGGTATGGAAGTCAGGCTGCATGCTTAGTCAGATGATCTAGCCCAGCTTAAGGCTATGATGAAGGAAATGGCAACCCAACAAAGCTTCATTACTCAAGCTCTGCAAACACTAACAGGGGAGGTCAGCTCTTCTCAAAACAATCGTACTTCCCAGCACCTTGCTCATACCAACAATCCTGAATGGCTGGGTGAAGGGTCCCAATCCACCTACAAGTCACGCAGACCTCGAAGAGATTTTCCTGCCTTCGAAGGAGAAGATGTGCACAAATGGTTGTACAAATGCAACCAATATTTTGCCTTAGAAGAAATACCAGAAGCTGAGAAGCTAAAGTTAGCTTCGTATTATTTAGATGACATGGCTCTTTACTGGCACCAAAATTTTACAAGAAACTTAGAGGGGTATGAGCTAACCTGAGCAGAATATATAGATGCCTTATGCTGTCGATTTGGGTGTCAAAGAGACCCCTTGGAAGAGCTCACAGAACACAAACAAGAAGGTGACTTAGAAGAGTATATCAAAAACTTTGATGAACTATGGAACAAAGCAGAAATCGATGAGAAACAAGCCTCGGTGTTTTTTCTGGGAGGATTGGAGGTAGAGATCAAGAACCTGGTAAAAATGTTCGAACCTAAATCCCTCAAACAAACATACAATTTAGCTAGGCTGCATAATAACACCCTCACCTACCGAAAGATAACCCCTTAGTATCCTAAATCCCAAAGTCAGGGAAGTACCAACCTGTAACCTGTAAAATTTAGCTACCCTTAAAACAACCACAAAATCAACCTCACTCCTTCGAAACCTCTTCCCCCTGCATTACTACCTAACCCTACAACCATGCCCCAAAACAACCCTATTGTTTATTCCAACCACAAACCCACTGGACCCCTCAGGACCAAGGAAATGGAGGAGAGAAGGGTCAAGGGCCTATGTTTATGGTGTGATGAAAGGTTCATACCAGGTCACAGGTGCAGAAATAGAAAACTATACTCCATGTGTATAGTCGAAGATGAGGGAGACAACTCAGATGAGGAGGAACAAATGGAGACCATGAATGTGGAAGCTATTCCACACTTGTCCCTCCAGGACATTCAGGGCACTGCAGGATGCCATACCATCAAGGTCTGGGGAAAGATTGGCAGATGTCCCGTATTTGTCTTAATAGACTCAGGCAGTACCCATAATTTTATTCATTATGACATAGCCAATAAAATAGGGTGTTCCCTGACTCCAATAAGGCATGTGGAAGTCGAAGCAGCCAATGGAGGTACCATGGCCTGCACAACAATCTACAAGAACTTAAACTGGAAAATGCAAGGGGTCCAGTTCCAGGCAGATATGTTTATCATGAAACTACAAAACTATGATATGGTCCTAGGTATTCAGTGGCTGAAGCTATTGGGAAATGTACTGTCTAATTATGAGGAAAGGTTGGTGTCTTTCAAATGGCAAGACAGGGACGTAACACTGAGAGGGGAAGAACCTAGGCTGGTTCAGTCCATACCATTGGAAGAATTACATGGCTTGTTAAGCATGAAAAGCTCACTGTCCGAAGTAGGGCTCTACAGCCTAAGCATAATAGGGAAGGATCAGTTTGCACAGGAGGTGCCTCAAGAGGCTCAGGACTCCGAAGACTCTCCTCTACAAGTTTTACTATCAGAATATCAACACCTGTTTCGGGAACCACAGGGATTACCCCCAGCCAGGAGGCATGATCACAGGATACCCCTCCAAGATGAAAGTAAGACAGTCAACTTGAGGCCCTAAAGATATTCAGGGCTGCAGAAGGACACTCTGGAAACCCTAGTAGCTGAAATGCTAGAGGCAGACATTGTGCAACCCAGCAACAACCCATTTGCCTCCCCAGTAGTCTTGGTTAAAAAGAAGGACCAGACATGAAGATTCTATGTCGACTTCAGAGCTCTCAACAAGCTCACCATCAAAGATAAGTACCTCATTCCTATAATAGATGAATTGCTAGAGGAATTAGAAGGGGCAACCATTTTTTCCAAAATTGATTTAAGGGTTGGTTATCATCAAATCCGAATGATACCTAAAGATATTTTTAAAACAACTTTCAAAACTCACAATGGCCACTATGAATTCCTTGTCATGCCTTTTGGACTGTCCAATGCACCAGCCACCTTCCAAAGCTTGATGAATGACATTTTTCGAGAGCATTTGAGAAAATTCATTCTAGTTTTCTTTGACAATATATTAATATATAGTAAGGACATTATTGAACATCTACAACACCTCAAGCTAGTTTTTAATCTGTTGAGTGCTCAGCAACTGGTAGCCAAAAAAAGTAAATGTGTGTTTGGGACAACCCAAATGGAGTACCTAGGGCACATGATTAGCCAAGAGGGGGTAGCAACTGACCCCAACAAAGTGGCAGCCATAATACAGTGGCAAGTCCCTACAACCATCAAGCAACTCAGAAGCTTCCTAGGTCTAACTGGGTATTACAGGAGATTTGTGCAAGGGTATGGTATGATTTGCAGACCTCTCACTCAGCTCCTGTAGAAGGATTCTTTTGTGTGGACAGACACAACCACTATAGCCTTTGAACAACTCAAAAAGGCCTTGACTAAACCCCCTGTGTTAGCCTTGCCAAACTTTGGCAAGACCTTTGTGGTGGAGACGGATGCATTAGGGGTAGGTATGGGGGCAATGCTTATGCAGGAAGGGCATCCCCTTGCATTTATAAGCAAGGCTTTGGGACCCAGGCAACTGACATTATCAACCTACGAGAAGGAATTACTGGCCATTGTTTACGCTGTCACAAAATGGAAGAATTATCTCTGGGGAAGGAAATTTCTCATCAGGACTGACTATTCTAGTCTGAAATTTTTGCTAGATCAGAAGGCTACTCATGTTGCCCAACAGGTATGGCTCACTAAGCTATTGGGATTTGATTATGAAATTGAGTACAGAAGGGGGAAGGACAACCTAGCCGCAGATGCCTTATCCAGAATTTCTCATCAAGAATTAAGTGCCTTGACTCTCTCCTCAATCTCCACCAGCCTCATGGATGAAATAAAGAAAACATGGGAAACTGACTCTAACCTACGACAACTAGTAGCAGAGTTAACAAGGAATGCAGAGTCACATCCCTACTATTCTTGGGTAAATCAAACCCTCATTCGAAAGGGGAAGGTGGTCACGAGACAAGTACCTAGCCTATAGAGGCATATTGTCAGCCTCTATAATGACTCAGCAATAGGTGGACACTCAGGGGCTGCTGCAACTACAAAGAGGGTGGGGTAGGTGTTTTATTGGAAGAAGCTTCAGAAGTTGGTGAGGCAATACATCAAAGAATGCACCATATGCCAAGAAAATAAGAATGAAAATGTCAAAACTCCAGGCTTGCTGCAACCCTTGCCAATACCCTATGCCCCTTTCATTGATACCAGCATGGATTTTATTGATGGCCTACCCAAATCAGAAGGGAAGGAAGTCATTTTCGTGGTGGTCGATCGGTTCAACAAATATGCCCATATGATAGCCCTAGCTCACCCCTATTCAGCTATTACAGTGGCTAAAGCCTTCATGGAAAATGTGTATAAACTACATGGGATGCCAGTAACAATCATGAGTGATAGGGATAACATCTTTCTCAGTCAATTTTGGAAGGAATTATTCAACCAGCAGGGAGTCAATTTACAGTATTCCACGACATATCATCCACAATCGAATGGCCAAACCGAGGTTGTTAACAAATGCATGGAGGGTTACTTAAGGTGCATGACCGGGACCATCCCTGCTTAATGGGGACAGTGGTTGAGCTCTTGTGAATGGTAGTATAATACCAACTACCATACCGCCACAAAGAAGACACCCTATGAAATACTCTACGGGTTTATACCTCCCATTCACATTCCCTACACTCCGAAGGATTCACCTGTCGAAGCTGTGGATAGCTACCTCACGTAAAGGGAGGACATGTTCAAACTCATCAGGAGCAACATATTGCAAGCCCAGAACAGAATGACACAGCAAGCTAACAAAAAGAGGAGCGAAAGGGTGTTTTCAGAAAGAGACCTAGTTTATCTGAAATTGTAGCTCTACCGCCAGAAATCAGTTCACAAGAGAGAGTCCCATAAACTCTCAGCAAAATACTATGGTCCTTACTCTATCACCAAGAAATTGGAAAGGTTGCTTACAGGTTGCAATTACCTGTAGGAGCTATGATACATCCCATTTTTCACGTATCCCAGCTGAAGAAGCATGTAGGCAACCAGGTTGTGCAGTCTGATCTGCCCAAAACCTTGAAGAAGCCCCTGTTACAGCCACAACAGATCATTGAAAGGAGGATGATGAAAAGAGGAAATGTAGCCATAACTCAGTTCTTGGTTCTTTGGAAGGGGTTACCTTTGACAGAAGCCACATGGGAGGATGCAAAGGACTTGATTGGAGATTTCCTCAGTTTCACCTTGAGGACAAGGTGGTTGTCAAGGACAGGGCATTGTCACGAACAGAAAAATAGAAGAACTCAAAGAGAAACGAGAGGGAAAACTGAAACAATTACAATTCAAATAATTGTAAACAAAACGCAGTCGTTTTGTGTAGTTCTTTTAAATTCCAGTAACTAAAGAATATTGGCACGTGTGTAGTGGCCAGCTGACAAAGGACACAGATTTCCTTTAAATTCCCCAATGATGGGCACAGAACGATAGACAAGAAATATAACAGAATTCCTGAATCTTCTCCCCCTATCCTTTCTGTCACACACAGAAAGCATTTCTCTCTGGCCTTCTTCCCCACACCATCTTATTCCCTGAGTTTCTCTCCATTCCCTTGGAGATTTTCTAACACGCAGCATTCTCAAATTGTTTGAATTCACTAAATGGCCTTGAATCATAGCGAACCCCACAAACCAGGCCTGTATAATTTCTGCCTTCATATCAGGTCATTTGTATAACCTGCACTTGAGATTTTATCATTTTCTTCCACTGTGATTGTCTGTATTCTTGTCACTACTATATATGATAAAGCGGGAATGAACTCCATCACAACGCAGTAGATGCTCCTCAGTTTGTAAGAAAAAGCATTTGCATAGTGTTGCAAACTCAACAGAATCCATACCAAGTTTCTTCTCTAGATACTGACTAATGTTTGGCAAAAAAATGTCAAAAGTACTTGCTCAGATCATATGCAATTTCATTTTCTTCTCTCAGGCGCCTACGCTTTTTCTTTCTTTTTTCTAACCAACTTTACATGAAGTAATTTTGAAATTTGTTGAAATGTTGTAGTACTGAATAACAGTGAAGAATTACTTTCTGTTTGAAGGAGTTGAGAGTTGGACTAATGCAAATTTCTTTCAAGATCATTAGCCTGTAGGCAAATTGGTTTAGCTCATCAGCACCCATTACCATCTGCATTTATCCTTCTCCAATGATTTTTACGATCTGCAAATCCAACAAATGCGTTGATAGTTTTCTTGTCCACTTGGGTAATCTCATTTTTGTCAGAATGTGCTTGAGATGCTGCCTTGAAGAAATGCTGTCCTGAAGATCAAGTTTAATTTAATTTGAATGTTTTGTTTAATTTTTGAATTTTGAATTTCGGATAGCAGATTTGAATTGTTGATTATCTACTATTATTTGCCAATAATCTCTCATGGCTGTTGAGAGTTTGTGTTTGATTACAATTGATGTTTTGTAAGCCTATATATTAGGCATTTCCAATTTGAATAAAATACATTCAATTTTATCTTCAATTCGTCTCTATCTCAATTTTTCCAGAAATTGATTTCCAGAATTTGATCTAAACAGTACCTGTTACAAACAGTTACTGTTCAGATCATCAATTTCCAACAATTTTCACATTCGGATCAGTTCCCTTCTGGACCTGTTAGCTCACATAGGCTTAGAAACTTGTGTGGTCTAAGTTTTTATACCCCTCACGCCAATAATTTACATCAAGTTAGCTGTTCATGGATACAAATAAAAAATCTATCTGAATGCAGGGAGATGACGCAAAACTACTGCTGGAGGAATACGTAATATGCTATGTAGTTTACACGAGCGCAGTAGATATCAGATCATTTTCCAAAGCAAGAAACCTCGTAACTTGAAAAGATCATTATCCAAGGCAGGAAACCATGCAGCAGAATGGACATTACGAATCTGAAAGATGGTCTTAAGATATGCAGGCGGAATCATTTCTGATGAGCCTGCCACTGGTTATTCCCACAATCTAGGACTAGCATCGATCTGAACTATCTTGGTAACTTGAAACTTTTATTAACGTGGCATGTCTCACGTAAGATACCAAACCGATATTCAACCTCAACCACTCCCTCGGAATCCTTGATTTAATCTCTCTTCTCGTGTCCTATATGTAATGTCCATATACTCCCACTTATAACTTATTCATTAGATTTCCAAACCTCAGGATTCAAACGAAAATAGAACTGATAAATGTAAACACTGAAATGTCTCCGAGAAAAAATGATTCATTGGATTTGGATAGAGAGATTATAGTGGCTGCTATGGATCACATCACACCTTTCCCTTGAGTTAATATACTCTGATGTAATAGTTTTTTTTGCTATGTAATTTAGATTACACTACACGCTGTTCCAAGCTATGTAGTGGACTGGATCAAACTTTTTTCAATGCAAAAAAGATATATGTAGGTGTTAATATCGTTTTTAATGAAGCAAGAGAAATCTGTGAGTCGAGTTATTAGCTTTATCGAGTTTAATAAATTCGCTTAATTGGATAATATGATAAATGGATAATATGATTAAAAAAAATTAACAATATATATATATATATATATATACTAGTCAATGCCCCCGCGCCTCATCGCGAGCGGCACCATATTTTTTTCAACGTAAATAAACATTAATTGTGTGCTTTTTTGTTATAATATAAATTTAGTCAAAACAATAAATTTGTGCAGAATTCCTATGAAGTGCAAGTTTTTTATAAAATATATGAATTTTAAATCGATATAAATTTATCTGATTAGTAGGTTTCAACGAAATAACCAACATGAAATTATCATCAAAAATCAAGAAGATTTGGATATTTGAATTATTGAATTCATTGTATTAAGATTAACTCATTCTACAATTCAATTTAAATCACATTTCAAACAAAATATAAATTGTGAAAAGACTTGCAATAATCAAATAACAAAAATAAGTAGTTAATTTTCTATCCACAAAAAGGCGAAAACATAAATTGAAAATCCATTTCTACGTTACCTTCATTTTCATTACTATAACAGTTAAAATTATTATCAACATTACTGCCCAAACAATTAAAATCATTAAATTGCCCCGAAAAATAACAAAAATCATTTTTTTTAACAAAAACAATTAAAAAAATCACTAAAATTATCATTATTATTGCACAAACAATAAAATCATAAGATTATCTTATCCAAAAAACAGATAAAATAACAGAAAACACAAAAAAAGAGGAAAAATGAGCAATGCTATTTTAAAATAATCACCAACATAAATTAAAATTTCAGAACGGAACCTAATAAAAATAAAATTCCGACAAAAAATGAACCAAAAAATTAATAATCTAAAAGCATAAATGAATAAATACGGACAGAAAACAAACACTGTCAAAACATTGTATTTTTTAATGTTTTTAGATCATTTTCATGTGCTGATGTTAAAAATGATTTAAAAAAAAACAATTATCATTTTAATATATTTCTAAACAAAATATATGTGTGTGTGTGTGTGTGTATATATATTAAAATCAATCACATTTCTAAGCAAAATAAAAATTTGCCGAGAGTGGGACTCGAGACATGAACCTTAATTTGGCGCCTTCGACCAACTCAATCATCTCAACATCTTGGAAAGTTACTGTGGATTCGCACAGTAAAACCGGGACGCGTTTTATATATATATTAGTTAATTGCCCACACTACATTGCGAGCGAATCAAACAATGTTTATAACTGTTGAGATTAAAATATAATATTTATATAATAAAACAGATCAACATATCCTATTATAACAACACTAATATCGAAGTTTTAACATCTAAAATAGTATCACTATTACTGGCAAAACAATAAAAATTATTAAACTACCCTGAGAAAAAAACACAAAAAAATTAATAAAATAACAAGTAAGAAAAAAAACTAAAATTATTATTATTAATAATATTATTATTGCGCTAATAATGAAAAAAATAAAATAAATCAAAGACTAAAAAAGCCTAAAAACGTTAACAAAAGAGCAAATAAAAAAAAAATGATAAAACAGAATTAAAAATTATTAGCTGAAAAAAATCATTTGACTTCAAAATTAAAAAAAATTGACTGCACTACATTGCTGGCTGAGTAAACAATTTTTATAGTTGTTGGGATTAAAAAAATTAATAGGATTTGTTGGTTCAGAATTAAAATATAATTTCTATCTATGCAAAGTTTAATATAATAAAAAAAATCAACACACCCTACTATAACAATAGTAATATCAAAGTCTTAACATCTAAAATTATCATTGCTATTAATGTCAAAACAATAAAAATTATCAAATTATCCCGAGAGAAAAAAACTCAAAAACATTGACAAAACAGTAAGCAAGAAATACAACTAAAATTATTATTATTATTATTATTATTATGAAAGAATAAAAAAATCCTAAAATTTTTAACAAAAGATCAAACAAAAAAATAAAATAAAAATTATAAGGTGAAAAAAATTTCATTTGACTTGAAAAAAAAAGAAAAAAAAATTAGAAAAAAAAAGAAAGGTAGAAAAAAAACAGAAATATCAATTTTCAAATGATCATAGACACAGAATAAAATTTAAGAGGTAATTTTTTTTTATAAAAAAATACCACTTCAACAAATGAGAAAATAACAAAAATTAAAAAGTGCAAAGAAATATTTTACTTTGCAAAGAAATATAAAAAAATCAAAAAGTGCGGCGGACCGGAGCAGACCAAAATCGTGCAATTACCTCGCAGCCCCTCCACCCAGAAACCATTTTTTGTTTTTTTCGAGGAACAAAACCGTTATTTTACTGTGCAAAAATGAAAAAAAACCACTAAACCGGTGACCCGAACGACTCGAACCGAGCCGACCCAAAAATTAAGCAATACTATTATAATCCACAGTGATTTATCTCACAATGCACAGTAACCCACCCATCACGTCATGATATCTTTTAGAGTATTGTGTGTGTGTGTGTGTGTGTGTGTGTGTGAAGAATAAAAAAATAATAATAGAAGTTTCAATAGAATCATCCCATAGAAGGTAGACCCAAGAAAATCATAAAGTCAAATTCCAAGGTAACAAAATCTTGATCAATAAAATTTTGAAAGATGAAATAGAAAAAAAAGTTTCAATAAAAAAGATTAAAAATAAAACAAATAGCAATTAAACAATAAATACAAATCTATCATAAAATAAAATATTATGGGATGCAATTGAAAAAATATCTTAATTAAAAGAATTATATAAAATATTGAGAGATGCAATTTGAAAGATAGTTCAATTAAGAGAATAATTTAAAAAAAAAATCATAATTAAAAGAATGATGAATAAATTTGAAAGGTAAAAAAATCATAATTAAAAGAAATCAAAGGGGAATTAGATTGAAAGAAGATTTTATTTCTTTGAATTATTTAAAATAAAATAAATAACAATAAAAAGAATAAGAATCAAATCTAAAAGAAAAACCATAAGAATAAGAGAAAAAAATCCATTGATTCAAGTGGAAGACAATTGGAATTCAAGAATATTATGGGTGTTTTTAAAAAGAGAAGGTAAAAAATATACTTGCCTACCCATGCATTGTTTTTGCTACAAACGTTATAGTAGTCATTTTATTGTACAAAAAAGTCTACTCAGGCCAGCTATATTTTATTGATTTAGACAGAATTATAATTTTATTGTTCTACTCCATATTTAAAAATATTCCAATAGAACTTCAACCCCTGTTAGTTTACCCAGAATGTGGCGTTCATTAATATTTCCGAAAGAAAAATTTAAGCTTGACATTTTATTTTAGCATCCCCTTCTAACATGTTTCATTGGCGATCATTTCACCTTAAGTTTCTTCATCTCGTTAGAAGTTACAGTGCTACAAAAATACTATTTGAAGAGGACCTGTAAATGAAGATCCTAAAACCTTCGTGACTAGAAGAAATAATGAAGAGGCAGGGTAGATATTCCCAGGAATTTCTCAGCGTTCCTTTCCTTTCTTCACAACAATGGAGTATTTTCAGACACCATCATGAATTGCTACTTCTCTCCATCTTCTCTCAGCTACTTTATCACCCATAATCATGTGGACGGAAGGGCAATCTTGAAGCGTCGTAAAGGTAAACAAAGTTTAGAAAGCTAAAAAAAGAGGAAAGAATCACAATCTGGCAAATCAAGCAAGCAAAGTGAAAATGAAGACACAGACAGCTACGGTACCAAACCCTCTGAGGGATTTCAAGAATCTTATAACAGTATGTTTTGTGGTTGCTAAGTGCAGAGCACATTGACAAATTGTGGTTCCTTTTTGTTTTTTTTTTAATGGAGAGAGTATAGTGAAGCCGCAATAATCACAGCAATAATATGCTTACTAGTGAATACGAGGTGGTGGACAGCCGTTGTCGTGTATAGAAAGAGACGGCTGATATGATCTCAGCAAGAGAAGTGGGAGAAAATGCAGAATCATGCAGCAAAAAGTCAATGATAATGGTGTTGATTAGAAGTTAGCTGAGGTAAAACGTAATTGGTAGCTGCCCTTCGATCGAGAGGCTGGAAGCTGAATCTTCTGTAGTGGTCACTGAAAATTCAAACAACACTGAGAACTCAGGGGCAAAAAACTAAATAATAAATAATCTCCAGGATCAATAAATTTTTTGACAGGTTTTTTTTCCAGTTATAAGCTTAATGAAAGGAGCATTTTAGAAAATGATGGCAGGAGACTGCTCATTTTTCTCTAGAATGCCAATACTATTTACAGACATATGAAGTAGACTAATATCAGTTTAGCAAAACAAGCATCTACCTTTGAGTTGTTTAAAATAATTACCTATCAATTCGATCCAATGATCCTCCTTGAGACAAGAGAAGTCATTCCACCATGGCTGAAAAGCCAAGTTTCTATGACTGTAGTTGATACCAATCTTGGATTGTGGGCGAGCTCTCGTGATCTGGAAGTTCTTTCTGAATCCGATGCCTTTCCTTATTCCTTCTCTCGTCTCTGTTTGTGGGTTCCGCAAGGTGTTTTCCCTTTTTTCTGTTTGTATATCAAGCTTAGCTCAAGGTTCATAGTTCATATAAAACCATAAAACTATAAATAACAACCTCACAGGCACTGACCATCTATACTTGTATTCATTCCTGTGTTTCTTATCTAGTCAAGTTCTACAATCCGAAAACTCTCCACGACATGTCAAACCAACCTGCCCCATCTCGTCCATGGTTCCGTTTGCCATCAATAGCTCGGCCAACTGCCCCTATTCCAACTCCAACTCCAGAGCCACCTCCTTCACAACCCCGTCCAGCTCCTCCTGCTCGACCTGCATTCAGGCCAACTCCTCCTGCTGCGACAGCGCCACCTGTGTCTGGAGTTGCTTCAGTTCCAACATCTCCTGTTGTTAAAGCTGCAGGTGGTGTTGCATCAGTACAAACATCTCCAGATCCAAGGGCATCTGCTCCTTCATCTCCTGTCCCAACTTCCGCAGTGCTTCCACTCACCACCTCTTCCCTTCCACCTTCTCCAACCCCCAAACCAGCTCCAACTTCCTCTTCGGTTCCAACCTCTCCAGATCGTAAGCCAACTCCATATTCTTCCGTCCCAACTTCTCCTGCCAATAAGCCAGTGACCACCACATCCTCAGTGCCAACTTCTCCTGCCAATAAGCCAGTGACAGTCACATCCTCAGTGCCAACTTCTCCTGCCAATAAGCCAGTGACAGTCACATCCTCAGTGCCAACTTCTCCTGCCAATAAGCCAGTGACAGTCACATCCTCAGTGCCAACTTCTCCTGCCCGTAAGCCAGTGACAGTCACATCCTTAGTGCCAACTTCTCCTGTCTCCAAGTCAGTGACAGTCACATCCTCGGTACCAACTTCTCCAGCTACCGAAGCTCTAACCACCAATGCAACTCGGGTGCCTAGCCCTGGACCATCTCTAAGAGCCATCAAGCCAGCAGTTCAAACCCCACCTCAATCACCAAAGCGTAAGTCCACTGCTCCACCACCTTCTCCTCTAACACTTCCACCTTCCCAAGTAAAATCTTATGCAGATCCCATGGAACCCAAGATTCCATTAGTGGCAGAGCAAAAAACTGTGTTGGTTCAGAAGACTATTGACAAGCCTAAGGTGGCGCGCGATCCACAGAGGGACTTTACAGAAAGTCTCAGCTCTGGCATCGCTCGTCTTGCAAAGCAAGAAAATGCCAAAGATGTTCAAACAAGGGAGAAAGGTAACCGCAAGAAGAATTCTTCAGATTCTGAGGATGTTGGGATGAAGGTAATTACAATTGCCGGTGAAAACAAAGGTGCTTTCATGGAAATTATCCGTTCTCCCAAGAAACAAGTGTTTGAAGGAACTTCTCATTTTCTCCACAAGAAGGGTAATCCTAAAAGTGAAGGCAGTGACAGCAGCAGTAGCGAGGAAGGCAACACTGAGAAGAAGGGCAAGAATCACAAAGGAAAAGCAACGGGGCCATCCCCTTTGAGTGCATTTGTGAACAGTAATGTGCAAGGTGTTAACAATTCAATCGCTTACAATTCTTCATGCAGTCATCATGATCCTGGGGTGCATGTTTCTCTCTCTAGAAAACCTTCTGGTGCTGCTGCTTTCCTTGTCAAGGACCACGGCAATGGCTACCAAAGTTAAAAAAGATAAGAGAAAGAAGCAAAGAGGTTGTGATTTAATGTCTTCATTTGGTCTACAATATCATATTGCAAGAATAAATACAAGTAATTGAGTGATGAGAAGATAAAGGCATGGATTCTTATTCTTCATTGTTCTGTTCCACTTTTTGTGGATTACAATGGAAGTTAGTCCATTGCCTTGCCTTTGGCAGAGGTCAGCCTAAAATATAAAATATATATATGTATGCACACTGTGTATCCAATAAGTCAGCAAGTTAATTTGCTTTATATTAATTTGCATTTGCATCCATTTGTCAATTCCTATTGTATGACAGTTTTACTGAATGAATTTGCCAAGCATTTCTCCCTCTTGCCTTGCTATTCAAATTCCTCACAAGCCATAATCTGGAAGAAACTAGTATATCCTTTTATAGTGAGAAAACTTAGACCTACTTAATTGGACGAGAGCGTGATCATTAAAAAAAATTACCATGGGAAAGTAAGAGATTGTAGAGTGGGACACAATTTATTTCATTTAAAATATTAAGATAACTTAAAATTCTTTTTTTTTCTTTCTCTTATCTTTCTCTTATATATCTAGTCATCAAAGTGTAGATAAAATAAGCTCGCATATGTGATTTACCCTAAAATATAACAATTTTAGGCTTCTATATAGATTAAGTAAACATATATTTATTTTCTCACGTGGACACACAATTTAAGATGAAGCCAACATATGATAAAAAACAACAACAATCCAAACTAGTTTGTTAGGACTAGCCCAAATAGGTTGTCGTGCAAAGTGGTAAGTCTATTTGGGCTAGCTAGCCTAAACGATATTGCCAACACCAAAAGACAAGAAATAAAAAATAAGAAACGCGCATACTTTTCAAGATAAGAGAGAAAAAATGAACGAGGGAAAATAAAAAAATGAAATGTTAAAGATATATTACAGCTGTAATCAGCACATGTGTAACATCACTCGATAAATCTTAGCAAAAAGAACTCAAAGACACCAAATAAGACTATTATTGAAGTCAGGGTGAACCATATGTTCCATCCATATTTTAATTTTCTTCTTTGTTTAATCCATATTCTTTTTAAATTTATAATTTAATTTCTAAGCATCTGCTCAAATAGATTGACCTATCTATTTAGGATAGGCCTAAATAAAATTTTCTTGTCACAATTCAAAACTAAAAAAAAATACAATTTGGGCTTGACGTAGTATCTCACAAATTTCTAAAGGTTGTCAAACACCTTAAGGCACAATTGTTATCTCTAATAAATTCAGAATGGTGTCGTACTAACCTACTTGTACACATAAATTATCAATACAACACTACCTTTCCTTACAACATTAGATTCAAATCTTAGGTTCTTTAGAGCAAAATACTTTGTTTGAAACCGTGTGAAAAAGAAAACCAGAGTAGAATGGGCCTGGGCCTGGTCTCAAATCAAGAGAGGAGGTTGAGCACTGCCCAAGTTAGAAGGTCCATAAGAATATATAATGTTTAATTGGCTGCAGGGTCTATTATTGGTGGGGGTTAAGAGATAAGATATGGCTGTTGACAGTCATAACTCATTAGAATTTCTGGCTCTGCTTACTTTGAGACTATGCCATGACCTATTATCATAACGCAAAAGATTTTGAGGGAAAGAGTATGACTAGAACTGGACAAGCTGCAAATGGTTAACTTTTTTTTACCACGTCACCAAAAGTAGGTGCGTTATTACAGCCTCCTGGGCTAGCTCAGGTGATGATCAGTAGTGGTTTGGGCACGGTTGAGAACAGTAGAGCTATATGCCTAAAACAAATTGTATGGTTGCTTCAAATATCAAAGCAAAAATCATTTTAATATCATTCTAAGAAAAACACTAAAAAATAACCTCAACAAAACCATCAAACAGTCACCAAATGCATGAAGACTCGGGCAGACATTCCTATGCAAGTGGAGCTTTTGAAGATTTTAACGGCAGAGGTAAAAGGCATTATTGATGTATGGTTTACTCTTGAAGATCTCGCTAGCATCCACTTTCAGACAAGTAGTTGTTTATTTTCTTATTTGAGAGAAAAAAAGAAAAGAAAAGAAATAGCAATGAGGGATTTAATTACATACTTATATAAGTGCCCGCTTAAGAGAATAATTAAGATTTAAGGATTATTCCGTGCATTCTGTGGCACACCATACTTATATATATATATCGGAATTTAATTCAAAATTAAGGAACTAAAGACAGAGGGGCTTCTGCCAGTAAAAAACATATGAACTCAAATAATTGAGTCATCATTGACTAGCATTCCGACATCATATATCTTCAAATGAGTGAATGTTTAAGAGTAGGATTCAAATTATTTTTTATTTAAAAATATATCAAAATAATATTTTTTATTTTTTTAAAAAATTGTTTTTAATTTTTTTAAAAAATTGTTTTTAATTTTAACATATAAAAACTATCTAAATATATTTTCTTAAAAATACTTTTAAAAAAGTGAAACACCTACAGAGTTATCGTCGGTCATAGGTAGACACAAGTCTCATCGTGGATGACTGGACAGAATCGCAGCTCCTAGCTGGAAGCCCAACATAATCTCTCTCTATTTATAGCGATTGCTTGGGAAAATGTTACGTGAATTTCCAATTAATTTAGACGTCACCAGCTGTAGATAATGGAAACAAAAGAGCTGGTTGACGACGGCATGCTTCGTGGAGGAAAGTGAAGTGGCAAGACAGGGAATTTAAGGAGACTATTCTCTTACTTGCAATCACATTTGCTCTATCTATGCAAAAGTATAATTTCCTACCATAATTTGGAAATTTATCAACCGAATTTTTATTATCTAACATTGATTTAACTCAAATTTATTAATATATTTTAATAATGCTCTTAAATTATTATCAATTTTCTATATAAATTCAAATCCCTTTTATTTACTTCAACTTTCAACTCAACAATAAAATTAGTAAAATATAAAACGTGCCCATTAAATAAATCATTATTTATTTTATTACAAAACACCTAAGTTACAAAATTAATCAAACTAAATTTCATCCAATTGCCAACAAATATAACTTTTCAAAGTTTTAAACAAACCCTAACATATACAAATTATAAATTATCACAATAAATTTCTACGAAAAAAATGTAAAACAAGTAAACAAGTAAACACATAAACAAACTACATATACCACAAAAATATACAATAAAAAATAACATTTTAAAATTAAGTTCAAACAAAACAATGAGCAGTTTTGCTTACTTGTTGAATTTGAACATGAATATTGACAAATTGAGTGTTAGGATGATCGGATTTGTAGTGATGAGAGCTTGATTTATGATCAAATAGAAGGGAATTTGCTGTTTTTTATAGAGAAAAAATAAAGAAGAAGAAGAAGCAATAATAAGTAAGTCGCTTATCAAGTCATAATTTAAATATATTACTCCCAAGATTATTATACATATAATACTATCTATAAATGATAACTCATTATATCTTTTTTAAAAATAAAAAAAAAACTCTTTCTTTTCCCATTATATTTTTATCGACATAACATTAAACTGCTTTATCAATAAATTTAATGACATTGATGAAAATTTTGTCCTTGATATTTCTATTTCTATTTATCAATTTTCTGCTAGTGAATCACATGCTATTCCATGTATGTCCTTGTCGAACATGAGTTCTTCATCTCTTGAATCAAAAGCTTGTTAAGAAGTAATATGTATCATTAATAATATGATGATCATTTGAGGTTTTTATGGTCTTAGGTTAGAGCATGTGATTGCTAATATGATAATAATTGAAGGTTTATATGGTCGTTAACTTTAGGATCCATAAAATTAGTCGAGATAAGTACAAGCTGATCTGTACACCCATATTAATAATAATAAAAAAAATTGTTAAGAAATATTCGATAGGAGACAAAGGCAAAAAGGTAAATAGAAAGGCAAAGAAAAGTAGTACGTATCATTATTCCCAGTAGACATCATCCTGAATACTATAGTGATTGAATGGACAACTCTCACAATGTGTTGAAAATCTCACCATCTATCACGCACGAAGATTAGAAACTTGGACGCGGGAGTTTAGCCGATTTTAAGCTGGTTATTTTAAAATGGCATCAAACTTTAATAAATTGAGAAGAGGCCTGAATCAACGCTGTAGGAAGACTAATAGCTCCCATCGATAAATAATAGGCGGTATATCTCTGAGGTTTATCTAGCTTTTATATATATGTGATTTACAAAAATTAAATTCACTTCTCTAGCTTGGCAAGTCCACCTTTCTATTTGGATCAGCTTCATGATAATAAATGAGAGGTTTATCTCTGAGGTTTTTTGTTTTCTTTTCGGACCGGGAGCATGAAAATAAAAGTCCTCACAAGAAGTGTGCTTCAAGAATAGGTTTGAACTTGTGTTCTGACCCTTTCCGGAATAGCGACCTCTTTCACCACCTCGACCAATCAATTGTTGGTTTTAGGTTTGAAGTTGATCACTAAAGAAAAAACAGTTTGCTTAAGAAGTTAACAAGGCAAAAGAGATTTAGGCAGAGTTAGTGAAAGAATTGGAAGCCCTTTACTAGATTCTGCTGCTATCCTGCAACAAAGAGGGATACGTTTACTGGACGATGGACATCACTTCGAGAATTTTCGACGCATCAGACATGCCACAAAGACCCAACATTGTCGATCCTCAAGCATGCCATGCACCCCGAAACTGAGGGTAATTACTAGGGCCCACTACTCTTGGACACGTGTTATCACCAAAGGCTTCCACCCACTTGACCCCAGCTCCTTGATTCTTTCTCCAAAATCATTTCCCTCACTTTGACATTTCCTACTTGCCAAGAACTTGCTGCGATGAGCATGAAGGTTAGAAGTAGAGCACGTTATCAGAATTTCTCACTTTAAATGTATTTTGATGCCTTTTTATGGCCAGGCTGATCAAACACTCTCTACACTTGTTCTTGTGATGATCTTTTGGATACTAACATTTTTGTTTCTTGCAAACAGATCTTCAACTGGGTGCAGAGGAGGTTTCATCATGGCACCATCAAAGGTTTGATATTCATGATTTAGTCGCCGTCTAACCTAATATATTAGATCGAAATGAATTTTTAAATGGTAGAAAAGTCCCATTGGCTCGGTCTTATGTTTTTTTTTTTTATTATTATAATCATCTCGTCCTTCATATACGAGTGCCTTGTTGATTTTACAATAACCCCCTAACACGCTTGAGTTACAGAGCAAACGTTACAACAATTCGTTTTGGGTGACTTGTTCTGCAGTGCAAAAGCATTAAAATTAAAATTATTATCATTATTACTACTTTTTGCCACACTTGTAAGTGTTGTTTATATAATTGTCCAGTTAAATGGATGAGGTTTTGAACAGATGGGCTCGCTGGAAATGTGAAGAAGGCTGGATCCATTACAGAAGAGACTGACAAGCAAGCATTGCTGAAACAAGCAGCCCTGGTGGACGTGCTTGATGATTGGAAAGATGGAATTTTGAAAATTGGCACGTTAGGTCTTGACCCTTTAATACCTTTTAACCAGCAAAATGATCAGTATTTCATTTGGGAAAGGGACGAAGAAGGTCAAGAGGAGGGAGAAGACGAACGAAAAGAAGAAGCAAGGGAGCGAGAACAGTACTCAGTTGATGACAATGTTGAAGACGAAGAAGTGAGCCCTTTGATAAGTGCAACAATTGACCACAGTTTTGAGAAAATTGGATCAAATTCTCTGACATATGGTGCCATAACCAACTCTGGAATCGCTGAGCATGAGCAAAGAAAAAACAGAGGAGAAAGAATAACACTGGCAAAACTGTTCTTGGAAGATCCTGACATGGAAAAGAAGCCGGATTCTGCTGAAGTCGAGACAGGACCAGGAAATAAAAAGCCGGTTGGCTGTGCCAAGAGCGGCCTCTGCTTTGCCAAGAAGCTCATACGCCCTCGCGCTGTAGAGGATTCACGTCCAATCAACAAATTCAACCAAGTATGGATACTCATCTCATTGGGTGACACAATTTTCTTCAAGGTATATCGAAGTAACACCTAATTGATTTTGTGATTTCCAGTTGATGAGGAGAATGTTGAAGAGAAAAATTCACCCAGAATTTGATGGGAAGGGAAATAAAATAGACAATCAAAAGAAGTGTGGCGTTATGGATGTTCATATTAGCAAGGGAAATAAATAAATCCGAATCCATTTCTCTGCTCCAAACCCCATCAGGTACTCGCTATTTCTCATATCTCTAATATCAGCAATTATGTGATTGTTAATGTCTAAAGAAGACCAAAATCACGAGTACTCTTTCATCTGACAGAATAACGTAAAATAATTTCATCAATTAAATAATTAATCCATGCTCGCTTAATCGTCACATTCATGTCTACTTAAACTATTAAGACAAAATAATTAAGGCATGCACTTATTACGTGACATGCATCCAGTGAATCTGTGCATCTAATGATCATGTTAGCTTCAAGACACGACTTAAAAATATGAAACGGTCAAGTTGTATATAAATCATTTTAGTACAATAGAGATAATTACAATTTGTTTAAGCATCCAATCATTGGCTGGTGTGTCAAATTTTGTTTTAGCAGCATGACCACCGGATTATCTAACTCTGCTATATAGGGGATCTGATCTCCAATTTCAGAGTGGCCTAGATTCTGTATCTTTTTGTGTAATTCGGTGGTAAGCAATGAATGCCACTTGATTCAAAAACTGATCCACTATACACTGCCTCCCTGTCATTTTCCTTGGATTTCATGCGGGTAGCAATCATCAATAGGATGATGGGGTTCCTCCTAAGAAAATTCTGTAAGCATAAATCCAACGGGGAAGCCATCAAATGAAAACATTCCAACTAGCTTTCTTGTGAACGGCAATGATCAAACAATTCTCCTCCTCAAATTGAGTCCAACTCTGGCCCGGTGTAATAACTTGATTGGGCCAGCGATGCTTGCCAATTGACAGGGAGGGCATGCACACCGGCATCATTTTCTATCCACAATCCATCGTTACATAGCTTGTAGCCTTACAATTGCTAGTGCCATAACGATTGGCAACGTTACATGCTAACATTCACTTACCGTAACTGGTGTTGCAGGTCCTACCATATGAGCTTTCGGGGACGATCTAATTTCCTAGAAATGGATCTGGGTATTGTTGTTAATTTTCTTTCACTTTTTTGGATTTCGTGAATGTTGTCAACACATTAACAGGCTTTGATTTGTTGACGGATCTTCACATTGTGATGCATGTCTTGAATTAGCAAATTATTGAACTTGTGCGTGACAGTAAGCATATATTTTCTTTTTATTAACGTTGATGTTCGGGTCAGTTTGTGCATACCTCAACTAATTCTACTGGTCCTAAAATTAACGACCATGTAAACTTTCAGTGACCTCAAAGTTTATGCGACTCAGACTAGTGATCTCGAGAGAACAAACCTAAAATCTGACCAGTCGAGCTGCACCCTAAGGGTTACAGTAAGCATATATTTGGACGATGGGGAGGTGCTTTATTAGGGACAAACACATGCCTCTAAAGTTTTTACCCTTTCCCAGATCAACAGACCGTTTAGTTAGTTTGTGTTTTAACCATTGTTGAAGTGCTCAGCACCTCTTCTTTTCGCATCCTTTTTCTCATCGCTTCATTTAAACTTCCAGTTCCTGCGTTAGTGTTCCAAAGTAGTGTTGAATAAGCACCAGAGCAGATTCCTTTCTTGAAATAGGAAATAACTAATTGCATGCCCCGTAGTTCCACGCAGGTTCTATCACTAATTGTTTTCCAAAAAAAATCCTCATGCTTCTCTTTCTCAACTCGATCGATATCAGTATTCTCTCTTATTTTTTATTTTATACAGTGTAACCAAAAAGTCATGGGTCATTAGAGAAGAAATCTGGTCTTGAAATCCATTATTAAACCAATGACCCATACCCAGTAAAATACGAAGTGATTTTGAGTTTCTTAGGCCCAATTCCATGTGTCAAACCACGCAAATTCAAATAAAAAAACCACGAGCTACAAGAACTTCATTTGTGATCATCTCTTTAAATTATCATTCAATGACTTATTAAGCCAAAGAGAATCAGTTTTCCAATCTCATCCTTATTCAACTGGATCCATATGAAATAGCCCTTAATAGTCATCAAATGATTGCAACGAGGACACCGAATCGAAGGGGAAAAAAGCATACACCCATTCTTAGATCAATCAAAATCTTAAGTAAATTTAAGAAATTGAGAGATCAAAATACTTGAATCAGAACAAAAGGATCAAATCGAAGAACCAAATGAGGCGTAGGAACCAATGATCGAGACTCGGTTGGGCTTTGATAACATCTCTCCCTCCCTCCCTTCAGTGCTTGTCTTTTTTTTATCAGGGCTAGAGCTGTCTTGTCCCTATGTTAGAGTGCTGCTGGTTATGGGTAGTGTTTATACTTATATGGCAGGTCATTCTAGGATTTCCTCAGTGTTTTTTTCGGGAGGCTCGAGCTTGAATTGCTGGGCCTTTAGCCTGGTGCGCCTAAGCCAACCAATTGTCTAGGGTTCAATGGAAAGTCTAGCCCAACCATTTGTATGAATTAAGCCCTTTAATTTTAAATAGTAATCCATCCACTACTGCCACCTTCTGTCTTGCTTTCAAAAGCCCTTTAATTTATGGTTTCTAGAGTAGTCTATATCAGGGATTATCACAAAACCCTCGTATAGTTTGATATGAATTTTATTTTTTCTCTATAGTTTCATAAATTATATTTTATATCACAGGTCAAACAAAAAATACAAATAAAATGTAATGTTGGGGATGTAAACTGCTATTGAACATGTAAATTATATGATGGAAAATGTAATTTACAAAAGTATGAAGAAAAAATAAATTTCAAATCAAATTAAATGAGGGAGTTTTTCTAATTATCTCTATATATTATAATTATTTTCTCGCCATGTTTAAACTAATCGGGATACAAGAACTAAAATTAAATATAAAAAAAACTACTATGGATTGTGAAGTAATCCATTATAGATTACAATAATGTTTTTTTTTTTTTGTCTTTTTTGTTTTTGAGTTAATTTTATCATTTGATGTTGTGTCTATTGAACTTAAGATTTACATTTTTTTTTTTTGTATGGTTATTTTGATCTTGAAACAACAATTTGTTATTGGATTGGTGGTTGGTTTCACAAAAAAAATTGATTTCTTGGAAAATCAAGAATAACATGCCTTTTTATATATAGAAAAAGGTGTCAATTTTTGTTCTCTTTATTCTTTGTTTTAACCTTTGGTCATTGATTATTATTTTTCAATTGGATCCCTTAATATTGTATTGTTTGCATTTTGAAGTTGATAATTTATGTTGCACATGTGGTATAAACCTAGTAGAAGTTTTGCATCCACAGTAGATTTAACAAAGGAGACTAAATAAGGTTAAATTAAAATAGAATATACATGTGTCTAATAATATGAAATAAATTAAGAAATAATATTTTTGGTATAAGAAATATTAGACATAGTAAAGTTTGTGCCTAGACTGTGGAAATAAACTAAGGTAAAAAGAAAACTTATCCAAACAAAGAACCAAAGGATAAGATGACAATGACAAGTTTAGAGAACCTATAAATATATGAATAATATTCATTTTTTAATACTTTGGTCGGTCATGAAAGAAAAGAGAAAGAAGATTAAGAGGTTAATTGGATAAAACTTGGAAACATCTACCATAAAATCACAAAGAGAGGTAGAGTAAGAGGTTAAAGAAGGATTGAGAGTGCTTAAACAAGTAAAATTGAAAGAGAAATCAAGTTTTTTTGTGTGTTAGGGATACAATTTTCAAATAAAAAAGGGAAAAATAAGTGATTTTGGTGGGTTTCATCCAAACTTTAATCTTCCATTTTCATCTTATTAGGAAGGTAATATATCCTCTCAAACTCGATTTTTGTTGTGTTTTCTTATTGTGAAAAGTTTGAGACTTTTAGTGTAATTTGAAATTTGTCTTGTGTTGTTTGTTTGTGATGGGTTGATTGTTGATTCGATAAGAAATCAACTCTTAATTGGATGAATAAATAGTGGGCAAGGTTTCAATTTAAGAAACAAATTGAAGAAAAACTATCCTTTTTTATATAGGGTTCACCCAAAATAATAAAAGAAAGAGAGAATTATTAATTTAGGATTTTATTGGGGTGTGTTTGATTGACCAATTGATGAGCGGGTGAAGGGTTAATTGAGAGAAAATAGAAAGAAAACATACCCTTATTTAAATGAAAGCATTTAGCTAAATAAAAAAAGGGACTAGTGTGTTTGAATAAACTAACATTGAAAAGAGTAGAACTATAATCAGTTAATAATAGGATGATTATTAACTGATTAAAAATCAAACTTGGTTTTAAGCATTTTAAGAAGAAGAAAACAAATCCTTCTTTTTTTGGTATTTTTGACCAAAAGGTACAAGGATTGTGTTTAAGTAGTGAAATACTTCATTTATTGATTTGTTTATGTAAAATAAAGTTAACGTGATGATATCATAATGAAGAATTTTTAATCGATAAATTACGACCTTTTGATATATGAGAGATTCTATTGAAATTTCAACAATCTAAGATTTATATATATATATATCACTCTAAAAATTTCAATATTCATAAAAAAAAATAAGTAATGATTACATGTAATTATAGAGGTCGTTGCATGTGATCTACTTTTATCACCGTTGAAGATATTTCTTAGTATCTTTAGATTTGTCTCGTCAATATTTTTTTTTATGATATGAATAATGTCATAATCAAAGCTACTATGTGATTATAGAGCTTATTTCTTTCTCTCTTTCCTCTAATCTCATTTATTGTAATTGCTCACTTGTCTTGGATGATGCATAAGGGTCATTTAGTCCATTATTCATAACCTTTATCGATGTCGTTAAATTCTTTTCATCAAGAATTTCTTAAAGATACTGGAGATGCCATCACAGAGCTTTTATGTGTCCCCTAGTCGGGGTTCGATTCTCTACTTTATTCTTATTGTAATTTATTATAGCTCATTTAAATATTCCTTTAAATCTTGTATTTTCCATTCATGACAATTTTTAAATCTCATATTTTCCCATTACATTTATCAAATTACTCCATTTTTCTATATAAAATTTTTTTGTTTTATGTGCCTCCCATGCACTCTAAACTTTTATTATATTTTATTTGATCAAATAACAAATTGCCCCTCAAAACATGATAATAACAAAAAGACATCATTATGAAAAGATGAAACATCCTTTTAAGGCTAGTTTTAATTGTTTAGCTTCCAAATGCATTTTGGTCATTTCATTATGTTTTTTCCTATTTTATTTTTTATATTTGGTCAAATATTAAATTGCCCTCCAACTGACCAAGTCATAACTAAAAAACATCATTGTGAGAATATAAAAAATGTCCTGTAATGTTAATTTTAAATGTTTTGCTTCTAAAAATATACTAGTTGTTTCACTGAACAATTGAAACAGAAAAATATGTGTTTGTTCTCGGTAAATATAGTAATAACTAATAAACCCAGTGAAAAAGACTTCAATTCTTTAAATATCCCGTGTTAATTAATCCTTTTAGTGTAAGGGTCAAAACCATCAATAGACACTAAAATCCCTCCCCAATTATCTCTTGCTAATATCTCAGGTACATGTCGAGTTAAACTTTAAGAACACTCGGGTTATCAAAAGGAGCATATGGTTTTCCAATAATATAAGGAGGAGTAAGTTTGTGGGTCTAGCTACAGTAATATGATTTTGATCACCGAAGTCCAAATTATCTGAATTATCAACATGATTTGATTACTTACCTAGCTCTCCTTTTGTTCTGTGTCGAACACTTGATGCCCTTTATCAGCACTGTGAATTGTTTGTGATATTTGCTTTGCCGAATAACTTTTCCTCCTCGCAAAAATCTTACTCTGCCGACGCAATAGGAGATTAAAAGAGTTGAAGATAATCTGCGAGATTTTTGGGATTTGCTACCTTCTTGAGATTAGACATGGCGAGGAAGCATAATTCACCGACTAGCAGATAGCAAAGTTTGCAATGGGACATGCTCAAAAAAAGCCAATCAGAACCTCAGCAGTGCATATATCTTTATCTAGTTTATCAAGGGATCGACTGTAAGACAAAACAGAATCTAGTTATTGATAGGACTGATTGCATGGCATGATGATAACGTTTCCTTTTCCCCATAAAATTATTACTTGTGGACACATTAAGCCCCGTCAAGGCTTGCTCGGTAACCCTGTGTTGCTAGGGTTTCTCAAGCTATCACATCAAATCTTCTTCTCTGTCATCCATGTACACGAGCACATTCATTAATACGTGTGTCAGTAATTTAATAGTTTCTTATTCATTTTCAATTATAAAATAATAGATTAGATTTTTTTTTATAGCATCGCTTATGAATATAATGACCAGTCACTACCCGCCAAAAGCAAAGCGTGGAGAGAGAAGTGAAGAACATCTCAATTAAGCAGCCATAATAACATGGCAGATGAGCTTGCAAAACAAGGTGTTACTCGAAATTGTAAATTAGTAGCTTGATTTTCGATAAAAATAAATAAATAAATCAAGTTGCTTATAAATGTTATGATTACCATGGAGATTTTCAGGTTTCTGATATTTTGATTTAATTAATTTATGAGGGCTATAAAGCTCATGGTTTAAGGAAGTGGACCGTTGGTAATCGATAAGAGATAAAATTTGGCAAATGATGGATCTCTATCAATTCTCAACCACTACACCCTCTAGTCTTTGCCAGGCTTTTGCTTAAATATAAATAATTAAAATAAAAAACCATCGGCACGTAATCTCTTGTGGTCCTGAGCCCTAACTTCTGGAGTGAAGATTTAAAGAAGCATATTTGAAACTACTTCGATCTAGATTATAAGCAAGTTGTCATTGTATAACACCCTTAAAGAAACAAAACATCATCACTTCCAGCAATAGACTAATTCATTAAACAAGGTTTCCATCTTATAAAACATATCAGATTGAAAGGACTTGAATTTTGATGTTCCTTATCCAAAAATTTATATATAGGAAGTCATCTCATTTTGTTCCTTCTGCTTAGACTTGTTATGCATGTCACGATCTGTGTCTATGGATCCAGAGCACGGCACGGGGAGGATCTCGCGGCTTTAATAATCATTAGTACTTTGGTTATGTATCTGGTGGTAGGTCTTTATCGATTTCATTGAGAGAGAGGCTTGAATTCTGCATTAGATCGCTGTCGTTGCCTCCATATGCTCTTAATATATATCGCCTGAGCCGGATGAAGCTCTCCGATTTCTCATCAAAATCTCTTGCATTAGATTACTTTAGTGTTTAAGTTTTATATATTCGCCGTCATATTTAACTCCACATGATTGGTTCATAGTATATAGTTACAGAGCTTGCAACTGTCACCGCATTAAATTAGCTTCTGGGTCACAGCAGCTGGATTTAAAATTGTGTATTACATGGAGCAGTCTCCTGTTTTGCTTCTAGGAAATGGCAAGAATATTTAGAATATAATTTGGAGAAGAACTTTTGCCTTCACCAAAAGGCATGTAAAGCCCCTCTCGCCAAATGATTCTGATTGTCTTCACATGATGAAGCATAGATCGATCGATAGACGGGCGGTCATGGAAATAATATCAATCTGCATAGATCTCCAATCTAAGAAACGTCGTGACACGAGTAGCAAGGATGGGGGCCTTGGCACTGCAGCTGTGGCTGACTCAGAACCTCACTGATCATCGTTCACACCACCAGTTGCCCAGAGTGCAGATATTCCTCTTCTTCCCAACTCAGGTCAACTCGGTCGTGTGTGTTTTAGTTCCCTTCATGATGATGCTGAAAGAGATGCATGGCTGCTGGACTCGGGTGACATGGACCACATGACAGTGGGATGAGGTCTGCTTGTTAATTTTTAAAAATACCACGTCCATGAATTATATATGGCACTCGAATCCAATAGAATAATCTATTGAGTGAAGGATAAAAAACCAATGCCAACATCAAGACAATCAACAACGACTGTTCATATTTTATTTTATTCACGTTTGGGCTATAAAATCGTGTAAATTAACATGTTATTGGGTTTCTTGTAAAATTTAGATGAAAGGGTATAATAATAATAATAATAATAATAATAATAATAATAATTGTACATATATCTTCTAAACACAATAAATAAATAAAAAACATTCAAAAAGCACTAGTTAAATGTTTTTTATGTGTCGACTTAGAAATCACATCTTGATTGTTTATATCATTGTCCCATGAAGACAATGGTGTTCAGTTTGTTTAACGTAAATGAAATTACTATTTTATTATTAAAAAAAATATAATAAACAGTTTTAGTTTGACAATTAACCATATATTATTTCAATATTCATTGAGCACAAGTGTTATATCATATGTTTCTTAAAAAAGTAATCTGATCTCTGCCTAGCTAAAACGAATCACGGTTTCTGCATGAAAACCCCCAACGATAGTGGAGTGGGGCTAGCATGGGTTCCGCCTCCACATGACCACCATGGCGATGGTTTTATCCCTTTATTTGTAGCACAAAAATGCATGTCAAGTATGTTACAACACCCTACCTTTTATATTGATGGAGCTTTTGAGTGATATTAAACATATACATTAGACATGTAATGGGCTGAGCAATGACGAAAAATAAAATCATGAAAGACAAGCAAAGAGAGAGAGGAAAAGGAAAAGTAAATCAATCTCATCCTCAAGAATAAGTTAAAATTTGAGATTACAAATTTCCAAATGATAGGTCACACAAGTTGAATAATGTTTTCAAACAATTGTTAACATACTAGTCCTAGTTGCCAACTCGATAAGGATTTTAGGTCGTCGCGTTGCTAGTTCAATCCTAAATCAATGATTGAGCTGATAAATGGAGGAAAACCTAATTTGTAAGTGATTTTTGTGGGTTTTTCTTTCAGAAATCATATTTGGGCTAATAATTCAAAGGACTGGATTTATTAGAGTCAAAGTTTAATTACGAGTTTCTGATTCAATTGGTATAGATTTTCCTGAACCAAATTGAACATAACTAATGCTAAGGTCATAGTTGATTAAGCAAAGTAAATGTTAAAGGTTTGTAATAGGGTTGTCAGTTTTGTTTCGTTTCAGTCGAAACGGCTGAAATATTTTGTACCATTTAAAAAAATAAGATAAGACGATGTCATTTTTATCTCGGTTTAAATTTTAGATTTTTCGGCCAAATATCAGTTAAAACATGCCGACATCATTTTGCTTGTGCCGTTTCGGCCTAAAAAATACAAATAATTAAATTGAACCCCCCTAACTCAAATCCCTAACTTGTTCTTCCCACGGCAACACCCTCATCGGTTCTACAAAAATTCTTCCCATGGCAGCACCCCCATCGTTTCTTCTTCCACGACAGTGACTGATGGGCACCCCCTCTGAAAGGTACACATCTTTTTATTAGTTATAACCGAAGATCGAATGCCAAAATTTATGATAAAGATTTCCTTTTCATCCTTTGAATTTTTAGATGCAGAAAAAGATTTGTTTTGCTTCTTCACTGCCTCAGTGGCTTTTTAATGAATTTGTGGGTCAATTTCTTCCTCACACGTCCACTTATGCCTGTGAAAGTTCTGCAAAACTAAAATGGAATTTACTTCACCAGAACAACTAAACGATGTCTTATGTGATGCTGTCACTGATAATGGTATTATTAAGATCCAATTTACGTTGTTACCATGGTGATTGCTATAGTTCTCTTGTGGTATGTTTGATAAAGATTAAGAAAGTGAAAACAGAGAAGACCTTTAGGATGGCTTTATCTAGTGGGATGAAGCCTAATAGTTTGGCATGCATTATGATGATTAGGTAGATTAGTTCTGAGAAACGATCAAGTTCTTGATGGGTTTTGTTTATATGAAGAGGTTGAGAAAACAATATGATGGCTTTATTTCTTTGAAGGCTGCAGACTCCACTTCCTTGATTAGGAAATTGATAAATTCCTTGTGTTTTTCCACATCCGAGTTTACCTAGCCAATGAGCATGCATTTTGTCATCATTGAGTAACAATTTGTGAAGACAATGAGTAGAGAAGTTTGCAACTAACTTACAGCAGAAAGATAAGAGGATCGATTCTCAATTTCTCCAATCATGCTAGGAGTAAATGCAACTACTGGATTGATTCAGTTCTTCATGTGGGCATCTCTCCTTGTAAGCAAATAGCCATCAATTCCCATTGCAAACAGAACCAAACATCTCACCTCAAGCACATAATAAACTATAATAGTGTGCTTGAGCATTTTAATGATGTAGAGGATATTTGATTTATATTTATTTTATTTGAGGACATTTCACTTTCATAATATTTTGGAATTTTAGAGATGTTTCTAATTTTGAGATTATGTTTGTTTGTATTATATAATTTAAAGTTAATTTATCTTGAATTTGAATTATGTTTGTTAAATTAATATTTTAATTTTTTCATAAATGAATAGTACAATCCCAAAAAACACGCCGAAATACTCTAAAACCGAAATATTTTATTCCAATTGAAAAAACAAAACACTAACCGAAACGAAACTTACAACCTTGATTTGTAATGGATAAGAACACCAATGGAGAGACATTGGAACTTGAAACTCTCTTCTTCTTCTTCTTCTTCTTCTTCTTCTTCTTCTTCTTCTTTTATTTAATTTCCACTCGTATTTACACCAGTTGAAACATGTTATGACATATATAAATAAGGGACACAATATTTGACAATCGACTTTTAAATTATATATATATATATATATATATATATATATATATATATATATATATATATAGATATATATATATATAAAGAAAAAAAAAACGACACCCAAGAGACAGACTAAAGACGACATGATCATATGGTGGATCAAGGTTAAGATTTGCAACCCCATCACGGAGAAGTCTTTTTCTCTTTTGTTCGATCCACACTAGACATCCAGAACGTAGTTTTGGACACGTGGTACAGTGGGCTTATAGCAGGAACGTCTGGGCCGCACCTTAACGGTCAATGGATTTGCCATCTCACAGGACAGACCCAGTACTTCTGAAAGGTCAACTTTATTTTCATCACACGGCAGCCATTCAAACTCGTGCAGAAGTGATGCAACCCAAAAGGTCACCGTAGTCAAGGCCAATGTCTTTCCCGGGCAGGTTCGCCTACCTGAACCAAACGGAGCAAGCCGTAGATCGGACCCGAGAACGGAAAACTCCACCTCACTCTTCTTAGTCACGAATCTCTCAGGCATAAATTCAAGGGGGTCATCCCAGAAATTTGGGTCCCTTGAAATGGCCCACATGTTAACCATTGCTGTGGTCCCTTTAGGCACGTGATACCCTTCGATGGTAGTATCGGTGATGGCAAGCCTGGCCCACGAGAGAAGTGGTCCAGGTGGGTGCAGCCTCAACACTTCCTTCACCACTGCCTGGAGATACATCATTGCCGTGATATCAGATTCAGCTACGGCCCTTGATCTTCCAACAACTTTGTCAAGCTCATCATGGACCTTCGATAAAACATCAGGGTGAAGTGCCATTCTAGCTAGAATCCACTCCATCAAAACTGCCACCGTATCAGTCCCTCTGAAAATCATTTCCTATGCACAAAGAAAGTGAAACAAGGCAATATTCAGTCAGTACAATAACCCGCTAAAAAACAGAATAATTGCTTGTTCCCGAAATAATTTATTTGCATGTCCATCCACTAGCACACATAGCAATAGTAAGTTACATGTTTGGACAAAAAAATATTATAGGGATGTCCATGTGTGCCTGCTTACTTACCCAAAGGACGGCAATCATATCGGAGTCCGATAATTTATCGTGGCCTTGAAGAGACAGCAAAACATCGACGAAATCCGGGGTTTCATTTCCGGTTTGAGCTCTGTGTTCAGCCATAATTCGGCTAACAAACCGGTTCACTTTTGGCACGAGATTTGAGCATCTGAATCGGATTCTTTGAGGGTCAAAATCTACCAGCCAAGGAAGGTGGTCTGTCCAGTTAAGTGTGCCCAGCAAATCGTACCCCTCATCAACCAGAGCTCTCAGCTCTTCAACTTCACTATTGCATGACTCCAATTTATACTCGCGTCCAAAAACGGAGCACATCATGTTATTCAGTGAAGCTCTTTTGAGTATCCCGCGAACGGTGAAACTACTCCTTCCATGGTCACTGAACAGGGAAACCATTTCAGAAGCGATCTGGCATCGTTGAGACACCGCAGCTTTGATTTGTTTGGGGCAGAAAAGGTGCGTAGAAGCTATTTTTCTAAGGGCTCGCCAGTAGGCACCATAAGGGGCGAACCCAATTGCTCTGTTGAACATGAGGCTATAAGCAGATTCTTTAACCGGACGATCCGCAAACACCGAACTGGTCAATATTTCTCTAGCCACATCAGGATTGCATGTCACGATAACACGAGTATCACCGAGGCTAAACGCCATGAGCCTCCTGGCGTTGCATGCATCTGCCGCTGCTGCAATCTTGTGATGGGCTAAGGAGGTCATAAGCCGCATGCTGCCTATAAGAGGCAGTCCCCTGGGACCTGGAATTGGCTTAGAAGTTGTGAAGGAGGTATTTTTGAGTCTGTATTTGCCCCAGGCTGGACCACCTGGGTATGCCCAGTAAATAAGGGTAGTGGCTATCCAAGCGAAACCCATGATCAGAACCGACCATGCAATATTTTCCTGTGTAAAGGCTCTGCATTTGGAGGCCAAAGCAAAGAGCCAGAAGCTATCCACGTCTGTTCTCATGACGGGCTAGCTAGCTCAATCAGAAGAGATTGGGGAGAGGGTGCAGGAGGGTTAATTATTTGTTGTCCGCACTCAGAATTGAAGGAGAGTACTGGCTTGTTATTCTTAGGGTCTGAATGAGAATGCTTGCTCGGATGGCCTCTATATATACATACATTCATAATAGAGATTAGAGATAGAGAGAGGGACAAGAATCTCGCGGTGATGGCGACGAAGATACAGTTTTATCGGAAATTATACCTTTTATCTTTTCTTTTCTTTTTTTTCTTAAAGTTTTTATATATACCGTCTTTCTGTATTAGACGTAGTAGATCTTTGTACCTGCTTCCATTTTAAGTGTTACGAATTATTTTTAGACTTCAAATAGTAGTTTATTTATTTTTATGCAGAGGTGGTTAATTAACATAGAACAGCTTAATAATATTTTTTACAATCATTTTTCTTTTCATCAAACTTATAATTTGAAACACATGGTAACGAAATTATAAGAAAAAATAATGTACCATTCGCCACCTTCTTGTCTACGGATATTTAACAGCCGTTTCCACCTTCAGCTCTGTCGGTAAAAATCTTTCTATCTCTTTTTTTAATATATATATATATATATATATATATATATATGCCGAAAATCCTCTGAACGGACCTGCGGTGCCACCAATAGGAGCAGAAGCATACAAAAAGCTTCTTCCAACGGCTAAAGTGGTAACATTTGAATTTAGTTAGGAAAATTACGCAGAGCTTCAGCCGCCACGATTGCATCAGCAAACGGGTAACCCTCTTCCCTGAAGCGCGGGATGAGCACACTCAAGTTTGGTTGGATGTGCTCCTCTTTTGCTGACGCTCTGCGTCAGGAGAACTGCCGTCTATGTACGCCAATCAAAGTGCTGCGACTTTCTATAAATGATGAACTGGCAAGATATTTAAGCTTTTATTAGCTTTATTTTAGGGTTTTTTTTTATGTTTTGAAATATTTTAATGGGTTGATGTTGAAACAAATTTTAAAAAATATAATAAATATTATTATGGTGTGTTTTTAATAAAAAATACTTTAAAATCTTTTTTTATTAGATATCTAAACAAGCACATAATTATTTTTAGTATCTTGTGATAACTCTTAAATAATGATTTGAAAACAAAATTAATAAATAATATGTTTTAAAAAATAAGTTCTAATAGAGTTTTTTTTAATAAAACCAATGAAAAAAATAATATATATATATATATATATATATATAAATATTTAATTTATATAATTAAATGCATGCATAAGTTTTTTAATTTATGACCAGAACTAAATTTTTTTCTCTAAAAAAACATGTTAAAAAAGCTTGTATATTCATTGTTTTTCTACCAAAATAAAACTTGTTTAATCTAAGACGAAGTGTAGGTGAAATAGCTAGCATCATCTAAACAATACAAGGCATGTTGTATCATAACCTAAGATGTTGGAAAATATAAGTTTCATGATACACAATCCTGAGAATTTTCACTCAAAACATATATGATAAAGACAATATTTTTTACTCAATATGTTTTAGCTTGGAAAGAGTTCAGGACAACCTGTCTACCAAGTTGTCAGATTCAATGCATTTGGGTTCAATTGCCAAATGAGTTAAATGCAATATGAGTTTTGCAAGATGTCAGACCCAATGTACTTGGATTCTAACATCCACCAAACCAAACATGTTAAAATTTTGATGAGAAAACATGTCATTCTTCATATCAATTTGACTACATGCATGTCTGGTTGGTTTTAGAAATCCATGACAATGGAACTTTATTTTTAAATTATAAATGTATAAAAGGTCTCCTTAAGGGTCTGTCATATTTTAAATCTTATTAATGATTTGTAAAGAATTTTCATCTCTCACTAATGATATGAAAGTGATATGTATCTCTCATTAATGTCACCAAATAAAAATGACTTTTCAATCCTCATTAACTTTATTAAAACAACAAAGTTCAAGGCATATAAATATTATAAGAGGTTGATAATGTTTCCTACTCTAATAGCTTATGTATTTCAAAATATTAATTATACCAAAAAAATAAATAAAGAAAAAATGTCAACAGAAAAAAAATATTGTTGTTGAAAATTAGGGTTTTGTTTTATTTATTGTCTTTCTCATTAAAAATTACTAATTTTATCACCGGGAGATCTACAAGTCTCACTGATAAAGATTGTTTTTGCAAGTAGCAATGCTTTTAACAGCAATTCAGTACTTCCTAGGCTACATAGAAAAGAATAAATTATATGAATTTTAATTAACATCTATCTAAACATCAAATAACTTATTCTTTGAATATACTTAGATTTTAGGACGTCATTATCATTATATGCACAAGAAAGTAATAACACGGATATAATAAATAATATTAGAATTCAAGCTGAAAACATCACATTGTAATATGAAAGCATGTAGATGATCAACTCCTCTCATTTCTATCTTTAGAATTTCTGAATCTCATTGGACAAACAAAGATAATTAGGTAGGTCCATGGAAAAAAATAGTGATATGCTTAGATTGGAGAGAGGAAGTACTTTATTCTATAAATAAATATAAATATAATAGTTTTTCAATCAAGAATTATATTAAGATGAGTTAGAGTTGCACCCAAAACTCTTTTTCCATGTACAGTTTCACAAATAAAAAAACACGAATATTATAAGAAATAAGTAGTAATTCGTGAAATAATAACAAATTTACAAGTAAAAAGGAAGAAAATACGCTTTGTAAAACAGCTGTTAGGTGAGCTGCGTCGGTTGGTTCCTAAAGCGTGAGGTTAATGTAGCTGTGCTGCGCGTAGTCGATGGGACATAGCATGAGGACAGTTAACATGGACTGGACAGTACATTTCAGGTTTGATAACACGTGGGAGTCGTGTGGTTTTATGTTGTCGGATCCCATGTAGATGGTGCACATGAGACCCTTGCCCTTATGCTCTCTCGCGGCATGAATGAGAAAGCAGAGTATTGCAAAGGTCTATAATAACACTCATCGCTGCTCAATGGCCACGTGTACGTTTCATGCAATGCCTGTATTCTTGATGGTGACAGCTCGACTTACCCGCATATCAAAGCTTCTGTCTTCATAATTAATACGGATGGTTTCACATGGAATTTCCTCATGGTTATATTCTTTTTGACGGTACATTAATCATGGACGCCTTTTTATCTGTTTTTCCTATTATAACCTTATAGTTTTTATTTATTTATGTTGCTTATTTTTCACTCCGTACCAGGGGAATTAATTATAAGAATTTTATTAGTTGTTTTATTAGGTTTATTTTAAAGAAAGATATAAGGAGAACATTAAAATTTCATGATTTATTAAAATAATAATAAACATATTTATATATGTATATATTTATCATTTATTTTTTTAATAAATCAATAAAATACCAAATATAATTTTATTAATTACTATTTAAATACCATTAAATCGCTTGTTATGATCCATTCTAATTGATTTAATCGTTAATTTGTTCTATAAAGACATATAATGAACTGACATGAGAGCTCATTCTACCTATCATCCAATTTGTATTGGACAAAATTTATTAATTTAATAGACTCTAAGTTGGGCTCTATTTTTTTATTTATTAGGAATTCCATTTTATGATAGTGTGATCTGAGGATCAAAATTTATTGATTCTTTTTGGATACGTGATTCATCCTTTCAATTTGATTGAATAAAAAATATAGATGATTATAAATATATATATTTAAAATCTTGTTTCATGTATACTAACAAGATGTTTATTTTTATATTTTAAGAATTTTATTTATTTTTATTTCAAATTAGTTTTTTTATGTTTTAAAGTTATTTTAATATAATGATATTAGAAACAAATTTCAAAAAATATCAAAATATTATAATAATATGTTTTTAAATATAAATACTTTAAGAAATAACGACAGTGGTAAATTGAAAAACAGACACAAATGCGTTCTCAACTCCGAGTGGAAAGGGTATAAAGGGATATGTCCATACAGACAGCACACATGGTAGGATATACTGCCAGCTAAGCAAATCTCAAACAACCACAATGTCTCAAGCTAGCGTGGAATGAAGGTTTTTAAGCGGGGCCAAACTGCCAAGTGCGGGACCCACTTTCGTTCTGTATTTAGCCATTGTTGTTAAGCGATTAAACAGCTTGTATTTCGATCTTGCACGATAGGCAATCCCTGACCGTTGATCATTTTGCCCCACCGAGCAATCATCCCAATCGCTCTGGTTTGAAAATGGAAAGAACAAGATAAATGAAATTGTAGTTGAGATTGATTTTCATTTTATAAATATATTCAAATAAAAAAAATTGAATTGAATAAAAACATAACCTCAAAAAAAGATAAAATAATAAAATTAAAACCAAAACTAAGAGCATATACATATAAACATGGACAAAATATAAGGACTATTTCAGAAGAATCAAAACAATTAAAGGAATTAAAATCAAATAAAAATTAAAGGAATTAAAATAAAAAATTAAAGGCCAAAATGTAAAAGAATATATGATCAATTTCAATCAAAAAATAAAATTGAAAATAATCCAAACTTCTATACCGAAATAATTAAGGGATTTAAAACCAAACCCAAAATTGAAAGAATAAAAACAAAAATGAAAGCAAGATATATACCCAATTTCAATTGAAAGACAAAATTGAAACAAATTAAAATTTTTATAATAGAAATCATGACCAAACAAAATAATCAAAAGAGGAGGGATTGAATTGAAAACACCATAAACCAATGGGATCTCCATATAATTTAGGTTGCAGGAGAGAGAAAAGGAAAAAAAGAACAATCATTCACCATCACGTTTCTGGTCACCGTGAGACGACACACGCGCCATCATGTGCAAGAGAACATGACGGCGCATCCGATGAGACGCCATATAGACATTTTCCACCACCATATGACACCACACGCTTCACCTGAATGGAACGTAGGAAGAAAACCATCGGCATGTCCAACCGACACGCCCACAGTGTTCTTCAGAAAAAAATAATATAAAACAGAACATTATATAAACACCTCTATAACAAAACTCTTGGATTTTGTCTTTTCTAAGAGCATATCCATATTTGTACTGTTCAAAAACATTTGAAAACCAGAAACACCCTTATTGACAACTCTTGGTTTTTGTCTTATTTGAGGGCAATATGATTATTTTATTGTTCATTGGAGTGTAAGAAATCAAAAATTCCTAGGGTAGTGAACTGTTTGTTGTCTGCTGACAGGGATAAAAACATGATTTTATTGTACAAAAAAACTTGAAAAAATCTCAAATACCCCCAAACAATCAAAGAATACCAACCGGTCCCATGAAAAAATAAAAAATACCCTGAGGCCTAGATTTAAATATAACGCACTAAAGGACAAAACAATAATTACACCATTACAATACATATTAATTTTTCATATTTTGCTACAATGAAAAACCCACGCTGTATATCTCTCTTTAATTGTGAGATGGCTGCCTCAAGTGGAAGAATTACATTTATAAAAATATTGATTGGACAATCTCTTTTCATAAGACTAAACGACGAGGTCCACCACACGACAAGAGATGAAGACAGATTTGTAACCATCTCAAGTTGACCCACTTGCTCATCGAAAAAGACCAGCATCGTTTGCACAAAGAATAAATATCGTAACAAAATAAGAATCGATTTACAGCAACGATTGTAAATCGATTCTTGTTTTGTTAAGATTTTTAGATATGATTTTTATGAACATGAACAAAAACCCAAGACTCAAAATAAATAAAATTCTCCTATCCATGAATTGATGATGATCACAGGGGTCGACCAAACATATCACTATATTATATATAGTTAACTGGATTAATTACTTATTCACGTATACATGCTTGCCTCCTTGCAGTTATAACGTAAGGTTTTTACTTTAGACAGCAAAACTTCCTTGAGGCTAGAGTGTTTGGAATATCTAGACCACGTAAAGAATACTTGAAGCACGAATAAGGATAGCACTATATAAAATGGAAAAATTATAATACTAAAAAGAACACCTACCAAAGGGCATTTGAATAGTGTAAGCTGAAGATCTACAGCAAATCTAATTTACCTATTATTGTTTGTAGCCTCATGGGGAAGGCCAGGGAGCTTTCAACGAAAGTTGCACCTGGGGTCATTAATTTCTTATCTGCACAAACAACAAGCATATTATATATTTGATCAGCAAATGAGGTGCGATCCGAATCTTTCATAGATGCTCTGGTATGATAAATGTTGTACAGGAAGAGACAAGTTGCCGAGGATGCTTAGAGAAATGATCCCCGCGCATCGTACACGTCAATTAAAGATATAATCATGTATAGAATCAGCAATATTAGTAGTGACCGAGGAATATTCATACGAGAGCTCACCATTCCCAAGCATTACAAACAATGACTTATTCTCGGTCCAATTTATAAAATCCCAATTGGTCACGTATAAAGGGAAATTTCCCTGCCTTGTAAGGGATGGGAGAATCGTACATTTGTTACTCAATTTGTATATCCATAGAAAACCCAGTTCGCATGAAGCCTCTTATTGAATTGGTCTTTGTGTGTGATATCATATGGATTCGTGACAATTCCAATCTATCCATCTTCCATTTCTTTTTGAAGAGCACTTAACTTGTTAAATTTGAGGCTATGAAAGAATTAATAGCGCATAGGATGCTGAAGAGTTGAGAGAAAGTCTTAATGCCTTCACAATACGAGCATATATCAGATGTTATTGGCAATCTTTTAATTCGTTTTAAGTTTCTGATTAGCAGCTCAATCATTTCAGCTGAATGGTTTTTATGGACACATTGTTTACTATTACTTAAATCTATGAGCAACTGAGCCATGGGCAGTACAAACCCTAATAGATTCCAGTCGGTGCATGTGAGTGGACTCGTGTATAATTTCAGTAAAGTGTTGGAATATCAATTTCACTTGAAACAGGATGCACAAGTGCTACCTAAATTACCTCAATCAATCAGGCATCGAGAATTTCCTTCATTCAAAAAGGAAAAGTCACGCGTGAGATAATGTCTGGATTTACCCTAGCATGGTTGTTCCAGGATAATAAAAAAATGTAGTTGTTTAGTAGTGGGATAGTTAAGGCCAAATCCACTGAGCTTAAAAAGCTCAAGAAGATGATTGGATTCGATGCCATCCAAGTCGGAAATTCCTTGACTAGCTAGCTAGCATAGGCTGGGTGGGGTGGTCTAGCTAAAAGATTCTTGACTTTTCCATTTTGTTTTTAAAATTTGAATCTTTGAATGACAAGAAGAATAACTTTTTCTTCACCTTTGAATCCGTGGTCCTTTCATAGCTGATGGTTCTTTTCCAGCTGGGCTCTTTAGGCATGCACGGTGATGATCACACAGTTCCATTGTCACTTCTGCTTGCTTTTGACCGATAAAAGCTGAAGGGGAGCCATGGAGAAGTAAATTTGGGTCCTACATGTAGATTTGCTCGTTTTGCAATATCGTTGCAAATCATATATATATATATATATATATATATATATATATATATATATATATATATATATATATATAATTACCTTATTGTTCAGGACTCCATCTGAATCATTCTTAAATTCGACGTTTGTTACATAAGGAAAACTTAGATGTTTCAGAATTCAAAACCCTAATCCATATATATAAAAATATAATTTGACCTGAAACTTGTATGTTCTTCGCTGCCCCATCCCCCCCTTCTTATCTATTCTAGTTGTTATAACATAAAGTAAGACAAGTTTGGCAGCGTGAATGGAAATTTCTGTTTGATTTTCACAATAATAATTAGTTAATTATCGTGCCTCAAATCAAATTGCTCCGCTTGTTAATATTAACGCTGGAAACCAAGAATTAGTATCGCAAATATACAAATATAAACGTAAAGTTAACTAACTAGCACAGATGTATAAAAAATGAAATGAGGAGAGAAGGCTGCAGCTGCATATATTGAAGGAGCATCCAGCTTTTGTGTCACTTTAAGAAGTGTATGGGGCATATAACCAAAGTGCAACCAATTATAGATAAACAATAACAGCATAATCTTTGGGCTAAAATTCTTGTTCTTCCTCTCAAGATTTGATTCGGGATGGAAACAGATAATATCTCACAGAACATTTGGACAGTAAATTAATATATACTTGTTTTTTTTTGTACCTTTCGCCACTTGCAGCCACCATGAACAAGATCTCTGTTGCTTCCTCTATAATGTTTCCTTTCAAGATATCAATAGGATTATAAATGGTTGGTGCCGAACAGAACTTTGTTAGGTTTATAGTTTATACTCTATTAATTAGAAAAGCTGCGGTTTTTGAAAAATTACAAACTATAACTTTTAAAAATAACACATAGAAGATGGTGCGATGTTATTATTATATTAACTATTAAACCCTTAAGAAACCAAAAGCACGGCTCAAAACTACCGTCTCAATTAAACTGGTATTCTCCAACAAGCATTTAAAGCAGTACTGCAGATGTTCATGAACTAAGAGCGTATGCCCTTTAAAAAAAAACAGCATACGCCACATAAACATATCTGGCTAAATAGCCCCCTGTTCTAAGATTCTGTTAAAGAAAGGACCACGTTCAAAGTATACCCTACATCATGAACCACTCTAATTAGCTGATGTTGAGGTTACCATCATGCGAGGGCAAGTATAATTGATTGGTTTTTAAAATCTACAGTCACATTAAGGATCAAAATCATTGTCATTGATGGATTGGGGCAGGCTATGATTGGCTTCGCAAGGATCAAATCTTGGTTCCGGCGCATTCATTGATTATGTTATGATGTGTTCTAGCTTTTACGAACTATAAGCAACGTAGAATGATTTGTTTTTGGTATTTTTGTGTTTGCGCGTGGAGGAAAAGGATCTCCTTTATGCAGCATGATTAATTTATCAAGTGTCGATGAATAATGCATCCTAGCCAAAGAACGTGCTCCACATAAAGTGTGCTGCTGAACCTTCCCGTTCTCCTGTCAAGTAAGCTCACACCCTAGTCTGCTTTAAAAAAGAATGACCTCAATCGGCTTTCCACTATGCACATGTCCTACGGCAGAGTAAATTAAATTAATCCGTATTAAAATGTTTGTCACAAAATTTCTTGCAGTCAAACGGGAGATTAACAAGACACAGTTGTGTTGACTAAGAAGTCTATTAAGAAAAATAATCAGTTGGGTCAACTTAGGGAAGTAAATTTACCTCGCAGGTGGAGTTGTTGAGGCTCATTGGCAGGTGCACGGTGGGGGCATATTTTCTTTCTTTATAGAATGGAGGAACGAAAAGTAAACGTGATCTATGAAGACTTACTTTTCACTGGGTTGAAAGTTGAAACAAGCAAGTGGGTCCTCTTTGATAAAAGATTTTCCATTTGGATTTTGCATCAATTAGTGGACTAAGGGATTTAACTATTTAAATTAATCTATGCATCAACTTAAATTAAATTCAATCTTCAAATGTTAAAGATATGCTCTTTAAATCTCTAAGATATGATCTCAAAAAATAAAATAAAGTAACAAATTTTATTAATCACTATTTCTAGATTTTTACTTGAATTTGGATAAATTATTCTTAACCCGTGAGGTCTTGATTGGATGTGCTGGTTTTGGTTAGATATAAAATATAGAAATAGAATAAGAGAAAAACAACTATGAAAAGAAGGTTTTATTATATTTCCCCACACTTTATACTGCACTGTTAAGGAGGATATATATAGACTCATGCATTCTTAGCTTGTTACATAAGATAAGGAAGAAAGAGATTCCTATTCTCTCTCCATGAATTCAGTAGCAAATCATTAAGGGGATGTAGTTGTAAATTAACTGAAGTTTCCTTTATGTGTTGAGCTACCATTTACGTTGGGATTTTTGCTCTTGGAAGTTTGTATCACCAACCATGTTTCCTTTGATATGTCCGTGAGTATGATCATCCTAATTACTCCATAATTCTGCCTTATCACTCCATAATTTGTGGGATGAATTTAATTCACATGATTGTTGCCAAGGCTGTAGCTGTGGGTTGCTAATATCCCTCTCGCAAACTGGTTCGGAGCTGAAGGCACAATTTGTCGTGAAAATAAGCTAGAAAAACCTTGAGCACTGCTTTGGTAAACATATCAGTAACCCGGTTAGCAAAGTGTACATGGAAGGTGACAAGTATCCAAGTGCAACTTGATTGCATATGAAAAGTATCCAAGTGCAACTGTTTGCATATGAAAAGATATGTTAAAGATATGCTCTTTAAATCTCTAAGATGTGATCTCAACAAATTAACAAATTGCTTTTAATCACTTTTCTAGATTTTTACTTGAATTTGGATAAGTTATTGTTAACCCATGAGGTCTTGATTGGAGCTGGTTTTGATTAGATATAAAATATAGAAATAGAATAAGAGAAAAACAACTATGGAAAGAAGGTTTTATTATATTTCCCCACACTTTATAATGCATTGTTAAGGAGGATATGTATTTAGAAGATAATATATTATATCTTGGGACCTCACCTAACAACTTAAACTCTTAGGTGAAATGGTTTCTTAACATGATATCAGAGCCTTGTTAACCCAACAATCACGAGTTTGAATCTCACCACCCTCATTCTATTTGATAAAAATCAAACACAAGGTAGTGTGGGCTTGTGTAAGTTTCAAGTTCAAAGGGCTTTCACTTGAAGGGGTGTGTTAGAGAATATTATAAATTATATCTTGGGACCTTAACTAACAACTTAACCTCGTAGGTGAGATGATTCCTTGACATATATAGACTCATGCATTCTTAGCTTGTTACATAAGATAAGGAAGGAAGAGATTCCTATTCTATCTCCATGAATTCAATAGCAAATCACTGAGGGGATGTAGTTGTCAATTAACTAAAGTTTCTTTTATGTGTTGAACTACCATTTACGTTGGGATTTTTTGCTCTTGGAAGTTTGTATCACCAACCATGTTTCCTTTGATATGTCCGTGAGTATGATCACCCTAATTACTATATAATTTTGCCCTATCACTCTATAATTTATGGGATGAATTTAATTCACACGATTGTTGCTAAGGTTGTAGTTATGGGTTGCTAATATCCCACCCGCAAACTGGTTCGGAGCTGAAGGCATAGTTTGTTATGAAAATAAGTTAGAGATATTCACTGAGTCTATCAAACCAAGTACGTGGTGCCTATTTCAGCCTGTATAAAGCTCGTTGGAGTTTGCATACATGCATAGGGTTCTTCTGATCAAACATACCTGGTTAGAATAAGTTAGTGTTTCACAAGAGCAATAGTTAGGATTATTCTAATTGTACCTGGTTTTATTATAGGAGAGAATATCTCGGTGTAATCAACACCATCAACCTGGTGATAACCTTTGGCTTCTAACCGTGCTTTGAGATGATCCGATGTACTATCTCGTTTAAGTTTCATCTTAAGAACCCATTTGGACTCAATCGCATGCATTTCTGGTGGGCGTGGAACAAATCACCATGTTTCATTCTGATGAAGCGCTGTAAGTTCATCAACTGTTGCAACTTTCCAACCTGGATCTGATATTGCTGCTTTAATGTTGTTTAGTTCACACAGTATTGCAAGATATGAGGATATTGTTAAGACACATTTAGGGTTCGGTTTAACTACTCCATGCATGGACTTGGCCAATATAGGATAACTTTTTAGTGCGTCCTTAGGTTGTGTTATCTATGTGGAAGGTTGTGGCACTGGTGTTGGGATGTTTTTGGGTTATATTTCAACATGTATCGTAGATGAATTGACATTTTATGAACAAGAATCCGTAGAGCCAAGTATAGGGTTGAGTGCAAGTTGTATCTTTGTGTTTAATATTGGAATTAGGGCTTGCAATGAGTGAACTTTTGGATACTGAACATTGAAACCAAGTTCCACATTCATGTTGTTGCTGCGTCACATTATGTATTTGGTGTAGGCCGCCTGTATTGACTATTATCATATGGGAGAGGAATGTAATTTGTTGGTGTTGACATCCAGGGGAAGTCAACTTTCCTAGAAAAGATTTTGAAGATGGTATCCAAGTATCAAATATATTTAGGACTTGTTCTGCACTCATAGAAAATGAAGAAGATTTAAATGGAAAAACAATCTCATCAAAGACAACATAAAGAGAAATAAAACATTTATGACTAGCGGGTGGAAACACTCATATCCTTTATGTTTGTCATTGTATTCTGTAAAAACACACAAGACAATTTTAGGGTCAAATATATGGTTCATATTATTCCATGTATATGGAAAGCATTTTGAGCCAAACACCAGTAGGGACATGTAATGTGGATGTGTTTTATGTAGAATGAAATATGGTGTGTCAAATTAAAGATAAGAGGATGGTTACCAATTAATCATAAATATTGTTGTGTTGCATGCTTCCACACATAAGCAAATAAGTGCATTACTATGAAACAACATTTTCATACCTAGTTCACATATTATTATGTGCCTTTTCTCAGCCATACCTGTTTGCTCTAGAGTATAGGGACATGCGATTTGATGAAGGATACCTGTGGCAAGAAAGTGCGAGGATAATCTAGAGTTAACAAACTTGCCTCCTCCATGAAAGTGAAGATTTTTTTTTATTAAACTGTCTATTGGCATACTGCTCAAATGCTAGATAGGCAGAAAGACATCAAATTTGTGTTTCAAAGATATCATCCAAGTATACTTTGAAAAATAATCAACTAAGCAAGTATAAAACTTAAACTTGCCAATGGATAAAATTGGGCAAATCCTCACAAGTCACAGTGAATCTTGTAAAAAATACATGAAGTAGAATGTTTAAAAGAAGCAAATTGAAGTTTACTTGGTTTTCGTAATTGACAACTAACACCTAAACATTATGTCCATGAAGGACCTATAAAATTAATTAATCCGTTTTTTTTTATAGAAATAGAACAACTAACAGTTGAGGATGTCTTTATCTTTTTTTTTAATGCTTGAATTTCCAATACCTGTTATAGGTATAGAAGAACTATCTCCTATTACGATAGAATTAGATCCAGAATATATATGGATATTAGTCAACATACCTGGCATTCTTGTCATGTGATTCAAAATCCTCTGTTAGAAGTCCATTTTGTTTTAGCAATGGAGTTGTCTTAGGTGAGTGCAGTATGAGCTTGTGGAATTACATCATTCTAAGTCGTTCTTTTTGAAATCCACAAGCAGATTTTGGCAATATGGTTTGTTTTTGGCAATATTGACATGTTTCATTATGATATAGATCTTATTCCATTACTGTTATATGATGTTTGTAAGGTGATGGTGGTCATTATTGTGGTGTAGCTGGTGTTGAGTTGTTTGAATAACTTGATTTTGATTTCAAAATTGTTGTGCTTGGAACCCATGTCCCGATAAAGTGAATGTGCTATTGTGATTTCTTGACATAGTACTTTGTGGTAACTTCTGTTGTTGTCCATATAATGCTAGTTGAGGAAAAGAAGCATCTTATTGGTTTGAAAACAAGTTACGATGTTGATCAAGATTTTGTTACTGTGAAATCAATATAGTGTAAGTTGGTCTTAGAGGTTTCAACATTGTAATTGTTATGTCCAAGCCAATGACAAATCCAAGTGTTTCTTCAGAGACAGTTCTAATGATCCAACCTTGAAGAAGACAATCAAACTTTTGCCAAGCAATGAATTCTCGTCAATTATGGTGTAACTTGTTTTTCAAATATTAAAATATTTATTTTTGAATAATATCTTTAATATGTGCAAGCTTATATAATATGTTTTTTATATGTATCTACCTTTTCTTTTAATTAATTTTGTGTGTGTCTAATTTTATTATTATTTAATTAAATAAAAAATTGATTTTTATGAGAAAAGTCTTTAAACACAATCGTGTCAAAGATCCGAATTGCGGGGTAAGTATCTTGGAGTATACTTGTCTCTTAAGTTTTTAAAATTTATCTTTATTTGTCATTTATAACTTTTTATTTATGTATTAATATACATAGATTTTGATTTATTTGATTACATTTATACATCATTTTTTTTATTTCACATTTTATGTTTTTATATATAAAAAATATTTTAGAATAGCCTACATATTTATTTTCTATGAAGAAAACCCATAGAAACCCATAAAATATTTTAAAAATATTTTAGAATAGCCTACAAAATTATTTTAAAAATTTGTTCAGATAGTGTAATACACTATGACTCAAAACAATTATGAATATTACCACAAAAGTTCTAAAATCGAGGGGGTAAGAGCATCAATGTTCGGCTCTGGCATGCATATCGTTGTCCGCTTAGTTACCTAATTATAATCATAAATTGGTGTTCGTAAACCCAACTTTCAGCAAACAAATTGTCACTAGCGTTCTGACGTGTCCTGAACCTGTAATTTTATTATGTAGTGATACTTTTTATTTTAGTTACCTATAATAATTATGATTTAATTGTGTTTGTGTAGAAGTGTAGTTGATGTTATGTTTTAAAATATTTTTCTAAAACATATATTAAAATAATATATTTTTTTTTTATTTTAAAAAAAATAATTTTTAATATGACTTATCGAAATAATGTAAAAACATCAAAAGATATTTTTTTAATTTTTTTAATTTTAAAAGCACTTTTTTTTGTTCTGAAACATCATCGTGATAACATAAAAAAATAAAACAAACCCCGATATAATAACATTCCGGCATAACATGTAAGGACCAAAAACAAAGAATTTTTTTTAATAATTAAATCATAAAAAAACACAAAGAAAAATTATTCGTTGAAGTGAACATGTTAATATAAACAATTAATGCTAATAGTTTATATTTTCACATCAAATACAGGATTCGTGGATGACTTGTTGTCTCCATGCATAAGATTTTAAAATGAAATGTTTTGAAAGGAGTGAGCATGTACGCTTCCCAATATTTTTGAGGATCACACACCTAACTATGCATTTTTTTCCCTGGTCAATGGTAGTATAATAAATTATCATTTTAGGTTAACTACTTAACATATTTTAAAAGAGTTTGCCTTTTTATCGCAATGAACAGTGACAAGGCCAATCATTTTTTCACTTAGTTTCGTATATTTTTTTAGGATTCTTTTCTCTTTTTTATTATTTTCATCCAGGTATATTGGGTATAGAATTCTATAACTTATTTTGATTTTTTTTATAGAATTATCTCGTTTTTATGATCTAAATCGCTAGTTTTACAAGTTAATTGTTTTGATTTATGTTTTTTTTTTCATCTTTTAATATTGAGTTGATTGAGATTTGAACTTTATAATTTTTCTTGCTCGATTTATCATGGTCATCTGATTTGGGTTTGACTAGTTAACCTCGGTCGACTCGATTCATATTTTGCTTGTTTTGTTTAATCCTTGTTGAATAAGAATTAAAAGTTATACTTTTTTATTTGATTTTCATAGAATTATCACAATCTTATGATTTATTATCTGAAGGTAGTTTTGTTGTTTTTTAGATGCTTTTTTTAATATCATCCCTCAATATTAGGTTGATTAAGAATTAAATTTTATAATTTAATTTGAATTGTATGATGTTATCCTAGTCTCATGACTGAGGTCATGAGTTTTGTTGGTTGACTCAAGTGCTTTTTTTAGTTTGTTTCTTAATTGATTTCTTAAGAACACCCTTCAACTTGGAGTTGATTGATCATTGAGTTTTATATATTATTTCAATTTGCTTTCTATTGGGTTATTCTGATCTTATAACCTATATGTGACAAATTAACTCAAGTTGACTTAACTTATTTTCTTAAGTTAAATTTTGTTTTTAATCTCGTAAATCAACATTGGGTTGATTAAAAATTGAGTTTAGTAAAAAATATTTATTTGCTATCTATAGAGTTATCAAGATCTCATGATTTGGGGAATGGATTTGATAAGTTAACATGTGTTCATCCGAGTTAATCTAATACGTTGTTGTCATTGCAATATCTTTAATTTGCTTTCCATTAGGTTATTCTGATTTTATAAACTATGTTTGAGAAATTAATTCAAGTTGACTTAACTTATTTTTTTAATCTAGTAAATCAATATTGGGTTGATTAAAAATTGATTTTAAAATACAGGATTCGTGGACAACTTGTTATCTCCATGCATAAGATTTTAAAATGAAATGTTTTAAAAGGAGTGAGCATGTACGCTTCCCCATATTTTGAGGATCACACACTTAACTATGCATTTCCCCCCTGGTCAATGGTAGTATAATAAATTATCATTTTTGGGTTAACTAATTAACAAATTTTAAAAGAGTTTGCCTTTTCATGGCAATGAACAGTTAAAAGGACAATAAGTTTTTCACTTAGTTTCTTATATATTTTAGGATTATTTTCTCTTTGTTATTATTATTTCAAAATGTTTTTTTATTTTATTTTATCATCCAACCTTAGGTTTATTGGGTATAGAATTCAATAACTTATTTTGATTTATTTTTTATAGAGTTATCCTGTTTTTATGATCTAAATCGCTAGTTTTGCAAGTTAATTGTATTGATTTATGTTTTTTTTTCATCTTTTAATATTGAGTTGATTGAGATTTGAACTTTATAATTTTTCTTGCTCGATTTATCATGGTCATCTGATTTGGGTTTGACTAGTTAACCTCGGTCGACTCGATTCATATTTTGCTTGTTTTGTTTAATCCTTGTTGAATAAGAATTAAAAGTTATACTTTTTTATTTGATTTTCATAGAATTATCACAATCTTATGATTTATTATCTGAAGGTAGTTTTGTTGTTTTTTAGATGCTTTTTTTAATATCATCCCTCAATATTAGGTTGATTAAGAATTAAATTTTATAATTTAATTTGAATTGTATGATGTTATCCTAGTCTCATGACTGAGGTCATGAGTTTTGTTGGTTAACTCAAGTGCTTTTTTTAGTCTGTTTCTTAATTGATTTCTTAAGAACACGCTTCAACTTGGAGTTGATTGATCATTGAGTTTTATATATTATTTCAATTTGCTTTCTATTGGGTTAGTATGATCTTATAACCTATATGTGACAAATGAACTCAAGTTGACTTAACTTATTTTCTTAAGTTAAATTTTGTTTTTAATCTCGTAAATCAACATTGGGTTAATTAAAAATTGAGTTTAGTAAAAAATATTTATTTGCTATCTATAGAGTTATCAAGATCTCATGATTTGGGGAATGGATTTGATAAGTTAACATGTGTTCATCCGAGTTAATCTAATACATTGTTGTCATTGCAATATCTTTAATTTGCTTTCCATTAGGTTATTCTGATTTTATAAACTATGTTTGAGAAATTAATTCAAGTTGACTTAACTTATTTTTTTAATCTAGTAAATCAATATTGGGTTGATTAAAAATTGATTTTAAAATACAGGATTCGTGGACAACTTGTTATCTCCATGCATAAGATTTTAAAATGAAATGTTTTAAAAGGAGTGAGCATGTACGCTTCCCCATATTTTGAGGACCACACACTTAACTATGCATTTCCCCCCTGGTCAATGGTAGTATAATAAATTATCATTTTTGGGTTAACTAATTAACAAATTTTAAAAGAGTTTGCCTTTTCATGGCAATGAACAGTTAAAAGGGCAATAAGTTTTTCACTTAGTTTCTTATATATTTTTGGATTCTTTTCTCTTTTTTATTATTATTTCAAAATGTTTTTTATTTTATTTTATCATCCAACCTTAGGTTTATTGGGTATAGAATTCAATAACTTATTTTGATTTATTTTTTATAGAGTTATCTCGTTTTTATGATCTAAATCGCTAGTTTTGCAAGTTAATTGTGTTGATTTATCTTTTTTTTTTGTTTTCATATTTCAATATTGAGTTGATTGAGATTTGAACTTTATAATTTTTTATATTTTCTTTTTCTTGATTTATCATGGTCATCTAACCCAGGTTTGGCTTGTTAACCTGGGTTGACTCGATTCATATTTTGCTTGTTTTGTTTAATACTTGTTCATTAAGAGTTAAAATTTATACTTTTTTATTTGATTTTCATAGAATTATCACAATCTTATGATTTATTATCTGAAGGTAGTTTTGTTGTTTTTTAGATGATTTTTTTAATATCATCCCTCAATATTAGGTTGATTAAAAATTAAATTTTATAATTTATTTTGAATTGTATGATGTTATCCTAGTCTCATGACTGAGGTCATGAGTTTTGTTGGTTGACTCAAGTGCTTTTTTTAGTCTGTTTCTTAATTGATTTCTAAAGAACACCCTTCAACTTGGAGTTGATTGATCATTGAGTTTTATAAATTATTTGAATTTTTCTTTCTATTGGGTTATTATGATCTTATAACCTATATGTGACAAATTAACTCAAGTTGACTTAACTTATTTTCTTAAGTTAAATTTTGTTTTTAATCTCGTAAATCAACATTGGGTTGATTAAAAATTGAGTTTAGTAAAAAATATTTATTTGCTATCTATAGAGTTATCAAGATCTCATGATTTGGGTAATGGATTTGATAAGTTAACATGAGTTGATCCGAGTTAATCTTATACGTTGTTGTCATTGCAATATCTTTAATTTGCTTTCCATTAGGTTATTCTGATTTTATAAACTATGTTTGAGAAATTAATTCAAGTTGACTTAACTTATTTTTTTAATCTAGTAAATCAATATTGGGTTGATTAAAAATTGATTTTAAAATACAGGATTCGTGGACAACTTGTTGTCTCCATGCATAAGATTTTAAAATGAAATGTTTTAAAAGGAGTGAGCATGTACGCTTCCCCATATTTTTGAGGATCACACACGTAACTATGCATTTTCCCCCCTGGTCAATGGTAGTATAATAAATTATCATTTTTGGGTTAACTAATTAACAAATTTTAAAAGAGTTTGCCTTTTCATGGCAATGAACAGTTAAAAGGACAATAAGTTTTTCACTTAGTTTCTTATATATTTTAGAGTTCTTTTCTCTTTTTTATTATTATTTCAAAATATTTTTTATTTTATTTTATCATCCAACCTTAGGTTTATTGGGTATAGAATTCAATAACTTATTTTGATTTATTTTTTAAAGAGTTATCTCGTTTTTATGATCTAAATCGCTAGTTTTGCAAGTTAATTGTGTTGATTTATGTTTTTTGTTTTGTTTTCATGTTTCAATATTGAGTTGACTGAGATTTTAACTTTATAATTTTTTATATTTTCTTTTTCTTGATTTATCATGGTCATCTAACCCAGGTTTGGCTTTTTAACCTGGGTTGACTCGATTCATATTTTGCTTGTTTTGTTTAATCCTTGTTGATTAAGAATTAAAATTTATACTTTTTTATTTGATTTTCATAGAATTATCACAATCTTATGATTTATTATCTGAAGGTAGTTTTGTTGTTTTTTAGATGATTTTTTTAATATCATCCCTCAATATTAGGTTGATTAAAAATTAAATTTTATAATTTATTTTGAATTGTATGATGTTATCCTAGTCTCATGACTGAGGTCATGAGTTTTGTTGGTTGACTCAAGTGCTTTTTTTAGTCTGTTTCTTAATTGATTTCTAAAGAACACCCTTCAACTTGGAGTTGATTGATCATTGAGTTTTATAAATTATTTGAATTTTTCTTTCTATTAGGTTATTATGATCTTATAACCTATATGTGACAAATTAACTCAAGTTGACTTAACTTATTTTCTTAAGTTAAATTTTGTTTTTAATCTCGTAAATCAACATTGGGTTGATTAAAAATTGAGTTTAGTAAAAAATATTTATTTGCTATCTATAGAGTTATCAAGATCTCATGATTTGGGTAATGGATTTGATAAGTTAACATGAGTTGATCCAAGTTAATCTAATACGTTGTTGTCATTGCAATATCTTTAATTTGCTTTCCATTAGGTTATTCTGATTTTATAAACTATGTTTGAGAAATTAATTCAAGTTGACTTAACTTATTTTTTTAATCTAGTAAATCAATATTGTGTTGATTAAAAATTGATTTTAAAATACAGGATTCGTGGACAACTTGTTGTCTCCATGCATAAGATTTTAAAATGAAATGTTTTAAAAGGAGTGAGCATGTACGCTTCCCCATATTTTGAGGATCACACACTTAACTATGCATTTCCCCCCTGGTCAATGGTAGTATAATAAATTATTATTTTTGGGTTAACTAATTAACAAATTTTAAAAGAGTTTGCCTTTTCATGGCAATGAACAGTTAAAAGGACAATAAGTTTTACATTTAGTTTCTTATATATTTTAGGATTATTTTCTCTTTGTTATTATTATTTCAAAATGTTTTTTATTTTATTTTATCATCCAACCTTAGGTTTATTTTGTGTGTGTGTGTGTGTGTTTTCAGTTTCACCATTCGACTACTTAATCTTTTTTTTTTTATTTATATTTCAATAATAGGTTGTTTAGGATTTGAGTTTCATATTTGTTTTTAATTTATTTTCTATGGAGTTATCCTGGTCTCATGAATTTATGCCCCCCCCCCCCCCCCCCCTCCCCTCCCCCCTCAATTTAAACCTTTAACATTGAATCTGTTGGAAATAAAGCTTTTTTATTTTCTTTTTATGAAGTTATTTTAATCTCATAACTTAAGTCACGAGTTTAACAAGTTAGCTTGAATTGATTTAATTTTTTTTTTTATCCTTTTTGTAATTATTATTTTTTCGATTTCATCCTTCGAGATAAAGTTGGTTTGAAATTAAACTTCAAAGTTGTATTTTTGCTTTCTATGGAGTCATCTTGATCATATGATCCACGTTACGGGTTTTTGAAGTGAACCTAATATGACTTTGGTAGATTTTTTTGTCTTTTTTTTAAAAAAATCAATACGTTTTCAATTGTGTCTTTTAACATTAGGTTGATTAGGAATTAGCCTTTATAATGTTTTTATAAGGTTATCACAGTCTCATGACTAGAGTTTTAGATTTGTCATGTTAACTTGAATCAATCAAATATTAACTTGTAATATTTGTAAATAATGTAATACGAGATCTAAATGTTATGAAAATATGATGGTAATTCATAGAGTCGATGATGCTTCTTATTTTAAGGTTGCATGATGAGATGTTTGACTAATCTACGAAGGTACCAACTTGAAAGTTTAATCATTACACATTGATTTGTCACAAATGAGTATTTCTATCTTATTCACAAATGTGTTTTAAGTGATAGTTGTTTCTATTGAATGTCATCAATTAGGTTTACTACTAGTTAAATAAAGGCTTTGTGATGTCCCAACAAATCTTAAGGTGATTAATAGAAGACTTATGTGAGTGGATAAATTGGTTAATCACTTATTCTTGTAATTTGTTCCACTTTTCTTAGCCTAGATGACCAAAATTAGTGTAACATGATGTTGGAGGCTCTATACCTGCAAAACATCCTCTATGATAGGTTAGAAGACTCTCTAAGGCTTAAGTATCTCTGTAGTAGAGAGAGAAAATGATATTTTTTTAAGAGAGATACTCTAAAAATATGTATGTAGTAATGAATAAAGATATTCAAAACACTTTAAGTGAGTGGTTCAGACATGGTTGTCAAAATTGCGATTTTGACACGACACGGAAAGGGTTTCTGAAACTCGAATCGTAAGATCCTATCTGAATTTGTCCGTACAAAAATCGTAAAATCACAGCTAAAATCGTGTAAGCAGAAAAATCATAAAATTACAAGTAAAATATTTTTGAATACAATACATCATAATTATGGACATAAAACTTCATTAGTTAAAGTTCATTCATGATTTAAAATAACTTCAAAATACAATACAAAATAATTATGTCCATAAAATTTCATAAAATAAAAACTAACAAATTTAAAACAAATCTTCAGCTGGCGTGCAATGTAAACTAAAACCAGCCTCAGTTTCATCCCCCTCACTATGTCCAAGACTTGCATCAATAACATCTCTAGTGTTAACACCGATATTGCTAGTACTAGATCGAACTCCAACAATATTTAACCCTAAACTCCTTGAATTAGAAGTTTCAAAATCAATTTCAGTGGTTGGGGTACTCATCTCAACACCATTAAAAGTTTCTTCATCACTATCGTCTTCTTTTCCATTTGTTCTTCGTGTTGCACTATTAATAGCCTGAAGTAAATTAATGTTCGATGAACCACCATCTCCTTCTCTTTCAGTCACCCATTCATCATCAGATGGGAGATCATCTATACCTTCATCGAAATCAATAACTTGCCTTTTGCCCTTATCATTCATTTTTAAATTACACATCACAAAAACCAAGTCATTCATTTTTTTTTTCTGCTGTAGACGATTTCTTCGTTTCGTATGAACCTATAAAAAAATTCACAATTGATAACATATAAGATTCTTATCAAATATGAAAACAATAATTTTATACTTTAAAAAAAAAAACTTACCATCTCAAATGCACTCCAGTTACGCTGACATCCAGATGAACTACAAGTCAAGCTTAGAACTCGAATTGCAAGATTTTGTAACTCTGGACATTCATCCCCATAAGAAGCCCACCATCCAGCTGGAGATTTTTTATCCCTTGCTATTACGGCAGCCTCTATACCAAATAACCCTTTTGCTTCTGCGAATATATCAAGTTGTAGATCAACTTTAGTCCTTTCTTCTTTATTAGGCACCATCCAATTTAAGTAGTCATATACTCCGTATTTAATGTTGCTGTACTGTCTATAAGTAGCAGTATAACGATAATGAGGATTTAAAAAATAAGCAAATGCATGCAAAGGTCTGTGAAGTTGAAGTTCCCATCTTGCATCAATAATATCCCATATAGGTATATAACTACAAAACAAAATAAAAAATTAGGATATTAACATCAATATTAAATAGCATAAGTAAAAATTGTTATATTAAATAAATAATTGACATAAAATATAATTTGCACCTTTTTTGCACACAACCAAAATTCACTTGTATCTTTTCTTTCGCTTCAATCATTGCTCTATATATAAACCCATGGTCGGTGTCTCATTGGAATCAACTAATCGAAGAACTTTTATAAGAGATATGCTGCCTTAATGCAATCAGAGATATCATGCCAAAACTTGTTGTCCAAAACATAATTTTGAATCTGCTGCCCTTCTTCACTTTTTGAATTCCTACTTGACCTTCATTGGACGGAAGTGAACATTGTCATTAATTGAATCTTACAATCATTCAAACATCCAAGAGTCAGGTATGCTGTGGCAAATCGAGTGGCAACAGGCCTGATTAAATCCTTTTCTTTTGTGAAGTGTCTCAGCATGGAAATAAGAAGAGTTCTTGAATATATGTATGTGGTGATTCTACTCCCCTTACCAATAGTTACTTCATGCACCTCAACTTTTTTCTCAAAATCTTCCAAAATCAAATCAATACAATGAGCAGCGCATGGTATCCAATACAAGTATTTTCCTTTTTCCATCAATAAATGCCCCGCTGCCTTATAATTCACAGCATTATCAGTAATTACCTGCACCATATTTTCCTCTCCAATCCTTTCCACAACAACATCTAACATCTCAAATACTTTATTAGCTGTTTTGGATATATTAGATGTGTCTACAGATGATAAAAAAAAGTTCCTTTAGGACTATTAACCAAAAAGTTACAAATAGAGGTCTTTTCTTATTAGTCCATCCATCAGACATTATTGAGCAGCCTGTTTTTCCATTCCAGCTTATAGTCATCAAGCAAATGCATTGTGTTATCTACGTTTTGCTTTAAGTACTTCTCTCTAATATCATGGTAAGATGGAGGCTTAAATCTTGGCCCATGCTTTGCAACTAATTCAAGCGCTTTAACAAACTTAGGGTTTTTTCACACAATTAAATGGATCGCACTAGTGTAAAAAAACCTTGCAATTTGTTGACATGCTTCTTCTTTCATATCCTTCTTTAGCATTTGATTGATGGTCATTTGAGTACTTCCACTTCCACTTATTGGTTTCTTTCCCTTGTTAACTGAGTTGATTTCATTATCTTCGTCACTTCTAAAAAACTGAAAAATCTTTCTTTTCTTCTCAGATGCTTCTTGATTTTTCACCAAAATATTGAAAATCATCTGCTTCACATCTGCTGGCATGGCTCAACATCCTTTCGAGTACAAGCCAAATGATGTTTGAAACGATAAATGCCTCCGCTGAAAATTTTCTGACAATACTTGCATTGAACTTTTCTTGAATTATTTTCAATATATATGCCATGCTGCCATCCCACATCAAGTCTATTGCCACTGGTACTTTTTTTAGATGCTATGTAATCTGCAATTCATTGAAATAATAACAAGGTTAGATAACTTGGACATCTAAGGTTAGATGAATAGATGCTGACAAAAATGAAATTTAAAATATTGTGTATTCTTTAGGAAGATAGTTTTTCATTTCCACTTCTAATCTTTATTCTAACATTTCTCTCCAACAAATTGTGTTTACTAACAATTTCTTTTCAATCATAAAAAACAAGGGTCTTGTTTCTAGGTAGATAACTTGGAAAACAACTGTTTTGTTATTCCAGATTTGTAGAAATGTTTTTTAAAAAATTGAGAACATGTGTTACAATAAATTACAGTGATTAAATATGTTTTTCTAAAGTTTTCTATTTCCTAGAAAATGTTTCTAAATAACTGAAAATTCTCCACAAGTTAACACAATCAAAGTGCTTCCTTCATTCCTAAGCACATCATTCATTCCAAAGCATGTGGAATTTCATAAGAAATACTTGGTGAAAAAAGGGAAAGCAATCAGAAATCAAGGTAATTACCGTATAATAGTTTTTATAAACATTCTAGTTCTAGATTCAATCTCACATGTTTCATGGATATCCTAAACAGAAACCTGATTTTAAACTATAACTATCGTTAATATTTTTAAAAAGAAAAGTCAATCAAACACCAGCAAGTTAAAGACTTTGATGTCTTAATTTTGGTTACTCATGCTTCTACATAAAAGCTTCAGTTTCAGTTAGTTAAAAAACTAATCAGAGCCCTGACCTGTGAATGATTATAACAAGTTAATTCCTTTTAATTTTGGTGATAACATTAGTGATTTCCAAAGAAAATGCCATAAAACAGCAGCTCAACAAGATGAAAAACCAAATCAAATCCAATACTTTGTTAGGTTCCTGAGAAAGTTCATGAATGAAGAGCAACAATTCAAGATTTCAAAATTTTCAGTTCAAATTTTCTCTACCTTGAGCTCTAACATACAATTGAACCTCAAATTTCCATATTCTCGGCAGCTAAATAGAATACTTTATTAGGTTTGACAGGGCATATAACCTTAGTTAAATCAGTATTGATAGGGCATTGTACGAACTTGTTGCATTTGTTTATCATAAATGTTAAAAATGAAATCAAAATTGACTTTATGATCCTTTCAAAGGCTCATTATCATGAACACAAATTAATTCCCACTTGGAACAAAGGAAATCAAAATACTAGAAAGAAAAATAACCACACCATCAATATTTTGTTTTCATACCATCAACACCAAATCAAGCACACCGTTTTAATCATATTTTCTCACAATTTGCAGGGGCATATAACATTCAAAGATCAAGCTTGCACTAACCTTGAACGATGACGACAACAAAGATAGACAAATTTGGGGAAGTCCGACAGCTTTTCTCCAGTAAGCGAGAAGACGATTCGAGAGATGAGAGGAGAGGACGATTTGGGGAAGGAAGAGAAGGATGAGAGCAGCTGGGGAGGAGATCGGGTGTGAACTGAGAAGAGAAGAAACGATTTGGGGAAGAGAACGGGTTTAGGGCAAATGACTATGAAAAAGAAAGAGTGAAGACTGAAGATTGAAGAGTGAAGGGCCTGAAGGCCAAACACTTGTGATCGTAAAATTGGATCGATCCGGTCTGATTTTACGATTCCATACAAGTTTGACCGAGTTTGACCCAAAACAATTTTCTCCCCGAGTTGACACGATTTGATGAGTTGACTCGCAAAATCATATGATTTTGCGAGTTGACTCGAGATTTTGACCACAGAGGATTCAGAGGGTACTTATTGCCTTTAAACCTTGTCTGGAAGGATTGTAAAGTCATAAGTTAATCTTGAATTGTGATTTGTGTTCCACTCAGCATATCTAAGACACCACAACCACACATTTGTCTTTCACTGAATTTATTCAGTTGAAAGATGAAAATGGTAGGCTATGAAAGATTTTTATGCACCTAACAATGTAGGTGGAGTAGGATCCAATCTAAAAGAGCTTCAGGAAATGAGTGCAAGGCATGATGTAGAGAGCGAGGAGCACCAAGCCTAGAGCCTAGGCATATTAAAAAATCACAAGGTGCAAGCCCAAACGATATATGAGACTGGATCTAGCAAGGTGTAGACCTACATGTCATGCCTATAAAAGTTTGGTTTAATAGGGTGATATACCATAATGCTTGAGCCTAGTAAGGTGCCAAGACCATAAAAGTTGGGTTTGGCGATAGAGTCACAACCAACAAGTTGAAGCTAAAAAGGCATAACCAAGGAGCCATAAAACCACAAAGTTATAGTCACAAATCCAAATAGCTAAAAGGTCAAAGAGGCAATAAATTGAGGAAACATTGAACTAGAAATAATTTGTTTAAATTTTTGTGTTTTCTAAAATACATTAAACCCAAAAATTGAGGAGGGGGGGATTCGAGGGAAACATTATCAAAAGGAAAGGGGGAGGGAAACATTATCAGAGTACATGATTGAAGCAATAAAACTCAAAATTTTCTCATACTTCGAATCTTCCAAGTTTAAGGAATAAGTAAAACCTTTCGTTAGCATGTGGTGATAATTTACACGATCCCTGTACTTTCCCAGAATTATTCTAGTACTGAATTGAAATTGCAGTGATGATCCTGCAGGATTTTTTCGGTAGGATGAAGAAATTGGTCAAGACATTAACAGATCGCAGACATCTTATGGAAAATTGGAGAGGAGCTGTGACAGAGAACGTATTAGACACGAACGTAGCTATAACATGAAATTTGTAAATTATTGTTCCTGGTAGTTATAAAGAACTGATATCCTACTCACGCACGCTATCTTCTCCTTCTTTGCTCTATATCTTCCCCTCCTTCCAACAAATTTAAGAGCCTCGTCATTAGAATTACAGGTGCTGAAACCAAGATTACTAGAAACCACTCATTCAGCACACTGAAGGAAAAGATCACAAAAAAGAAGCTGTTGCAGGTGAGCCATCGGTAACCAAATTCACCCATAAAAGCTGCACTGGTACCCTTAAGAATATGGATATCACTTCTCCAACATTAGATGTATCATGTACCTGCAGATTGAAGCATGAACGTGGCTTCAATAAAAACAGCACACGGAAAGAAAAGATCACAAGAAAAATGATTTACCTGATAAAAGCTTTCACGTTGTTATAAATTGAGCGACCCTCCACAACTGCAAGTTGTCTACAAGGTTCATTTATTGGAACAACAGATCCATCTGCAAGTTGTACGTGGGAACTGCGCTCTAGTAAACTCTCAACGGCTCCCTGCAGAACCCAAAAATTAGTCTCTTCTCAAAGTACCGATAGATGAGATCAATAATTGAAGCAAGCTAAAATAATATAACTGAAGAATTTCGCTCAAGATTTGATAATGATAATCACGTTAACTAGAAGTCGATTTTGTCCATTTGGCTCCCGGACAATAACACTCATTGACTTGCGGACGCGATCAAATTCCAATGTGGCAAGCCTTTTCAATCTTTTTGCCCACCATTCACAACTCCTAGTACTAACCAAAAGTCAATAAGATAGAAAGCTGCATAACAGTTGTATCATATAAAATATTTTCAGGTTTCTGCTTACCTAAATTCACAGTGCTGCGATCAATCATATAGTTTGCAGCAAGCTGCTTACCTAAATTTACCTACTGAGGTTTACCTGGGACACCCATCTTCTCAACCAAAAGCTTAAGAGCAGCCTCAGTAGGTAAACCTGTAGCCCTGACCCTCACAAAAGATCCCCGCATCTTTACAAACCGCACATATCTCTGCCATGGCTTGCAAATATCCATATTGTAGCAAGTCCAGTCAAAATCTGATATTTACAGGCCAACCATCCACAACATCCCATGAGAGGAATTTTTGTAATTAATGATCCATACAACTAGACAAACAAGCCCAATTGCAGTAAGCCTGCTACCAAATTCATCCAACTTCTTCTTTAATGGAGTATCACTCTCTTCCAGAGAAGCCTCGTGTAGTTGCTTCTGAATTTTTCCAATCTCAGTTTTCATTCCAGTGCTTATAACAGTACAAATACAGCTCCCATTCATAACAGTTGTGCCGGCAAAAACAAAAATTTCCTTAGCCTATAACTCACAATCTTCCATGAATATGGGAGCAATGCCTTTCAAAACAGGCATCGCCTCTCCGGTGAATGAGATCTGCTCAACTCTCAAAGTTGATGTCTTCAAAACAGTCACTCTCATGTCAGCAGGCACTTCACCCCCCACCCGCAGTTCCACTAGGGCCAAGCTCCTGAGCTGGCAAGTCTGGTACCATGTACCTATCCCTGAAAACCTTTCCCGATTCACATTGCATCTCTTTAAGGGCTTCAAGAGCCTTTTCAGCATTATTCTCTTGCCAAACCCCAACAAAAGCATTAATGATAAAAATCAAAACTATAAGTGGCTATGTTAAGGAATCTCCTCCATCAACAACGTGATCTGCTATACAATCTGCACAGATTGCTCCAACGGTGTCTTTACTATTCTAATTGATTAGGATTGATTTTATCATTAAAGTCTGATTGTATTTTCTTATTAGATTCTCATTCAAACTGTATATAAATGTATAAAATATACCAGTGATATCAATACAACAGAACAATTATTCTCAACTCTATATGGTATCAGAGCACAAAAACTCCAAGGAGCAATTTTTCTTTTTTTGATTCTTCTCTTACCAGTTAAGGAACCATCTCACATAAAAGCTTAAGCTGATAGGTAAGGTCCAAGAATATGATTTATATTATTCTCTAACACACACCCTCAAGTGAAGCCCTTTGGGCTTGAAACTTGCATACAGGCCCACTCTACCTTGTGCTTGATTTTTATCAAATAGAATGAGGGTGGTGAGATTCGAACTCGTGACCGTTGGGTCAATAAGGCTCTAATACAAAGTTAAGGAACCATCTCACCTAAAAGCTTAAGCTGATAGGTAAGGTCCTAGAATATGATTTATATTATTCTCTAACAATAACTATGGTTCATCCATGGCCACTAACGCCTCTTCCACCAATCCTCAACCTAAAATCAACTCCACCACTCCCACTCTAATAACTATCAATGCTGCAATTTAATTACTAGTAAAGCTCACACCCACCAATTATCCATCATGGCGTGCCCAATTCAATGCCCTTCTTTATAGGTATGATCTCATGGGTTATGTTGATGGCTCCATCATCTGCCCATCAACAACCCAAACAGTGCCTTGCAACCTATGGATCCAGCAAGATCAACTTCTTCTTCATGCGATTCTTGCTTCTGTCTCACCACAAGTCATCTCCCTTATCACCTCTGCCAAAACATCCAAAGAGGCTTGGGACAAGCTTCTTCATCTCTTTGCCAGCAAAGCCATGCCCGTGTTCTTGGTCTCAAAGAACGCCTCACTCTTTTGCGTCGTGACCACAAATCAGTTTATGAGTATCTACAAGAAGTTCGTGTTATTGCAGATGAACTTGCTCTCATTGATGTCCCCCTGTCAGATGACGATCTACTTCCCTACATTCTCAATGGTGTTGGATCTAACTTTAAAGAAATTGCACCTCTGGTCTGTTCCCGTGACACCTCCATCTCTTTTGAAAATCTCTATCCTCACCCAATTTCTGGGGTCATTTCCCAAAATATACCAAAAAATAACAAAAATAAAATAAAATGTGTCGATGTGGGTAGAAAAATCAATGTGGAAATTTTGGTTGTTTTCGCGAGTCCAATCATATCTTTTTTGACCAAAAATAGAGGAAAATACAGATTTAAGGCAAAAATAATTTATCAGTGGATAAATCTGTGTAAAAATTAAGTTGAACGACATAATTATATTTTTGTGGTTTGATTTGATTTAATCGTCGACCAATTTAAAGTTTAATTATGATCGTGAATTAATTTAAAATCCAATTGAAGGATTTAATTAAGTGCAAGGACTTAATTATACTTTAAATTGGTCAAATTAATTTTATTAAGGGCTTAATCGATGAGAAATCAAGTATTTGAGCTTAATTCGGATTCAATTGATGAGATTGGAATTTTCAGGTATCGAATTGAATTGTTTTAAGCCGATTATGCAAAATCAGTGGCCAAATTAAAAGAATTGAGAGTCTAATGGTTAATTGAGGGTTAAATCGCGTAAATCAGAAACTAGGGACCAAAATAAAAAACACGCGCAAAGCTAAGGATGCTCTCAAAATTCTAACGGGGATACAATTGCACAAAATTAAAAGTGTAAAACCAATTGGGGATGCAATTAGAACAATTGCAAATTAAAGGACTAAATCATAATTTCCCAAAACCAAACTTGCATGTGCCTGCACTATTCCGACACCAGATCATTGTAGAGCTCGACGCTGCAGCCCTCAGCCCTCTGCAAAAATGCAGAGGCAGAGGCGACAACACACACACAAAATCCATGTCTTCTTCCCTTATAAATAGCAGCCATGGACGCTGCTTAAGGGGAGGGAAAAAAAGGAATAGTGGAAATACGCATAAGAACAAAGAGGATGGAGAGAAAAACAAAAGAAAAACTGAGAGGAAACCTAAGGAAAAACGTAGGAGAAAAAGGGGAAGTTCTGGGAGGATTTACAGAGATTTCTAGCAGCAAAAACAAGCAAAACAAACGTAAAAATCACACCATCGTCCCCAGCAACCACCTCTCTCTCTCTCTCTCTCTCTCTCTCTCTCTCTCTCTCAGACTGCAATCTCTCTCTCTAGAACTGTTTCTGTTGAATTCTCTCTCTACACTGTTAAAGCCCATTCAACCACACTTATCAACACCGTGAACCTCCCCTCCACACCAGCGTCCCATCCACACTCTTAGGCGAGGCCACGACGATAGTTGCAACACAAACTTCGGTGACTTTGGAAGCTCCCTCCGGGCACCATAGGCCACCGTTGACGACGCCACCACAACAGGAATCATCACCTCGATCCCCTCTACCCAACGGTACTAACAGGTACGCCTTTCATCATAGTCGAAAAATCGACAGTTCATCGTCTTGCTCACCTCTGCATGTGAGCAGCGGGATGCAATCTGCGTCTTACTATTCACGCGGGCCAGGATGAGTAAGCAAGCCATATGTCTAGGACATTTGGGTTTCCAGCCTGTGAGGACTGGAAGCCCAGCCTAAAACCAATTGGGCTTCCAGCCCATCCGGACTGGAAGCCCAGCCCACTCAACACAAGTTGTTAGTCCAGCCAAAAAAGTAATGAAAAATAAAAAAAAATAAGAAATACAAATTGACATAATTTTTTTTTTTTACTATTATTATTATTATTACAAAAAAAAAACAAAAAAAAACAAAAAAATATGTTGTTTTTGTGCATACGGCCAAATTTCAATGTTTTTGTCATCATATTTTCATAAAAAAAATATGTTGCGTCTTTCTCATATTTTAAAATGAAATTGGGTATCATAACCAGTTTATGATTATTCGTTGGAGTTTGGCCAAAATATCAAAAATAATTATAATTTTTTTTGTTTTATCCATTAGGGTTTAAATTTACATTGTAAAATACATCAATGGATAAAAAAGGGGGGGTTAACTACGGTGTAAATTTACATTGTAAAGTACATCTGTAGATAACAAAAAGGTTTTCTAGCTGCGGTGTAAATTTACATTGTAAAGTACACCCGCAGACAAAAAAATGGTTTTTGAAAACACAGTGTAAATATATTTTTAACTTTATAAAAAAACAATCAAACAACAATGCAGATTACCTTAGGTAAGGTGCACTGGGGGTGACGCGTCTTCTCCTTGCACAACAAGTCACCTTACCCAAGACTCTCGCAGACCTATAAGTTTCCTAGTGATCGTAATACTAGGTAGCGACTCCTGATATTTATAGTCATAATTTTTATGACTATAACACCCCTCCATTTTCACCGCGCGTCGTTGTCCTCGCCAAATGTGGGGCATGGTGGGGTGCGAATCGCGGAAAAAAAAAACGTTGTCGCGACAGATGGCGACTCCACTGGGGATGTAGCTAGACTGGGCATTGTTTGTCTGATTGTTATTTTTGAGTTCATTTTTTTACTCGTATTCTTACTACTTTAGCATGTATTTTTAATTTCAGTCAATGCCTATCATTGGGTTTGAATTAATGTCATCATGCATTTTTTTCCTGAATAAACCCAAGTCTAAGTTAGGTGGGGATTAACGGTCTGCCTCATGACTTTCAGTCGGGATTCAGATTCATGAAACGTCCAACTATGAACTGAGTGTTTACCTGATAATGGTGGTCATATTGTGCCCTAATCATATCTTGTAAACCCCTAAACCAGCTTCATGTGAGGCGGTCACTAGGCAGTTCATAGACCTTTTGAGACCAGATAGAAAGCTTATCTCTCATGTAATGACATAGAACATGTCTTTAGGTGTAAGCTCTCCAATAATTCACCCGATGAGCTGGTACATACATTTGCATCCACATGTATCCACCATTGTGCATAACATATCATCAACAGATTGAAATATAAGTCCACGAAGAGCTCCTACTACTCGACTCTAGCAGAGAAATATGGAGGACGAAGAGCGTGCACATTGTGATGCTCATTTTCAAGAAGAATTGGATTCTCTGAAAGCTAGCGTGGCTAGTCTTACCAGCTTACTCGAGCAAGCACTAAGAAATGCCTCTGGTGAGGGTCCTTCAGTTAGACCCACAGCGGCTACTCAAATACAAGGAATGAACCGCCATGATGAGGTGATAGGAGAAAGGGTTCAGGATCCATAACAAACTCTAGCTTTGGTACAATAAGTAGTGCCAACACCTACGGCAACCCCAACAGTTATAGAAGCATCAGAAGATATCGACCATGATAAGATGGCGACGTTGGAAGCCAAGACAAGGGCCATTGAAGGGGAAAATGTATATGACCCAGTATAAGCTGCAGAAATGTGTCTAGTCCCGAACGTTGTAATACAAAAGAAGTTTTGTGTCCCTGAATTTATCAAATACACTAAGACACACTGCCCTGTCACTCACCTAAAATCATACTGTAACAAAATGGCAGAAGTAGTGCATGATGAAAAACTACTGATGCATTTTTTCCAAGATAGTTTGAGTGGGGCAACCTTGAATTGGTACATGAGACTAGACAACACCAGGATCCGTAGCTGGAAAAATCTAGTAGATGCTTTCATCAAGCAATACAAGTACAAAATGGGCATTGCTCTTGACAGAACAAGTTTGTCCAACTTGAAGAAGAAGGATAGAGAAAGCATAAGAGAATATGCTCAAAGATAGAGAGATCTCACTGCATAGGTACATGCTCCGCTTCTAGATAAAAAGATGGTGACATTATTCGCCAACACGCTAAGAGCGCCCTATTACAAACATGTGATGGGCAGTTCAGTATAGCAATTCACGGATGTTGTAGCTGTGGCAGAGTGAATAGAGCAAGTAATCAGAAGTGGTAGAATTTCTGCACTTGTGGAGAAAAATGGCTTTGAAGGGAAGAGAAAAGATGTCGAGCATTTTGAAGATGACTATAAGGGTAGGAACAACCAATTCCAAAACTACCATAACCCTTCATCTCAAAGCGCCAACATGAATCTTCAAGGCAAAGATCCACCTAAAAATTTCCCAAAAAGAAATTATTAGAAAACCCAAGAACAACTACTTCACACCATTGCATTTGAATGAGATGTATCAAAAGTTGGTAAGCATTAAGCAAGTAGTTCCAGAACATTAGGCACTTTTGCAACCACCTTACCCTGATTGATACAAACCCGATCTCACCTACGAATACCAAGCTGGAGCTGCAGGGCATAACATTCACACTTGTGGCGCTTTCAAGAAGAAGCTCATGCAATTGATTAAAGCATGGTGGATAACATTTGATAAAAATCCAGGTCCTACGCCCAATTAAGCTTCACGAAAATGGGGTACCAAGTATTCGCACCATTAAAGTGACATCGACAAAGCTTTTGAAAACGGGGTGTGCCGGTATTAAAAGATGAAGTTTGCTTCCATGATTTCGTTTTGTTTTGGTCATGTCCGCACATTATGCTCAAGTTTTAACTTGTCAGCAATGTTGCTCGTAACGCCACAAGACTTTTCTTGTTAAACAAACATTTCTCTTCAATGATCATGTATTTTCTTGTGCTTATGATGCGTTCTTATATCACAAGTACACCTTATATCCTTTCATCTAAATTTTTGGCAAATCAAAGTCTAGTACAAAAACAAAAAGCCAATTTGATTTTTGTTTAACAAATGTATTCTGGGAATTTTAAGGGTTTTATTGAAAGGTGATCTCATAATAAAGCTAGGCCCTTAGCTAAACAAATAATTCAAAAATTCAAAAAATCCATTTTGCATGGAAAAGCAAAGCTTATCGATTTAGAATGCAAGTTTTTGAAATGAGGAGAGGCCATCTTTGATATGCCTTCACAAAGTCTCAAATATCCATTGCAGTCCTTATTTGAGCCTAATAATTATTTCTTGATAATTAACCCTGACTAGGATCACACCCTACATTGGGGGGCAAGTGCGAAAAAAAAAACTTTTTCAATCTACAAAATAGTCTTCAATGACAAGTGACGCCTGAACAATGCTGGGGGGCATAAACATAAAAAGGGTTTTAGTACACTATAGTAAATCAATTCAACATTTTGGTAGTACTAAAAACCTAACATAGAAAGCCCAAACAAAATATTGGGGGGCATGTCACGACAAAAAACCAAACAAAATACTTGTGGGCATGTCAAGTCAATGATGTTAGTGCCAAAAACCCATGACAAAAGGCCCAAACAAAATACTGGGGGCATGTCAAGTCAACATGACAACACTGTTAAAAAACTCAAGATGAAAGCCCAAACAAATACCGGGGGGCATGCTAGGTCACTATGAAAATCAATCATGAGGGCTAAATGGAGTTCTAAGAGTAAGCATTAAATGTTCCTTAGTCTAGAAAACCCTTCAACACGTTTTGAGCTTTGAAATATCTTTTTTTTATAGCCAGCAACCTAAGCTTACGCTACAAGCCTGATAAAGCCCTTTCTAATCAAATACGAGTAATCTGGATTGATAGACAATGCTTTTCATCTTTACAAATGCTTCACATGACTTGATCGAAGCTTTTCTGACATACAAGACACGCAAATATCATTTAATATTCTTGTCAAAATTACCATAAATCCTGACAATGAGATCACTTGAATTCTTTTGAGAATAAGTTTGTTTAAACAAACATAAAAATGGTTTTTGTGCTTGGAATGACTTTGAAATTCCAAAAGTCTCGCATGAAAACAATCTTTGCAAATAATCAACCTTTTCCTGCAAACACTTGAAGCCTAAAATACTTTTGGGGCATGACCAGACTGGAGGGCAATCTACAAATGCAATTGAAGTTGGCTCCATCATTCCTTTTCAAAGAATCTAGATCAAACTCAGGGGGGCATGTTGATATGGAAAATGTATCATCTCTAGTGGTCAAAATCATAAGTTTTTGCTTGAGTAAGCAGAAGCGAAAAGTCCTTAAAACCAGAGATCCAAACCTTGAAAAGAGAAGACCATGAAGAAAGGGGATCTATATCTCTCAGGTAAGTATACATGCATCATCATGCATTGCATCCTCATTGAGAATCTCGAAAATGCTTTGGAGGGATCGTAATAGATGAACCTTCATTCATCATTTTGTGTGCACGCTTTCAAGCTCTCACCTCTTTCATTTTCTTGAGCATGCTTTTCAGCTTTATTTCTTTCTCAATTTTGGATGTCATCATGCATTGCATCCCCATTGAGAATCTAGAAAATGTTTTGGAGGGATCGTAATTTCCGAACCTTCATTTATCATTTTGTGTACGCTTTTGAGCTCTCCTTTAGCGTGCTTTTCAGCCCTGCCTCTTTTCTGAATTTAGATGTCATCATGCTTTGCATCCCTATTGATAATCCAAGAAATGTTTTGGAGGGATTGTAATTTATAAACCTCCACTCATCGTTTTTGTGTTCGCCTTTGAGCTCTCCTCACTTTCACTTCTCTAAGTGCACTTGCAAGCCTTTCATCAGCACAGATAGAGCATTTTTCAACCCTATCTCTTTCCTTATTTGAGTGTGCTTTCTAGCCATCAACAATCAATAAGGACAATGTGCTTCTTAGCCATTCCTTTCCTCTCATTGGACTGCGTTTTTCAACCCTCAACCATCAATTAGGATCATGCGCTTCTTAGTCATTCCTTTCCTCTCATTTGAGTGGGTTTTACAACTCTCAACCATCAATTAGGACAATGCGCTTCTAAGCATTCCTTTCCTCTCATTTGAGTGCGTTTTCCAACCCTCAACCATCAATTAGGATAGTGCGCTTCTTAGCCATTCCTTTCCTCTCATTTGAGTGTGTTTTCCAACCCTCAATCATCAATTAGGATCATGTGCTTCTTAGCCATTTCTTCCCTCCTTGTTTAAGTGCATTTTCCAACCCTTAACCATAAGCTAAAATTACTGTGTTTTCCAACCCTATTTTTCTTCCTCTTCGAGTGTGTTTTTCAACCATCAATTAAGATAATGCATTTTCCATCCCTATCCCTCTTGTTTGAGTGCGTTTTCCAACCCTTAAACCATGAACAAAAGATAATGGATTTTCCAACACTATTTTTCTTTCTCGTTGAGTGCATTTTCCAACCTTCGACCATCAATTAAGATAGTGCGCCTTCCGGCTCTATGTTCCCTCCTCTTTAAATGCGTTTCTAACCCTCGACTATCAATTCAGATAGTGTGTTTCCAGCCCTATTTTCCCCACTCATTGAGCGTGTTTTTCAACCTTCGACCATCAATTAAGATAGTGCGCCTTCCAGCCTTATCTTCTATTCCATGAAATCTTCACCATTTTCATTTGGAAAGGTTGCCCATTACAATAGGACCATTCTTATGTCTTTTAATATCGTCATCGTTCCCACCTAAGTAGGTCACCCATTACGATGAGACCATCTTCACCATTCTTACTTGGACAGGTCACCCATCATAATAGGGCCATTCTTGTTCCTCCTAACATCTTCACCATCTTCAATTGGGCAGGTCGCCCATTACAACAAGACTATCTGTTTTTTTACCATCTTCATCATTCTCACTTGGGCAAGTCGCCCATCATAATAAGACTATCTTTGTGTTTTTACTATCTTCACCAATCTCCTATTAGACATGTTTCTGTCGCACGTCGCCGCGCGGCGTCCCGGGAGGGATCCTGGCTCTCGTAGTGGAGTTGAGAAGGAGTCGCCACCTGGCTGTTGAGGGTCGCTAGGAACACCCGATTTGTACTGGTCTGCTCAGAAATTCAAGGGTAGGGGACTGGTTACGTAAAGGGAAGGTATTAGCACCCTTAGTACGCCTTACCTGAGGTAATCTGCATTGTCCATTTCGATGTGATTTTGAATGCTTCAATAAGTCATATTTATTCACACAAAAAATGTTTCAATTGAAAAAAATCGATCACCGCTTAGAATAATCATGTGAATTTTATTGATTTTTATCATCCCTGCCAAATATTTTGGATATTAACCCCTTAGAATTTATTTATCCAAACATCGAAAAGTGAATAATAGCATACTATTCCCGCCGAATATTTTGGATAAGATTTATTTATCCAAACACCGAACAGTGAATAATAGCATACTATCCCCCCAAATATTTTGGATGTTAACCCCTTAAGATTTATTTATCCGAATACCGACAGTGAATAATAAATTCTCAAAAAGTAAGATTTTTATATTTTTGAAATATTAGGCAATACCCTTTTGATTTTTACAAAGAAAACACATTTTTTATTTCATTTTATATTCCTTTTTTTTTCTTAACAAAACAACATAACATTTAATAAATAAAACACAACACACACACACACAATCTCTTTTTCATTCTTTTTTTTTTATCACATTTTAAAAATAAAATACAACTCACACACACATTGTCTTTTTCATTACATTTCTCAAATAACAATTATCAACATCAAATAAACACATAAACAAAATTACAAAACAAACAAAATCGGGAACAGTGCCCTAAGCAGGAACAGTGGCCAAGGCAGTGCAGTGGTCTTGGTGGCGCGTCTGCTCACGCGCCATCGTCACTGGCGGCGCGTGGTCCCACGCGCCACCACGGTGAACAGTGCAACGGGCAACAGATCTGCCTCTCCTCTTCCTCTCGTCGGTGGTGAAGCTCATGGGAGGCCTGCAAAACACAAACAAACACACAGCAGCAAACAAGGATCAAGATTCAAATTTTCCGCAGATCTGTTCTTCACTCCTTCTCCTTCTTCTTCTACTCTCTTCTTCTTCTTTTTTCCTCTACCTTCCTCTTCATTTTCTCGCCGGCGAGGGAGTTCCCGATGACCTGCAAACAAAATAAAAGCCACACAAACACAATGAAAATCAGACAGTTCTATCCTTCTCGGGTCTGTCTTTCTTGGGTCTGTTCTTCTCGGATCTGCTCTCCTCCAGTCTATTCTCCCTCTTCCATGTGTCCGGAGCACAGATCTGACAGGGAGAGTGTATATTTGAGGCCGTGGAGGCTGCTGTAGTGGTGTCTTGGAGAAGAAGAAGAAAGGCTGGGGCTGCCACTGAGGGCTGAAAGCAAGGCTGAGATGGAGAGATCGGGAGACGATGGCTGACGGGAAGGAGATGGAGGTCATGAGAGAAAGGGCCGAAGGCAAGAGGACTGCCTGTGCTGGATCTGTGAAGGAGAGACGGGAAAGGGAAAATGAAATGGGGAGGGGCTGCAGCTGCCCGAAGGGTTTAGGGTTTGGGTGTGTATATTTGTTTTGGTCCCTTTTTCTTGTGGATTAAAACCTCTATTTATAGACTTTTCATATGCAAAATTCCAAACACAGCCCTTAGCTTGCGTGCTTGTTTCAATTTGGTCCTTCATTTCCAATTTGTGCGATTTGACTCTGCATTAACTGTTAAATTCTCAATTTATTCAATTTTGCCCCTGTAACAAGATATTTTTGGATTTTTGTCTTTTTTCTATTTTTTTTCTTTTTCTTCCGAAACATAAAAATAAGTAGGTCAAAATTTGGGTAGCAACAAGACAGGTCATCCATTACAATAAGACCATCTTTGTGTTTCTTACCATCTTTATTATCTTCACCTAGGTAGGTCACCCATTACAATGAAACCATTTTTCTTTGTCATTCACAAACATCATCATCTTTCATCCTTTAAGTATCCTCCTTAGGCCTCAATTTTTAAGTAGTGCGCTTTCTAGCCCTATCTTACCATTCTCTTCTGAGTGCGCTTTATAGCCCTCATTCTCATTTCTAGATGGATCAACCATTTCTTGATCTGATACATCCACTTTTCTTTTTCTTTACAACACTTACTATCTCAACTCTTTTACAAAACTTTAGTCGTAAGCATTGTAAAGAGGGGGGCAACTGTCATCACCCAATTTCTGGGTCATTCCCCAAAATATACCAAAAAATAACAAAAATAAAATAAAAGGGGTCGGCGTGGGTAGAAAAATCAATGGGAAAATTTTGGTTGTTATCGCGAGTCCAATCATATCTCTTTTGTTCCAAAATAGAGGAAAATACAGATTTAAGGCAAAAATAATTTATCTTTGGATAAATCTGTGTAAAAATTAAGTTGAACGACATAATTATATTTTTATGGTTTGATTTGATTTAATCGTCAACCAATTTAAAGATTAATTATGATCGGGAATTAATTCAAGATCCAATTGAAGGATTTAATTAAGTGCAAGGACTTAATTATACTTTAAATTGGTCAAATTAATTTTATTAAGGGCTTAATCGATGAGAAATCAAGTATTTGAGCTTAATTCGGGTTCAATTGATGAGATTGGAATTTTTAAGGATCGAATTGAATTGTTTTAAGCTAATTATGCAAAATCAAGGGCTAAATTAAACGAATTGAGAGTGTAATTGTCAATTGAGGGTTAAATCGCGCAAATCAGAAACTAGGGACCAAAATAAAAAAGGCACGCAAAGCTAAGGATGCTCTCGAAATTCTGACGGGGATACAATTGCACAAAATTAAAAGTTTAAAACCAATTGGAGATGCAATTAGAACAATTGCCAATTAAAGGTCCAAATCGCAATTTCCCAAAACCAAACTTGCATGTGCCTGCACTGTTCCGACACCAAAACAGTGCAGAGTTCGGTGCTGCAACACTTAACCCTCTGTAAAAATACAGAGGCAGAGGCGGAAAAACACACACAAAATCCATGTCTTCTTCCCCTATAAATAGCATCCATGGACGCTGCATAAGGGGAGGGAAAAAAAATAGTGGAAAAACACAGAAAAACAGGGAGGACATAGAGAAAACAGAGGAAAAACTGAGAGGAAACCTAAGGAAAAAACGAGGGAGAAAAGAGGGAAGTTCTGGGAGGATTTACAGAGATTTCTAGCAGCAAAAACAAGTAAAACAAACGTAAAAATCACACTATCATCCCCAGCAACCAACTCTCTCTCTCTCTCTCTCTCTCTCTCTCTCTCGGCCTGCAATCTCTCTCTCTCTAGAATCGTTTCTGTTGAATTCTCTGTCTCCACCGTTAAAGCCCATTCAACCACCCTTATCACAACCGTGAACCTCCCCTCCACACCAGTGTGCCATCCACACTCCCAGGCGAGGCCACGACGACAGTTGCAGCAACTGCAACACAAACTTTGGCGACTTTGGAAGCGCCCTCCGGCCACCATTGACGACGCCATCATGACAGGAATCATCAACTCGACCCCCTCTACCCAACGGTACTAACAAGTCAGCCTTTCATCACAGTTGAAAAATCAACTGTTCATCGTCTTCCTCGCCTCTACATGTGAGCAGCGGGATGCAATCTACGTCCCACTGTTCACGTGGGCCAGGCTTCATGCCCGACCCATATGTCTAGGACATTTAGGCTTCTAGCCCTTGAGGACTGGAAGCCCAGCCCAAAACCAATTGGGCTTCCAGCCCATCCGGACTGGAAGCCCAACCCACTCAGGACTAGCTGTTAGCCCAGCCAACAAAAAATAATGAAATATAAAAAAAATAAAAAAATATAAATTGACATAAAAAAATATATTTTTTACTATTATTATTATTACAAAAATTTTTTTTTTTTTTTTTTGTGCATACGGCCAAATTTCAATGTTTTTCTCATCATATTTTTGTAAAAAAAATATGTAGCGTCTTTGTCATATTTTAAAATGAAATTGGGTATCATAACCAGTTTATGATTATCCGTTAAAGTTTGGCCAAAATATAAAAAATAATTATAACTATTTTTGTTTTATCTATTAGGGTGTAAATTTACATTGTAAAATACATCCATGGATAAAAAAAGGGGGGTTTAACTACGATGTAAATTTATATTGTAAAGTACATCCGTAGATAACAAAAAGGTTTTCTAACTGCGGTGTAAAATTACATTGTAAAGTACACCCACAGATAAAAAAAAATGGTTTTTGAAAATGCAATGTAAATCTATTTTTTACTTAGAAAATAACAATCAAACAACAATGCAGCTTACCTTAGGTAGGGTGCACTAGGGGTAACGCGTCTTCCCCTTGCACAACAAGTCCCCTTACCCAAGACTCTCGCAGACCAATAGGTTTCCTAGTGACCGTAATACTAGGTGGCGACTCCTGATATTTATAGTCGTAATTTTTATGACTATAACACCCCTCCATTTTCACCACGCACCGTTGTTCTCCCCAAACACGGGCATGGCGGGGCGCGAATCACGGGAAAAAAAAAAGATGTCGCGATAATCTCCATGACAAACTGGTTGAACATGAAGTTGCCCTTAAACATGATGATACAATCGTCACTGCCCTAATAATCATTACAAATGTCACTCAAACATCTTGCTCTCACTCTTCAAACCATGGCTATCGGTCTAACGCTTTTGGCTCAAATTGTGGGTCCTATACCCCATGCAACACTGCTCGTGGTCCCTTAGGCCACCTAAACACTCCCTCCGCTATCAACAATTCTCATTACGGGACCACCCCTTCACTGATAATAGTCGTCGATCCACCCATATTCACAGCACTGGTTATAGTGGTTTCTGTCAATGGTGTGGCATTCAAGGACACGGTGCCCAACATTGTCCTAATCTTCAAACTGGATCTCATAATCAACCAGTGGCTAATCTCACCACCCATGGTCGAAACACCTCTTCTCGCACATGGCTGCTTGATTTTGCAGCCTCTCACCATGTTACCTCCAATGTTAACAATATTTCTGGCGCCTCTACATATGATGGTCCTGATGAAATAATTATTGGTAATGGTTTAGGTTTAGGTATCACTCATGTTGGTTCAACCAGTCTACCCCTCACTCCCCCCTCACTTCCTCTCAATCTTTCTAGTTATCAAATGTTCTTTGTGTTCCTAATATGCACAAAGATATTATTTCAATTGCTAAATTCAATAAACAAAACAATACCTCTATTGAACTTTTTCCTGATTTTTTTCATGTCAAGGATCTGAGCACGGGGGTGGTACTTCTTCAAGGCCTAAATAAAGATGATGTGTATGAGTGGTCTCCACAATCCCTCTGTCAACCGCAAGCTATTGTGGGTGTGGTGGTCTCCTCTGACCTTTGGCATCGACGCCTTGGTTACCCCAGTCACAAAAATCTCCAACAAGTCCTTCGTTTATCTTCCATTAATGTGTCCTCTTGCTAAAGTTCCTTCTTCCATTCCTCATGTCACCATCAATAACTCTCACACTTGGCTTACCTCCCTTCCTCCAGTCACCTATACTCCTGCCCACTCACACACCATTCCTGCTGGGACGACTACCTCTTCTTCAATAGAGCCACAAGTCACATCATCAACATTAGCATCTGCCCCCATCTCTAAATGATTACCATCTATTGTCCAGGATCTCATTGATGCTAATGTTGTCTCTCCTCACCACCCCTCCTCCATTCTTACCTCCACCATACCTTCATTACCCTCCCAAGACCACCGTCAAACCAAATCTCACGTGGTCCAACCCTCTCCTCAACGTAGACAAATTCATACATATACTAGAGATCCTCATCAATCTGTTGTCACCTATTCATCCTTAGAGACACAAACTCCCACCTCCACCATACTTCCTGAACCCCCCACTCATGCTATGGTTACTCGAGCCAAGGCTGGTATCCAAAAACCTAATCCATGGTATGCTATGACTGCCACTAAACATCCCATTCCTTCTGTCGTGACGGTGATTTTTTCGCGCCCCGCCATGCCCCGGGTTGGAGAGACAACGGCGTGCAGTGAAATGAAGGGGTTGTTTTATAGCCGTAAAAATTACGGCTATAATTATCAGGAGTCGCCACATAGTATTACGATCACTAAGAAACCTATTGGTCTGCGAGAGTCTTGGGTAAGGGACTTGTTGTGCAAGGAGAAGACGCATCACCCCCAGTGCACCCTACCTAAGGGAAGCTGCATTGTTGTTTGATTGTTTTTTCTAAGTCATTTTTTATTGGTCTTTTCTAAGATTCGACGTAGATTTCTCTTCGTGAGAGAATCTTTACCTCATTGCAGGTTGAAAGACTAACTAATAAATTTTGCATCGCATTTTAAAAATCTCATTTTTAACTATCTACGAGTGTACTTTACATTGTAATTTTACACCGCGATAGATAAAACAAAATAATTTTAAATAATTTTTGACATTTTAGCCGACTTCCAACGGATAATTGTAAACCGATTACAATATCCAATTTTCACTTTAAAACATGAAAAAGATGCAACATATTTTTTTACGAAAAATATGGAGGAAAAAACCTTGGAATCTGGCAGTATGCACGAAAACAACTATTTTTTTTTTGTTTTTCCTTTTCTTTTTGAAATGCAATTGACACACACACACACACACACACACACACACACATATATATATAACTGAAGGATACGTCATCGCGGTCTTTTAATTGGATTTGAAGTCAAAGAGTGAGAAGAGAGAGGTTTTATGAGTGGAGGGGAAGAGAAAGTAAGGGTGAAGGATATGAGAGAGCGGGCAAGGGGCGTAATGCACATATAGGAAGAGAGGGTTAGTTTTCTTTTTTCTTTTTTTAATTTGTTGACTCAGTGGTTAAATATATTGATGAAATTGCAAGTAGTATGATAAGAGAATAAAAACAAGTGTCTAATTTATTTAAATTATTAATTACATTTTATTATTATGATTATTAAATCTATAATATTTAAAAAATAATATATGTGTGTGTGTATCATTTAAAGCTATTTAACAAGATGACAACAATATAAGAAACATGGTAACCAAACACACGAAACTGTTTTTCATTAAACCTCAATCTCAACCATAATTTTAACTAAACACTTCAATTTCAGTTATGAATCGGAACTAAAAATGTTTTTCATAAAATTATTATTTTTTTAAATATCAACCACAACAACAACCGCAATATCAAACAAACCCGTTTACCCAATGGGCTTACTTAGTTTGTATTCATAATTATATATAATCTAGTTTTTGATATTTTTTTGATTGTAGAACTGCCTCATTTTTATTTATTTGTCCAGTTAGAGATATTTGTTTGATTCTTTTTTAATATTATAAATTCTTACGGTTCATTTTTTTTTATATAAATTCAATTTAATTGGATCTAAGATTTAAAATCAATAAACTAATTTAAATTTACTATAAACTGGTACAAACAATTTAAATTTAGTATATCAGCTGAGTTAACTGATTAAAATAAAAAAGAATTAGTTAAGAAGAATATAAAAATAAATTAAATAAAATTTATTGTTATATGATTTTATTAAGTAGTATATGATATCTATTTTCAAGATTAATATTTGTGAGACGGTTTTTTAACACCCCTGCTTAAAACAATAATCCCAACGCGTTTTGTCCGTCCTCTATCTATTTCCACAGGCCCAACGTGGTTTCCATCTAATAATCTGAACGGCTGAAACTGTACCACGCAAGTTAATATCAAGGGAAATCCAACGGTGAGAGAGAGAGTACTGGAGTCTAACAAAGGGTTACACCATTCGGCTATGTAGACGCTTTGTATTTCCTCAAATATTTTGTCTCTTCTCTAGGGTTTTTACTCTCTCTTATCGTCACGACCACAGAGCTCCTCAGGTATGGTTTGCGATCATCCTCTCTTGAAAGAAAACGTGAACTACATTTTACTATGGGGATCTTATTTGACCTTGCTTGTGTTGGTGTATAGTTTAGAGGATAATTGGTTTGCAAGGATGGCGCGGCCAGTTTTCGTTGGAAACTTTGAGCCCGAGACAAGGCAATCGGACTTGGAACGCTTGTTCAGCAAGTACGGAAGGGTGGAGCGAGTTGACATGAAATCTGGTAAACTGAATTGGGTCTTCTTATCTTTTTGTTAATTTTATCTGGTAATGAAATGCACGAGGACTTGTAATTGAGTTTGATTATTGGTGTTATTCGTGATGAGTTATGGATTGGATAGAATGGAAAATATTTTCTGAGTGATATATGATTACTTTTGATTTTCAATTATTATTATAATACCTGTTTTGAAACTATCTTGTTATACGGAAGGATATTTTTGGTTTTTATAGAAATTCAAACTGTGGTTTCTTGTGTCATGAACGATTGGTTTCAAGCTATGTTTTTGTGATTTCTCCAAGGGATTGTTAGTTCTGGTTTTGGGTGGTATTTGGTCATCAAGTGCATGATGGGTTTCAAAACAGGTATTATAATAATAATTGAAAATCAAAGGTAAAACATGTATCAAATAAGAGTATTCTGAAACAAGTTTTTATTGAAAATCTTGTTGATATTTGAATGGATAAGTATTCTGAAATAAGAGTTTGCTGGATATAAAATATGCAGCTACTTGAGTAGCGGTGATCACTTTCAAATTAAAAATACAGTCGGGAGTGAAAAAAATGGAAAAGGGAAATTTGAAGTTTCTTTGGAGAACACCTCCATATTAAGTGTTTGTTTTGACGCAGGAACTCTTACTAAGGAAATTTGAGCTTCTATCTGGGCTCGCCAACACTTGTAGTAGCTTGGAAACTCTCTTGCTTGTCTGCTCTCCTTCTCCTTCCACTCACAGATGGAATCATCCTGTGTTTTCATCACTCGATCATCTGTCACTCACCCACCTCACCGCCCTATCTTTACATATCACAAGAATGGTCGTGATGTTCTCAGTCAATTTACTATGCCTTGTCCACCTACTGATAGTGGGAGGGTGAATTGAAATCTTTCTTGCTATGCGTTCCATTTCTGAACTAGTGCTATCTGAATGGCGAAGCATGCTTATCAATGACATCTCAGACCTGAAACTTTGGATTTTAAACTCTTAAATGCCAACATCTTCATTTAGTTCATCATGCAACGCTTCCACAATCTACATCCTTGTGTGCATCAGCCCATCAAGTATTTTGCAGGTGTTGTATAAATTTCAATTCTTATCAGGATAAGCAATCCTGATTTGGCTGATGTACCCTGGTTAAGTGAATTTAATTCCAAGGTTACCCATCTCTTATTCTGTCTCTAATTTGAGTTGTTGCTGCAGGATTTGCTTTTGTTTATCTTGAAGATGACCGCGATGCTGCAGATGCTATACGTGGACTTGACAATATACCTTTTGGTTATGATAGGCGAAAGCTTTCAGTGGAGTGGGCTCGGGTATATGGTTATTTATTTATGTATTTATTTGTATCTGATGTTGTATCCTTAGTTGCTCAATTTGTTGGTATATTGCTGTAAGAGGCCGAGATTGATTTCGTCTTATGCTTATATCATGAATATGCTAGGGTGAACGTGGTCGGCATCGAGATGGGCCAAGGTCGACAGCAAACCAGAGGCCAACTAAAACCTTGTTTGTTATTAATTTCGATCCGATTCATACCAGGGTTGAGGACATAAAAATACACTTTGAGCGCTATGGAGAGGTGCTGCATGTCCGAATTCGACGGAACTTTGCATTTGTGCAGTTCAAGACACAAGAAGATGCTACCAAAGCTCTCGAGTGCACACACATGACGTTAGTGAACATGTTTACTAGGTTTCTTGTGTAAATGACTTACATAGATTTTTAAATTTTCAGATAAGCTGATTAACATATTGTATTGTTTTGCATTTCTGCAGCAAGATATTGGACAGGGTGGTTTCTGTTGAGTATGCGTTGAGGGATGACAGTGAGAGGGGTGACAGATATGATAGTCCTAGAAGAGGAAGTTATAATGGAAGGTCACCAAGTCCAGTTTATCGCAGACGGCCAAGTCCTGATTATGTTCGAGCTCGCAGCCCTGTTTATGATAAGTATAATGGTCCAGTATATGACAGGCGTCGAAGTCCAGATTATGGTAGGAACAGAAGCCCTGAGTATGGCAGATACCGAAGGTAGTGCTTTCTACATGAAGAGAGAATTTCTTATAATCTTTTTTTGAAGTTCTTGGACCACATTTTCTCTTCTTCCAGAGGAACACTCATCTTTGAATGCCTGTTGTTTCTTATGTTTGTTGACAGTCCATCTCCAATTAGAAGATCAAGAACATGATGAGTCAAAGGAAGCGTCCTGCATGGTTCTGTGTGCCATTTTCCTGTGTAATTGCAATAGATCTACTGTGTAGAGAAGTGCATTTTGGCACTGTATGTAGTTTCATGGATTATTGGTTACAGTTTGGAGCACTCAATTTTCTATGGAAGTAGTGATATTGGTCGACATTAACGTCATTGATTGGTTTGCCTTAGTTTTTATTCTCCTTATTGTTTTAACCTGATGGACCATCAAAGTTCCAGCAGCATCTAATTCTTAAGATGCCAGCATCCTCGTTAAATTTTAATCTCATAGATGGTAAATTTCTGTCTAACCTTCTCCAAATGCCGATGCCATTTAATATGTTATTTATATCATGCGGCTGAGAAGTGGGATTTTCAATTTAATTAATATGTTGTTTCCTATAAGAGATGAATGGTTGACGTAAAGAACTGTTAAACATATTCTGAATCATTTCATTTAACACCTCTCATTGGGCATGGGCATGTTTTACCTCAAATATCACGCGGGTAGATTTGTATTTGAATGCTTTGCAAGAGAGGACAACCTTTAAATTATCCAACACATTTTATGATTGCCCCACTTTCCCTACCTAGATTTATCCATGTCAATTTTAGTCCTTTTGATTTCGAATGCTGACATACTTTGTTCAATCTTTTTGATGCACCTAGAATACAAGCATTTGTGAGCGATGGATGTGTGGAGCACTGCGGGCTAAGTAACAGCAGCAGAAATTAGATCTTTTTTTGCTAGCTCAAGAACAAAGAATAGATATTTCAGAGCAAACCATAGTAGACCTAGCTTGGCTAATCATAAACACAAACAAGCATTGTGAAAGGATAGAGAACTTGGCTTAAAGACTTATCTCGAGGCATGCCATACCCGAGATCTATTCTTGAATTTGATAAGATTTTTTTTTTCTAAAATGAAAAATTCTCGATGGAAAGATTTATTAACTGGTTCATAGAGTTGGAAACTTACTTTTATTTCAGCATGATTCTTTATTATAAAAAAACAGGACTTATCTCATACAAACTTTCTTGTGCAAGAGAATGATGGTCGAGTTCCAATAACAATGTTGCAAGTACTACTCTACTCGCCAATCTTTTATTTACTAATACTGAAGAAGAAATTAAAGAAGCTCCTAAACTAATATCTTGTAGTGATTATAAGGGTCTCGTAAAGAAAGACATGGAGGACATGGTGATTTCTGACAATTCTCCTAAATATACTATGAAAGATTATCTCGAAGTTTGTTTATTTAAAAGTAGAGTCTTTAAATAAAGCCTAAAAATTAAGACAAAATTATTTTTATTTATCTTATTTTATTTGAATTATTATTTATTTATTTATTTATTTATTTATTTAAATTAAGACTTTTAATTTAACTACAATTTTACAACTTAAGAATCCTAATGCTAGGGTTGTATTAGTTAGGTAAGTTTCAATTATGAATCTTAAGAATTTTATATCCATAATTAAATAAAGATATCCAGTACTTTTTTAAGAACATTTAGGTTTTTAATAAAGTATTACATGTATATTATCCACGCTATATTCTGTGCTAGTTTGTGTCCCTCTGGTGAGGGAGTTCTGTTAACCTGAGAGCAGCTGTAAGGACAAAAATGTTACCCTGCAGATACATTTATGTGAATTTCATAGTCATCATCAACAACCTGCTCGTAAACATAATCAAAGAAGACAAACTCTTTTTAAGTTATTACAGCAGGAAAGATCAAGGCGAGGATTTCCTTGATTCTTGTCGTAGTGCTTTCTCGAGCCAGGTTTCAGCATCCTGCATCATCTCAGGACTGAGTCTCACCATCAGAACACAAAATTCTGTTTCATTGAGCAGTCCATCTCCATCAAGATCTCCTTCTCTCACCATAGCCTCCGCATCTTCCTTGGCCATCCCTTCCATACCCAGAAGCGCCGAATTCCTTCGCAGGCTTTCTGGTGTAATCAACCCCTTTTCAGGGTCTGCCAGAAGGCGAAAGCCTCCACATAATTCAGACACGAAAGCCTCTACATCGAGTTTCTCTGCCATCACCGGTAACAAATCCTGATACTCACTGCTTGCTGCAGTTTTCATCCCATTGTGATCCTTCTCCATTTGCTTAGATGAGAAAATTAAGGATCTCTCTCAATCAGTGGGTATAAGCAAAAGTGTGGTGTGGACATATATATATATATAGATAGATAGGCCTTAAGGATTTGCTGCGTTTGACAGATTTATCTGACCTCTTTACAAGCTTGGAAAGTGTCATCACTTTTCTATATGGACCCTATCATTTGTGGCAGTTTCTTACGAAGCTCTAAAGAAATTGAGCACATCGAAGACATTGATATCTATCCTCTTCTCATGCAAATGGACGGTCTGATTCAGATCAAGAATAGGCATTCTGCATATAGCAGGTTCTGAGGTAGTTCCAAGGATCATGGTGTGATGATAAATGAATTTTGATTTACATAGCAGATCTTGAGTTGGAGTCAAGATGTGCATTTTTTATAAAAATCTTAAACAATCAAAGTTTTACTCGTTTACCCGGTTCCACAAAATATACTCTTCCAAGAATAGTATCCAAAAATAATAATAATAAAAAGTTATTTGGTGTTGCGGCCATTTTGAATTTTTTATTTTATTCCAACATTAGAGGTTTCTAGGAAGGTTCATTTGGAGGGGGATAGAGAACTTCTAGGCTATGGCTACACGTAATCTTAATTATTGATGGAAGGAATTGCTTAAAATGTCCGATTGGTGTGCTTCTGTGAAGGTTCCTGTTCTCTTTCTTTCTCTATCATTTTGATGTTATGGTTCTTCAATGTCCCATCCAATTTGTGGTAGCAATTCATTTCACATTCTTTATGATTTACTAATTATTTTACCCCGCTTCTCCGATATCATTTTAAGTATCAAAAACAATTAGATATACAAGGATTTTAGATATATGTTTTTTTTTAAAAAGCCTACGGCATGCAATTAATTAAATACATTTAGAATTATCAGTTCTCATACATGCAAAAAACAATGTATTGACGCGTTTATTAAACCTGGTCGAATATTTCTAACACAAATGAATTAATGTGTTTTTTTCTAGTAAAAAATATATTTGTGATAAAAAAGTCGGTGTTAATAAATGAAAACATACAAGATCTTAAACTAATTTTTAAAATAGTAGAAGAATAAAATAATGTTGTAGTTGCTATAGTGAAACACCATTTTCTTAATCTTTGTATAATATTTTAAAAAATAAAATAAAAAAGAGAATTTAAAAATAAATTACAAAAGAATAAAGATAAGAACAAAAATAATAGTATAAATATGCCAAGTGTAGAGTGATAAATATTCAAAGTGTAAGAAATAGAAATAATATTTTCTAAAATACATGTGTTATTTTTAAATTTCTACCCAAAAACACCATTTTCAACCTCTCTTACAGCTTAGACTCATTCGATACAAATATTTAATTTTTCTCAATTTGATGGTATGAGATCCTTGCAAGATCACCCGGGAATCTGCACAATTCGGTTAGAGAATAAACTAATTTTGTCAACTTTTGATGATACGCTAATTGCTTCCGACTACATACATTGCAGCGACGATCTTTCCAGTTCTTGAATTAAAAACCAGTGTCATGGGATTCTTTATTCAGGAAAACTACCGCCCCTCGTCAGCTTAACGACGAAAAAGGCCATAATTTTCTCAAATGAAAGACGAAAGCAAGCTTAGCAAGAAAGTTCAAACACAGATGAAGCCGAGAGACTTTCGTACCCTTGATAGCAACCAAGATAAGAACACGCAAGTGATTTGATGTAAAGAGCTGGATAAAACAATCGTTTGTTTGTTTTTCACCATGATCAATGAGAATGTGACTTGCTGGGACCATGCACGCACTAATCAGCCATCGATTGATTTTAAAAAGAATCTATTCAATCGAAACAACATTTAAGCTGTCACTCAATTGTATGGTTTCTACATGCATAATCCCTAGTGTGTTTTTTTGTTTGATGCTTACGTATTCAGTGATCTCATCAGTTGTTGTCCTCGTCTCTTTTGTAGCAGGCCAGATTTTCATAATCGAGCAATTCTGTAAACACTTAGACGTTTGAACTGGGTTCATTAATTTGATTGTGCATATTGTTTTCATCTTCTATCTCCATCAATACGGTACCAGCATTTTGTTCTTCACCTCATCTTCGTGTTATTTACGTCGTTTTCCCTTCTTTTTTTATATTCAGAAAAATACATACACCAGGGCACGTTAAAAAAACTAATTGGGCAGTTTTTCAATAATTTATTGAATCAAACAGTTTTATAAGACATTTTTATTCTAGTAAACAAAATACAAAAAACAAACTCATAGTTTGATGATAAAACATGCTAGAGGAGCATTTTATTTCTCAACCATGCAAAACACCTAGCAAGATCTCGCTGGTATATATTTATTATGAGCCATTCCGCAGCGAGAAATTTTTTTTTACCTTATTTCAATATATATAATTTTTTATTTTTTATTTCAGTTCTTATTTTTTTTATTTAGTTTGGATACTTTTATTTTTTTTATAATTCTGGGATAATTTTTAATTTTTTGTTTGTATTTATGTATTTATACTCTTAGTTTACATTTTTAATTTTTAGTGTAATTTCTCTTTGTATTAAATACATCTTGCGTTAAGAAACAAAATAAGTTTAGCTTTTGTGACATAAAATGAGAGTGAAACCTTCTGTTATGCATGCATAGTGAATCTTCTTTTGTTGGTGTTATCTTGTTTTTCCATGCATTTATTTTGACTATGTGTGACACGGTATATTTTTAGTTTAGAGTGATTTTTATTACAAAACAAATTGATTTTTTTATATTTTTTTGATTTATTCTTTATATTATTATATTAAAAGTATTTCAGAACACCGAGATAAAATTAATTTGAGATTTAAAAAAAAACTTAGTTCATATATATATATATTAAAGCATTAATATTAAATAAATATCAAAATATATAATTATTTTTAAGAGAAAAAACCCTTAAAAATAATCGTTATCATTATTTTAAATGTCTTCTCTATAATAAAATGAATATATAAAAAAACTAAATAATTGAAAGTTTTCCTGATTATTTCGCTCAAATATATAGTATCAAAAAAATAATCTAGAACCATTAACATTTTTTACAAATTAAAAAATTTGAATATATGGCGAAGTGCATGGCAAGTAGCTCGTATAATTTTTCATTGTAGATAATTTGACCCAATTTTCCACCTGTTTTGTCTACATGTGACTTCATATATATTTTTTATTTATGTGGTATTAGATCTAAACTATCATACATAAATAAAAAAGTCACAAAAACCAATTTTTAAGAAAAATAACATCGACTAAAAAATTATTTGGATTATTATTCTCATTATTATTATCATGATTATTAAATTGTCACAATTAATATAGTTTTCATTATAACCATTATTGAAATAATTAATATTCTAATTATTATTGGCAATACTATCATTCCCATTATCATTGGCAATACCTATCTATCTTAAAAATAATCGTTATTATTATTTTAAACGCCTTTTTTTATAATAAAATGAATATATAAAAAACTAATTTTTTTTTTTTGTAGACTGATTATTTCGCTTAGATGTATAGCGTCATGAAAAAAACCTAGAACCATTAATATTTTTTAAAATGTTAAAAAATTTGGTTCTGGTTGTGGCAAAACACAAGGCAAGTGACTTGTATATATTTTCACTTTAGATAATCTAACCCAATTTTTTCACTTGTTTTGTCTACATGAAGATTCATATATTTTTTGTTTATGTGATATTAGATCTGAAATATCATACATAAAAAGCAACAAAAGTCAATTTTAACAAAAATAACAAAAAATAAATAAATGACAAATCAAAAATAAATATTATTAGCTTAAAAATATCATTTCACTAGAAGAATAAATATAAATAAAAAAACAAAGGGCAAAATATAATAAATATCAATTTTCAAAGTGACCACCAAAAAAATTTAAATTTAAGGACTAAATTAAAAAAATACAACCTCAACAAAATAGAAATAATAAAAATTAAAAACAAAAAATAAGACCATATACATATAAATATGGACAAAAATAGGGACTATTTCATAAATATATTAAAAACATAAAGGAATTAAAATAAAATAAAAAATTCAAAGTATAAGGACTGAAATAAAAAAATGTTTGATATTTCAATCGAAGGATAAAATTGAAAAAAATCCAAACTTCTATACCAAAAATATTAAGGGATTTCAAACCATTTTCAAAATTAAAAGTATAAGGATCAAAATGAAACCAAAATAATACTCATTTTGAATGAAGAAAAAAATTGAAACAAATCAAAACTTCTATAACAAAAATCAATACAAAACAATCAAAAGAGGAGGGATTGAACTGAAAACACCATAAACCAAAAAGACTGTCGTACAATTTAGGCTACGGGAAAGAGAAAAAGTGGGGGAGTTTAACCGATCATCGTCACGTCTTCGGCCACCGTGTGACGCCACGCGCCACACCATGAGGAAGATCACATGGCAGCACATATGTAGAGATACCACATAGATATTTTACACCACGAAGAGACATCGCACGTGTCGCCCAAAGAGTGTATGAGGCTGAATATCATCAGCGTGTCTGCTAGACGCGCTGACAGTATTTGGCAGAAAATAATATAATAAAATATAAATTACCAAAACACCCCTACAACCAACTCTTGTATTTTGTTCTTTTATGGGGGCATATTTATATTTATATATTTTCAAAAAATATAAAATTCCAGTAACTCCCCCTTCGACAACTCTTAGTTTTTGTATTATTAGAGTGTATAATGCACTAAAAATGTAAAATTATGGAAACACCTCTAATGACAACTCTTGGTTTTTGGCTTATTTGAGGGTATTATGCTTATTTTACTGTGCGTAGAAATGTAAGAAAAAACAAATATACCCTTAAGTTCAAGGCTAAAAATATTGTGCATCGAGGGGTAAAATAGTAATTTCATTATTACAATTCACAATAATTTGTGTCTGTCTACAGTAACTTTGCAACAATAATATACCGATCTCATTTAGCTATTAGTTAATATATTTTTTGAAGTTTTATTATATTTTCTTATAGAATTTTACATACAGACGATTGAAATTCATAATGAATTTTTTTAGATATTTGCATGTGTAAATAGGGAAGTGTGGAAATTGGTGAAATTTTAGGATTAATAATAATGATATATGTTTATAAGTTAATTGGAAATTTATAATTAAATGGTTATCTAGATTGAGTTGTGGTGTAAACTTTGGGAATAAAATTTTGTTTAACAAGCAGTTTCCTTGGCACTCGTAGCAGCCCCTCTGTGTCCTCCATTAGCAGTGTTCATCATCTCTGGCTATGGACAACGATGATTTCTCCTTCTTCCTTCTCCATTGCAGCATTCTTTCGGCGCCTACTACAACCACCATAGGCCACCATTCTCGACATCACCACCACCAGTGGAACCAACTCAACTTCCTCTACACGACGATAATAACAGGTGTGTCTTTCATCTCCCTGATACCTCCTTCTTTGCATTGTTCACTCCAGGTAAACAATGGTAGTGGTTAGGCTAGACATGGAGCCCAACCCCCAAAGTGGTGGGCAATTTGTTCCACCTTGGTTGGGAAGCCTCTGCCCTAGATAGGGGCGGGCCATTTTAGCCCACTTGGGCTGGGCATCTAATCCTAAAAAAACAAATATAAAAATAAAAATAAATTGTATGAAAATATGCAAGAAAAACAAATATGTAAATATGTAAAATACAAAAATGTATTTTTGTTTTCATTCATACGGCCGAATTCTAAAATTTTCCAAGAATTTTTTAAAAAACAATATAACATCTATTCTCATGTTTGAAATGAAAAATAGGATATTGTAACCAGTTTATGATTATCCATTAGAGTTCGACAAAAATATCAAAAAGATTTACAATCATTTTGTTCTTTTTTTGGGAAGTTTTTTCTTAGCTACCCATGTGTAAATTACATTGTAAAGTATACCTACAAATAATAAAAAAGGATAGTAAATTCAATGTTAAAAATTCAAACCTTAAAACGATTATGTTTTAGACCCCATAAGTTAGAGACTCTCTAACGAAGAGAGATCTATTCAATACCAATAGGTAGAAAATTTGACTTAGACAAAAAACAATCAAATAACAATGCAACTTACCTTAAGTAGGGTGCACTATGGTGATGCGTCTTCTTCTTGCTCAACAAGTCCCATTACTCAGACTCTCACAAACCATTAAATTTCCTAATGACCTTAATATTAGGTGGCGACTTCTAAAATATATAGTTGTAATTTACAATTATAAGAGCCTCCTTCCTGCGCGTCATCTCCCCTCTCTGGACATGGCAGCACACAAAGTGAAGCGTGAAAAAATCGTCGTCACGATGTCTACCATTATAGTAATGATTTTATATTCAGGATTGTATAGTGTAGTTTAGGTAGAATTTTGTGTGTTGTTTTCATATATACATGTAATAAGTTTTATGTATACATTTAGTTTAATGTTTTAGGATGAAAACATTGTTATCATTTTTTGAAACATTCTTATAGCCTATTATGAGTTATATGATAAAACTCATATACAAAATGAGGATATGAGAAGAAAAAAAAAGAATGTTTATCAATATAAGAGCGATAGTGTTTGTTGAAAGCTTTTTGGTAGTTATCATTGCTATAAGAATGTTTATTTGAATAAAAAAATATAAAACATAATTGAATTTAGGATTTTGACCTTTTTATTTTACTATGTATGAGACATATAATGCAATCATAACTATGAAATTTGGAAAACACACTCCTACTCCTCTCTATCATAATCCTCAATTGTGATTAGAGGCTACATAAAGTCATGGACCCAATAGGAATAAAATTTATGGTATGCCTGTGGTATTGGTATGGGAAATAAAGGTGTATCAAACTATTTTAACTATAAGGACAACACATTCTGGCTTAAATATGCATCCCAAGACTTTGATGAATTGGTCAAGAAAAGGATTCAATCTATTAAGATGTATAATATAACTAAATCAAATTTCATGATATTGTATACTTCTAGTTGGAAAAATTAAGCGTAATCAGCAAGTGACATATTAAAAAAAAAAAACTAAAGGAGAGGGGTTCTTACTTAACCCCTCCTCACATAATACTATTCACCATAATAATGTTTTTTTTTTAATTTTAATTTTATCTTTCAAAATTAGACTTATTGAGATTGAACTTCATAGTTTTTTTTCAATTTATTTTTTGTGAGTTATCCCAAACTAATGATCCTGACCACAAGTTTAAGATGTTAACTTAAGTTTTTTTTGTTTTTATAATTTATTTTTCTCCCAATTTTATCCTTTAACTTTGCTATATTATGAATTAAAGTTTTATGATTTGTTTTTATGTGCTTTCTATCAAGTTATCCCTATCCCATGACTTGGATCACATGTTTGGTGGGTTAACACTTGTTAACTCTAGTTTATTTTATAATATTTTATTTGATTTTTTTCAGTTTAATCTTTGAACACTGGGTTGATTGAGAACTAAGTTTCATAATTTTTTTGAAGTTGCTTTCTATTAGGTTAATCTATGGACCTACATCACGAGTTTGGTAGGTTAATCCTAGTTGATTCAATAATTGTTTTGTGCTATTTTTTTTCATTTTCATCCTTCATCATTGGATTTATTGGAGATTGATTTTGTAATTTGTTTATATTTCTTTTCTATGAATATCGTGATCTCATGAATTTGTATGTGAATTGACAGGTTCATCCATATGGAATTCAATTGATCCAATATGTTATTTTTCATTGTTTATTAAGAAAATCTCATCTTAAATATTTATTTTTTACTCAAATTATATTTTGATTGGTCATCTAGCCTGCTTTGAGACTTGTCAAAACGATTGAGCCATATCATATCAATTTTCATATGGTTTTAATATTTGTTCTTACTAAAAAAATATTAACAATGTCGAAATATTTTTTATATTAAAAAGAATGGCATTAATATATTACTAGATTAAAAAAAAAAATAGGCTTCACTACATCTCATGCAATCCGTTCACACAAAAATATTAGTTACCGAAAATATCATTTGAATGATGACATGTAGTGAGAACAGGAAGCTACCCAGAAACTACCAAAAAGATTTTTTTAAATGGTGAGGAGATCATCTTCAATCCGCTTACTTACCAATAAGATCGACACAAAGGTCCACGAAATTCAATTTCTTATCCTGGACAAGATATTAACATGAAGGTTTTCTATGCAGAATTTCCCATTAGACCCAAATATCAGTAACTAATTACGATATTTATCACCACATTCATTACCTGAAAAAAAATAATGACAACACAATATATTGAAATTAGCTATTTGACAAAGTTGGCCACAAGTTGGATTAAAAAAAATAAAAATAAAAATAAAAATAAAAAATAAAATGAATATAACAACATTTTAAATGTTTTATTGATATAAAAATCTCAATTGTAAATTTAAAAGTTTATACTTGTATTTAATTAAATAATTTGATAATTACATGTGTAACCAAAATAACCAAATTTATGATAAATTGAAGTTAACTAACTAAATTTGTGACTTGTAACATGGGCTCAAGGGTTCAACACTTTTTTATATATAATTTTTTATTCAATTATATAACAAGAAATATTGGGGAACTTGTTTGAGATCTCAATAAATCTACAAATATCAAACTAAAATAAATCATGTTATCCAATTAAAAATAAACAAGATATCAAATGAAAAAATTAAAAAGAAAAAAAAATCAAGTAAGAAAAATCATTAAAGACCCAATTGTGAAGGATATGAGAAAAAAACTAATAAGAAAACGAAAAACAAAATAGTAAAAAGAAGTAAAAAAAAAAAAAAGGACTAGGCACATGGGCCTATGACAACCCATGTGTATAGGCCTTTTTGATTTATGTTTTAAATACTAAATTTAACAAAGATAAATAAAAATTCTCAAGATAATGTGAGTTATTCTAAAAATTAGTGAAAAACTCTATTGAAAGTAAAAACAAATATACAATGGAGCCCAATCTCTAATTAAATACTTGTTAAAGAATGACTCTAATAAATGCTAGCTTAAATAAAGGGAAAGAAAAATCTAAAAAATCCAATTTAATATCTGTAACTCGAGTTAATCTCCTAAACTTGCAACCTATAAAACCTTAGACATGTACTCTATTGCAATCTCCGCGAGAGCGTGGCGTCACAACAACTCTCCTCATGAACAGGAAATTCAGGTCAGGGCTTTATCTTTATTTTGTGAAAAAAAGAGTCTCCACCTAGTATTATGGTTACTAGGAAACCTAAACTGGTCTTTTAGAGATTCTAAGGCAAGGGACTGGTTGCGTAAAGAGAAGGTTTTAGTACCTTTAGTACGCCCCACCTAAGATAAGTTGCTTGGTATTTTGGTTTGCTTTATGATTGCTATTATATTGATCTTTCAAAGATATGTTGGTTAAATGATGATAACGTATTATTCCTGTAAAAAATATTTTGGATATTTACTACTTTAAGGTTTTTTTATCCAAATATTAACAGTGAATAACAACAAATTATCCCTGCCAATGCTTTGGATATTAACCCCTTTAGGGTTTCTTTACCCAAATCTTAATAGTGAATAATAATGAATTATCTCAGCTAATGTTTTGGATATTAACCCTTTTAGGATTTCTATACCCAAATATTAACAATGAATAGTATGAATTCCCAAAAATAAGATTTTGATATTTTTAAAATATTGGTCAATACCCTTTGGATTTTACAAACATGTTGTAAAATCCAAAAATGCAAGAAAAAACCATTTTTTGTGTTTACGAAATCTATGCTAAAACACATTTTTCTTTAAACTCCAAAATAATATATTTTTTAAAAAGAATGTTCAAAATATGTTAGCGTATTGGCCGTATGCACAAAAACAATATATTTTTTGTTTTATTTATATTTTTAAAAAAGTTATTTTTTTATGCAAATTTGTATTTTCTGTTTTTTTTATTTTTTGTGAGTTGGTTACCCAGCCTTTATGAACCAGGCTGCCGACATGTGGGCTGTCAGTCCAACTCACTTCGAGCTGACTGGCAGCCCAGACCATATTCGGACTGGGCTTCCAGCCCGTCTGGACTGGAAACCCATCTTGTTCAGGTTGTTAGGCCGGGCGCAAAGTCCGACCCGACCAGCCTAATATTAACATCAGCGAACAGTAGGCGCAGGTTGCATGTAAGAGATGATGAACAGTAAAATAAGAGTTTTTGGAGGGTGACGAATGACATACCTGTTAATACCGTTGGATAGAGGAGGTCGAGGTGATTCTTCCTATAGTGGTGGCATCGGAAATGATGGTCTGTGGTGGCTGGAGGGGGCGTCGGAAGTTGACGGGCTCACGTTGTTGCCATTATTGTTGCCTCGTTGGAGGCCACGACTGGTCTGTTGGCGTAGAGGGGAGGTTGTCGATGATGATGAGGGTAAAGCTAGGTGGTCTGCTGTCAAGTGTTTGAGGAGAGAGATAGGGGTTGGTCGACTAGTTTTAGAGAGAGAGATGATTGAGAGAGAGAGAGCAGTTGCAGCTGCTGGGAAGAGAGAGAGAGAGATGCAGGGGAGAAAGGAGAGAGAGAGTTGCTGACGTCAGAGCTGGGGAAGAAGATAGGTGGTTGCCGCTCCGTGTGTATGCTTTTGTTTCTGCAAATTTATATGTTGTCTTCGTCTTCCTCGAGTAACCTCTATCAATTTTCCATTCTCTCCTCTTCCTCGGGTAACCTCTATCAATTTTCCTCCTCTCTCTACGTGAATTTTTCTGCTTTCCGTTTTGCTCTTTACGTGAATTTTTCTACTCTTCATTTTGCTCCCCCGTTCTCGTGCATTGCTTTTGCATATTTATAGGCGCATGAGGTAAATGTTGCTGGCAAAGGTGGGTTACCTCCTACGGTAGCATGTCTGAAAGTATGGCTGTCAGCGGTAGTGTGCAGGTGGCCTGTCGACGGTGGAGCAGGCGATGGCGTGCGCCAAGTCGGGGCTGTTGTTTTGGGAGAAGGTGTAAGTGCAGTTTGTTCCTTGAATTTTTAATTGGTCTAATTGCCCCCCTAATTGGATTTAAACTTGTAGTTTTGTTCAATTGTATCCTTGTGAAAACTTCAATATCAGCCTTAACTTTGCGTGCCTTTTTTATTTTGGTCTTGGTTTCTGATTTACGCGATTTGACCCTCAATTGACCATTAAATTTTTAATTATCTTTAATTTGACCCCTGACTTTGCACAATTGGCTTGAAAAAATTCAATTGGGTCTCCGAAAATTCTAATATTTTCAATTGAACCCGAATCAAGCTCAAGAACTTGATTTTTCATTGATTAAGCCCTTAATAAAATTAATTTGATCAATTTAAAGTATAACTAAGTCCTTGGACTTAATCAAACCCTTCAATTGGAGCCTAAATTAATTCTCAAAATAATTACACTTTTAAATTACCAACGATTAAATCAAACTGGCCCATAAAAATATAATTATATCTTTTAACTTATTTTTTACGTAGATTTATCCAATAATAAATTACTTTAGCCTTAAATCTATGTTTTCCTTCATTTCTAGGCACAAAAGAGGTACGATCAAATTCACGAAAAATATCCAAAATTTTCACCTTGATTTTCCTACGGGCACTGGCCTCTTTTATTTTATTTTTGTTATTTTTAGGTAGATTTGAGGAATAACCCAAAATTGGGTTATGACATACTCAATGAAGAAACTCAAGCCCCAACCGATTTAATATTAATGGATGATAGGGGAAAAAATTAAAATATCTTTCAAAGTAAAAAAATAGCAATCAAAATAATAAAAATTAAATATGATAAGGAAACTAAAAGAGGATGAAATTGTTAAAAAATAAATTTTTAAAATTACTTCAAATAAAACAAATAGGAATAAAAAAATAAAGATCAAAACTAACAGATTAAACAAATTTTAATTTAATAAATTATTTCAAATAAAATAAATTGTAATAGAAAGAACATAGATCAAATATGAATGAAAAATTTGGAAGGTCGGGTGCATAAATCAATAAGAAAAGATAAAAGAATAAAAAAAAAAGTCAGTATCAAACCAGAAGTTTGTTGTCCATACAAGCTACCTTAGGGTGCAGGAGCTTCTGAGATTATTGGCACCAAGGTTATTAAAATCGTGATTTTGACACAAAATAGTAGCTTCTGAACTCGGATCGTAAAATCATAATCTTAAATTTATAAAATCGTACCTGAAATTTTACCGTATAAAAATCGTAAAATCACAGCTAAAATCATGTACGTAGAAAAATTGTAAAATCATAAAATCGTAAGTAAAATATTTTCGAATATAAAACAATATAATTATGGTCATATAACTTTATTAGTTAAGGTTCAAATATGATTTAAAATAACTTAAAAATACATCACAAAACAATCATGTCAATATATGAGCATTTAAAAAATACTGATTTTTATGTTATTTTTAAACTAGGAGAGAGAGGGAGGGAGGGAGGGGAGGGAGGGGAGGGAGGGGGGGGGGGAGGGACCCTAGCTTTGGGGGCAGGCCGAGAGAGAGAGGGGGGGGGGGGGGGTCAAGGACAGGGATAGGGGTAATGGGGGGGAGGGACAGGGCTAGCGGGGGAGGGGTGGCAGATGGGATAGCCCAACAGGGCATGGACAATTGGTAAGATTTGTGGGATCGTAAAATTGGACCGATCCGATTTGATTTTACAATCCAGACCAATTTTTATGATTTTTGTTTGATGTTTTTACCTGATTTAACTAGTTTTGTTGTTTCGATTGTGAGTCAACTCATGATTTTAACAACAATGATTAAAACGACCTCTCTCGCACCACTTAAATTATGCATGTAGAGCGCTCACATTAAAACACATGATGTAACATTAACCATTTTTAAAAAAAATAATAGTTATATTTTTTAAATTATTAATTTTCCCGACCATCAACTCAATTATAAGAAAAAAAACGATTAAAATATGAAAACATCCATAGATGTCAGGTCAAGACGAGATGAATTAGTGCTTACGTTCTCAAAATTCTATTTTTAAGGATAATTATTTTTTTGTGCATAAGTAGAGAAAACTAGTCAGGGTATGAGATTGATATATATTAATGAAGTTTAATGATTTATTGTATATTAATGCAATGAAAACCCCAAACATTTTATATTTTTTGTGCATGGATAAAAGATAAACACTCTTAAAGCATTCATCAAATAAATTGTATAAATGGTCAGGGGTATTAGGTCTCGTGACTGTTTTCAAGGGGCGTGGTGTTGTTATAAAAAAATTAAGATCTGCATTGCACGTTTCAGGTTCGAGTCAGGACACCTTGTAAGAGTTTGGAAGTGCCAATATTTTACTTACTTAATTCGGATAAAAAAAAAATTGATTTCCTCGAATCCAAAATAAACATGGTTACCAATGTCAAGCACTATTAAGGCGTGTATGAGCTTTTTTTTAAAAAAAAATTGTTTTAAATTAACTTTTTTCATGTTTTTAATTTTTTATTTACTAATATCAAAAATAAATTTTAAAATATAATAATAAAGTATTATTTTAATATATTTTTAATTAAAAAATATTTTGAACACAAAGCCCCCCCCGGGTTTCCTTGAAATTTTCAAAAATGATTTTCCTTGTCCAACGGCAATTCTTCATCAACTTTCCAATACTTCCAACCACCCGTAATAGTAAATGTCAGAAACCGTGTGGACATCTTGTTCACGGGAGAACAGAATGGCTCGACATTGCGGTGTGATCAAGACTTGTCATCCACGTTGTACCTTATAAGCCTCATAGATTATACTCAGATCTTTCGCGTGTTTCAGGCTATGAACGTAGATCGGAAATGCTATGGATATTTTCTAATCAAATTGAATAGCTTCTTCTCCAAATTATTTGACAATACCTGATATCAGATTACGAAATTATATAACAACAAAGAATGAGACCTGAAAACCTTCATGGACTCTACTGTAAATTATTGTATAACATAGATCAAGAACTGAAAACCTTCATGGACTCTGCTGCAAACCCTTGATGCCTTGCTTCCAATTTCTCTTATGGACCTTAACCTGGGACGATATATATCTTCTTACAAGCACAAAAATGCTTGAAATAAAATTAACATTATACTCTAGCAGTAATAACGGTAAGTAATGATGAAAATAAAAGAGGTCCGGTATCATGTAAACATACCAGCAAGTTAGGACAATTATATACAACTTGCAAAGTTCACAAAGAAATTGCTCGCAGATCAAAAAATGAAGTCCCATGGAGCACAGCTTCCGCTATAAAAAGAGTCGTAACTAATATAGAATGCTGTTAACTATATATTATAACCCTTGAGGAAAGTAATGGTGAATGTTATTATAAACAAGATAGAAGAAAACACACAGAAAATCGTTTTTGTGATGGGTTCTATAAATTAATGAACAACCAACTTATTCTTTACCTGCCATTTCTTTCTGGTAGTCGCCACTGCATCCTCTTTCATCCTAGTATTATTAAGTTCGACAAACCAATTATGGTACTGCGCTTCTGTTGCATCAAGTTCTAACTTTAGATAAACTGGTCATCTTTGTCGGTTAGATAGTTCTTTACTAGAGAAATAGAGGAGTCAGATTTGACCCTAGGGATATTATTTCCTATAGCGATGGGCTGAGGATTTAACAAGAAAATAGTGGAAGTAATAACATGGGCGTATTAGATTGACCCGAAAAATAGAAGGGATAAAGCTCTAGCTGTGGTGAGGGGAAAGGTAATTCTCATCATCGAAGAAGTCTTTCCCTTATTATTATTTCAAGGTAACCTTGAGGGAGAGAAAGGTTGTCCTAAGCCCCTGAGGATGATGTCTTCAACACTTTAACATGGAGGTGGTGACACTTATTAATGGTAGACATTCAAAAGAATACATAATTCAACTGCTTGTCAGGGTTGAACGAATTAGCTAAGAGATCTTGGGCTGTACTTGCGGTCAATTTGAGATTACAACCCTCATATGTGTTAGTGTATAGTATGAATACGTGTGAATATATGTATCCATGTGATCTGGATATGTATATAAATTACAAAGGATTGAACATGTGAGAATTATACACTACCAGAAAAACAAAAGAACATTTCAAATTCTCTTCATCTTCTCTAAACTTTTTTTCTCTCTCTCTTTCTCAACAAACCTTCTCTTCTTTTTTTAATTTCTGCAATTCAATATTAATCTCAACTTGGTATCAGAGCTTCAAATGCTTATGTAGATACATTAATTCAAATCTCTCATATCTCTCGCTTTCATAGTGCCTACTTGAGATTCTGGTTGAGATTGCTTTTGAAAGTGTTTTTCATTCAGAAATGCATCAAAATATTATTTTTTTAATTTTTTAAAAATTATTTTTGACACCAGCACATGAAAATGATCTAAAACACCAAAAAGTTTTAATTTAAAGTAAAAAATAAAATTATTTTTTTAATTTTTTAAAAACACTTTTGAAACGCAGTGTCAAACACCCTTATAATCTACCTTCTTTATGCAAAATTCATACAAAATTCATCTATAGAATTTTGTGTTTCCTTAACAAAAGTACTGTGTAAACATTGATCTGCCAAAAGTGTTTGATAAAAGGTTTATGTGAATTTGATCATTATACAACAATGGTTACAGTAGCACAGCTTCAAATTTTACTATCCCAAATTTTAGTTCTAATTTCAACTTTTGTGAATGTGAAACTGGATGACTCAAATTACTTGAATTGACATTTTCAAATGCGATTGTTACTGGAAAGTAATGGAATCATTGGATTTGTTGATGACTCTTATCTCTATCCTCTTTCCACTTCAGTGGATAAATGTGGTACAAACATATCTAACTCGCCTTCTACTGTGGAATGTGATGATTTATTGATATGGAAAATAAATGATAGGGCAGTTATGCAACTTATCACTACTATCTTGTGTTCAATAGCTATGTCATGTGCAATTGGTAGTAACAGCTCTAAAGATCTCTGGAATCGTTTGAAAGAACAGTTTTTCACTGTATCTAAAACAAGTATTTTTTAAATGAAGTCCAATGAATATTAGAAAAGGAGCTGATACAATAAGTCAATATCTTCTTAAGATAAAAGAAACTAGAGATTACTTATTTGTTGCAGGAGTTTATTTTGTTGATGAAGATATTGTGATTTTAGAATTGAATGGACTTTCTCTTGAATATAATACACTCAGGTGTGTAGTTAGGGGGAGGGAAAGTGTTAATACATTAAAAGAATTTAGATCTCAATTACTTGTTGAGGAAAGAATTATGGAGACTTTGATTACAGAAACTCTTTCATACCTCACTGCTATGCATATCACCTCTAAACCTATTATCTCATCTACACAATTTTATCAACAGTCTCATGGAATACATGAATACAATTCTTATGGAAATGGTGGTTATAAATCATTTAATAGGAGTAGGGGAAGGGGGAAATTTAATCAAGGTCAACGGACCTTTCATCAGAAACCTCAATTTCATGACAAGACACATGATTTGTCAACCATGACTCTAAGAGTTCTTGGTTCTGATCCCTCTCCTTCATTTGTATCAACTTCATCTGCTTCAAGTGTTTTCATTTGTCAGTTATGCAATCTTGAAAGTCATACTACTTCATTTTGTGGGTTCAAACGAAATGAGAGGTTCAAGTGCAATATCTGTGGTAGAACAAATCACACCACATGGTGTTGTTTCTATAATGATAGTGGCCTAAATTTTATTGGTCCTGCCAATTACTCTTCAGCTCAAGCTCATCCCTCTCGGCAACATGTCGTACAAGCTATGAGTAATGTCTTCCACCCATCTCAGCATTCTCCTCTAGTTTGGATTGTTGATTCTAGAGCTACAAACCATATGACTGGTGATTTGAATAATTTGTCATTAACTACCCCTTATCCTATCAATGACACAATACAAATGGCTAATGGTGAATGTTTGTTAGTATTACATGTTGTAAATTCTATTATTCCTACAAGCAGCACTGTACATATTAAGTTGAATTTAGTTCTATGTGTTCCACAACATACTCAAAATTTGTCATCAGTGCATCGTCTATGTTTGGATAATCATTATTGTTTGATCTTTGATGCTTTTTGTTTTTGGATTTAGGACAAGGCCAAAAGGAAGATAATATGCAAATGACAATGCAGTAATGGACTTTATCCCTTACCTTTTGTTCCTTCTCATCATGGTCAATCCACCCTCAAATATCAATCCCAGACCTATCTTACTTAGTCCGTTAGTCCTCACGTCTACTTAGCACCAAAGATTAAGCCATCCTACAAATAAAATTGCTACATTGATGTTACACAAGGCAAATATTAAATGTTAAATTGATTCCACTACTTCAATGTGCCATAGTTGTCTACAGGGTAAGTTTTCAAAACTTCCCTTTCATTCTAGTGTTGATAAATATGTAATACCCTTTCATATTATACATAATGATATTTGGGGTCCTTCTCCAAGTGTTTCTGTTGATGGCTATTAATACTATGTGACTTTTATTGATAAATTTTCAAGATATTGTTGGACGTTCCACTAGTCAATAAAATTGATCTTTGTTTTGTCTTCATTACCTTCTATCACTATGTTCAAACTCAATTTTCTTGCTCTATTAAAATTCTTCAAAGTGATGGGGGAGGAGAGTTGTTAGTAAAAAACTTTAGCTCTTTCTCACTATTAAAGGCATTATCCATCAAAAATCTTGTCCATACACTCCTGAACAGAATGACCTTATCGAACGCAAGCATCGTTACCTAATTGAAATAACCATTACATTACTACAACATGTTAAATTATCAGCCTCTTTTGGACTTATGTAATACATTCAACATTTTACTTAATCATTAGAATGCCTTCACTAGTTTTGCATCACAAATCCCCTTATGAGATCTTGTTTAAAATTGCTCCAGTTGTTTCCCACTTACCCATCTTTGGTTATACTTGATTTCCCTTACTACGTCCTTATCTTATCAATAAACTACAAACTAAAACCACAATGTGTGTATTTTTAGGATATGCCTCTCAGTATAAAGGATATATATGTTATGATATTTCTCATAAACATATATATATATATATATATATATATATATATATATAGACATGTTATATTCAATGAACATGTTTTTTCTTATATAGATTTAGCTACCAGTATTCAAAAATCTAATTCCTTCTCTACTCCCTCCTACTCATGTCCTTACCTGTTGTTACCAACAATAATGTTGTTGTTCTATCCCCACCTACTGCTGCTAATTCCTCCTCTCTACTCCCTGTTTTTCTTCATCACCTAAGTCCATTTATCCTGTATCTCTGCCTTTCTCATTTATTCTTGTGGTCCCTAAGTCTAGTTTTAGAAGTCAATTAGTGGAAGATCAGTCATTAGTTGATTCCTTCAGACCTGAGGCCATCTCAGTTGTTCTTTACATTCCTAATATGAATTTGCATCCTATGCAAACTCACAATAAGAGTGGTATTGTTAGGAAGGTCTGCTTCACCACTTTCACTACTTCATCCAAGGATGATCTATCTTTAATTGAGTTTGCTAGTTACAAAATTACTTTCCAAATCCCAGTTTAGTTAAAAACCATGAATGAAGAGAATGATGCTCTTAAGTCTTAGGGAACCTAGAGTTTGGTGTCCCTTCCCTCTCATAAAAATTTGGTGGGTTGTAAATGGATTTTTAAGATCAAACAACATGTTGATGGTTCCATTGCACGTCACAAGTCTAGATTGGTTTCAAAAGGGTTTAGTCAAGAACCATGCATAGATTATGGGTATTACTTTTAGTCGTGTGGTTAAACCAACCACAGTTAGGTTGTTTTGGCTCTTGCTGCTCAATTTGGTTGGGTGCTAAGAGAACTTGAAGTAAAGTATGCATTCCTGCATGACCTTCTTCAAAAGGAAGTTTTCATGGTGGCTCGAAAGGCCCTCTCGAATTGGATTGATAGGAAACAAGCAAGGGTGGTCGTAGATTAGTAAGGCGCTTGAGATCAAGGGCCCATCTTTCCCTTGTAATTGGTGTATTCTCTTATTCAAGATCCTCGTCGAATTTACTCATCAAACCCCGATTTTAACTGCAATAAAGCCTGAATTACTGAATAAAAAAGATGGAATTAAATATGATACTAATGTCAAAAATATAGTGAGTTGTTACTCTCAATATGTGAATATTATGTGCGATAAACATATTTTTTTTCCAAACCTCCTATTTTTGTTGATCCCCTACCTCCCAAATTAGTATGTAACTCCATAAGTCTCTCTATAGCCTCAAACAGGCTCCCCGTGTATGGAATGATAGGTTCGCATCATTTTTGCCCACTTTAGGGTTTCAACACACCTATTCCGATTCTTCTATATTTGTAAAAAATCTTGATGCTAGTATTATCATATCGTTGGTTTATATAGATGATATTATAATCACGGGTAGTGATTCTACTGCCATTAACGAGCTTATTCAGTCTCTTACAGCTGAGTTTGAGGTGAAAGATTTGGGTGAACTCCATTACTTCTTAGGAATTCAAATCTCTCATACTCCTACTGGTTTATTTTTGTCTCAATCTAAATATAATCAGAATCTTTTTTATAAGACAGATATTCTTATTGTCAAGGCGTGTGCTACTCCTTGTCTTCTCTATCAAAGATTAATGAAGGATGATGGTGTGTCTTATGACAATCCATCCTTGTATCGTAACATTATGGGAGCCTTGCAATACCTCACATTCATAAGACTTGACATTGCTTTTTTTATCCATCAAGTGTGCCAGTTTATGCAACATCCTATGGTGGATCATTTTACAGTAGTAAAAAGAATTCTTTGGTATCTCAAGGGTACTCTTCATTTTGGGATTAGATATCTTAAAGGATCCTTAGATCTCACATCATTTAGTGATGCTGATTGGAGAGATGACCCTAATGATAGAAAATCAACAACTAGTTTAGTTGTTTTTCTTGGTTCTAATCTTATTTCTTGGTCTTCTAAGAAACAACAGACTGTCTCCAGGTCTTCCACTGAAGCTGAGTATTTTGCCTTATCCTGTACCTCTTTTAAACTTGATTGAATCAAACAATTGTTAGTGTTTCTATGTATTCCAATCCCTCGGCCACTAGTCCTTTTTATGACATTCTTTCCATTATTGCCTTGTCTTTTCATCCAATGCAACATCAAAGGACCAAGCATATTGAGATTGATGTTCACTTTATTCGTGAAATAGTGGTAGGCTATCAGGTCATTGTTCAATTTGAATCGTCAAAGGAGTAATTTATTGATATCCTTACTAAAGGCTTAAGTTCTCCTTTATTCTATATTCATTGTCGCAATCTCATGCTTGGTTTGTTCAAGCCAGAGATTGAGGGGGATGTTAGTGTATAGTATGCATATATGTGAGTATGCATACATGTGGTATCGATATGTATATAAATAGAAAAGGATTGAACATGTGAGAATTATACAGCCAGTAATATATTTAAGGTAATACAACCAATTATGCCCTCTAATGAAATAAATACCTCTTTGGATATAAACTCCCTTTCAGCATAATCGAGAAAAACCTCCAAAATGGTACTTCCTAGAGTATGTTGCAGGAAACCCAAGATACCCTATAGCTAATAATGTTTCATCCTAAAATTTATCGCAATATTTGCAAGCTTTTGTTCAGCAACTCTCTTCTATTCAGGAAGCATTATCCTCATCAGATGGTCTCAGGCAATAATGACATAAATGGAGGCATTGGAAAAAAAACCACACATGGAACCTAGTTCTATTGCCAAAAGGAAAAAAGACTGTGGGATGCAGATGGGTGTTCTCTATTAAGCATAAAGCAAATGGGACTATTGAAAGATACAAGGCATTATTGGTGGCGAAAGGATTTACTCAAATATATGACATAGACCACCAAGAGACTTCCTCTCTAGTAGCCAAGTTGACCACGGTTTAAGTTCTACTATACTTGGCGGTTAATCAAGATTGATCGTTATACCAACTTGATGTGAATAATGCATTTCTTTATGGATATATTGATGAACTATACATGGACATTCCACCTGGATACAACATGAATTCAGTAGAAAAGACAGTATGCAAGCTGTAGAAGGCTTTATATGGGCTAAAACAGTCACCACGAGTGTGCTTTGGATGATTTACTTCAACAATGAAGAAATATGGATTCAAGCAAATCAAATCAGATCATACCTTATTCCTGAAATATAGACAAGGATAGGTAGCTGTGCTAATAATTTTGTGAATGATATGATAATTACAGGAGATGACAAAAAAGAGATTTCTAGGCTCCAAAGGAATTTGGCATCTAAATTTGAAATGAAGAATCTGGGGGGTTGAAATATTTTCTAGGAATTGAAGTGGAAAGATCAATAGGAAACATTTTCCTTTCACAAAGGAAATATGTATTAAATCTACTATTAGAAACTGATATGTTAGACTGCAAGTCAACTGGCACTTTAATAGGGCAGAATCATGACTTGAAGGAATGTGAAGATCAAACTCCTATTAACAAGGAGAGATACCAATGATTAATTGGTAAATTGATCTATTTGTCACATACACGACCAGATATAACTTATACAGTAATTTTGGTAAGTCAATTTATACACAACCCAAGCAAATACCATATGAATGTAGTAATCTAGATCCTCAGGTATGTAAAATCATCTCAAGGAAAAGGCCTCATGTTCTCTAGAAACCAACATTTGAATATTGAAGGGTATATTGATGCTGATTAAGTAGGAAATATTACTGATAATAGATCCACTTCGGGTTACTTTATATTTGTTAGGGGAAATTTGGTTTCATGGAGGGGTAAGAAACAAAAGGTGATAGCATTATCCAGTGTAGAGACTGAATTTTGAGGAATGGCCAAAGGACTATGTGAAATGTTATGACTAAAGGAACTACTCATTGAAGTTGGTTATCCACCAAATGATACTATAAGACTCTTTTGTGACAATAAAGCAACTATAGCACTAGCACACAACCCAGTACAATACAATCGAATAAAACATGTAGAAGTAGATTGTTACTTCATCAAGGAGAAACTAGAGACTAAAATAATTCAAATTCCATTTGTGAAGACCAAAGACCAACAAACAGATATTTTGATGAAAGCGGTATCGAGTAGGACATTCTACAACTCACTTGGCAAGTTGGGTATTGATGATATCTACTTACTAACTTGAGTGGGAGTGTTAACATGAGATGTGAAATAATAGTTATCATATTTAGAAGATTCAAATTGTATTAATCCCTAAATAGTAGCCTACAATATCTCACACACTTAATACCTATTTGGGAGTGTGGTTGAGATTGTTTTTTAAAGTGCTTTTCGTTTAGAAATGCATCAAAATGATATTTTTTATTTTAAAAAAATTACTTGACATCAGCACATGAAAAAACAACAAAAATATTTAATTTAAAATAAACAATATAAACAAAATCATTTTTTTTCAAAAATATTTTTAAAACGCAATGCTAAACACCTTAATGTTAAGATATGTTTTCGTTTGTATATAATTTGCAATGTATCAATGGAAGAATAAGTTTTTAGCCTCATTTGATAAGTTCTTTCACTTTCAGTAAAGCCTATAGCTAATGATCAAGCCGAATAACCCCTGCAGGAATGTAGGCTTCGTCTCAGCTTATTTGGGTTGATTGATATTTGGTAGAAATTGAGCTTAGAATGCTGATGATCCTGCAAGGTAAGTCCCCTAGATTCTCTTTAGTTAAGTTAGTGTGGGGATTATTGTCAACAAGACTAAAAAAGGTAAAAAAAAAAAAAAAAAAAGAGGTTCGATTGGAGTATGAATATTGCTTTATTGCCCCTTTAAAGCTTATTCCTATGCTGACAAAGTTCAAATTTGTTCTGTTTGTAAGTTATGGAAATCTGAAGAATGCTGACCTCAAACAACTTCAGCTTTCTTGGTGGTTGGATCCATGTAACGAAGCTAGCCAATCATGCTACGGACTTTTCAATCTTAAGCATCAAAAGATGATACACTGATGATTCTGTACAGAGATCTTACCCCCTACAAAGCTTCCTTACCCTGATGATATCAATAAATAATAAGTAAATTGTTTTTGATATTATAATCCTGTTACTACGATCTTTTTTTTCTTTGGTTTTCGTCAATTTCTTTTTTTAGTTACTGAACTTCAAAGCTCAAACTCATTTATGGAGTGATGTAATGATATTTTTAAGGTCATATGTTGTCCTTGGACCTCGATGTTTCAATCACAAGAGCCACCTTTAATGACGGGAAAAGATGAAAGATGAATGACTTTTTATCTCTTTTCATATTTTATAATCAGATTATTTTTTAATAAATTTATTTAAATAATGTTTAAATAGTTAGACTATTTTCAAATAAATTTATTTAAAAGATGATTAAATAATTATCAAAATTATGTCATTCTTTTCAAATAATATTTGCATCTTTTATGGTAATATTAACATTTTATTTTTAAATAATTATATATGAACCTGATATTTATACTTTTCTAAATTCGTATTAAATATATATTTTTAATTTTTTTTAAATTTAAGATTTTATATTATTTTTCTCAAGTTTATTGTTATTATATATTTTTTTTTAATACATTCATGTCAAGATTATAAATTCTTTTTTATTAAAAACTGCCTTTAAGATTATGGTAAGTTTATGATAAAAAAAAACTTATGATAAAAAAAAAAAATAAGTAAAAAAAAACAACAAAAAAAATAACAAGAAGAAGAAGAAGAAGAAGAAGAAGAAATGTATTAATAAGAGAAATAGGTTTTAATTAAAGAGATATTTTTAATATACTTATTTCAAATAGTTTAGAGTTTTTTCGACATTGGTTTTAATTGCTTACAATTTCTATGTAATGAAGAACTTAGCTAGAGAATTTATCTTCCTGCTTTAGTGGGTGTTTGGCTCTATGGTGGCTTCTGCTGTTGAGGCTCACCGCAGAGCAAAACCGTTTGGCAAATTTTCGGACCATAGTTTTGTATTGTGGGTCCTACCAAAAATTGTTGTCGAACCGCAGTTTTTGAAAAGCATCTTTTTGATGCTTTTCATATACACTTCAACGTTCTAATTCTCGATTAAAATATCCTCATGGTGTTAAAAAATACATTTATACATTTATATACATTTAAAAAATACATTTATATACGTTCGAATATGGTTCTAATTCTCTTTATTTTTAATATGCCACTAGGTGCATGCCCTTGGAAGAAAATAGGGTTGACGAAATGGTCAATTTGAATGTGCGTACTAAAATTTGCTGAAAATCATGAATCAAATCGAGGCTCCTTGGAGGAAAATAAAACTAAAGAAAAAGTCTTCCGTTTAGACGTATGCATATAGATTTACGGGTAGCATCCTGCTCTGTTATATATGTATTCGCTATGCATGGCAGCACCTTTCGGAGCAGCATGCGTATGTGAATTACGGGCCGCTAATTAATATTCATATTGATTCTTGTCTAATTAGCGACGTCAGAAAACGTTTTATCGTCATATGTATGGCGTTTTCAAATCCAAAAGAGAGCAGTTGATTCAGTTTATCAAAACCGAAGCATTGATTGATGGTTTAATTTGCTTGCATGATTGCGTTCGTCTGCAATATGGGTTAGTGGTCTGGATATATAAATATATATATATATATAGCGAGAGAGAGAGAGAGAGAGAGAGAGAGAGATGACTTCTATGTCGACAGGCATGGCGAAAGAATTCTTCATTAATTAGTTTGTGCCTTGCATGTCTGAAGAATTATTGGCTACATGAATTACATATTAATTGCTTGCATTTCTCAATGTCCCTTCCCTTAGTAATTAAGTCCTTGTACTTTATGGCTGCTATGAACCCTGGCATCAAATTAACAAGCGAAGATGTTTCAAGCTTTTAAAATACTAAAATTATGAGTATGATGAAGCAAAAAGTTGTATATGTTTGGCAGAATCAATTTTCATGTAATCATATCAAGTATAATAACAGCATAAATATTAGAGCATAACATATGTATATAGATCTCCGACAAAAAACAAAAGAACATGAATTGTAACAGGAATTCAAAACAAAAATATACATTCCATTTTGTTTATAAGTTACCAGGACAAAAAACAATACACTTAAGCATAGCTTATGCAAGAAAGATTCTCAAAAAAAAAAAAAAAAAAAAAAAAAAAGAGGTCTGTACTGTGGATTCAAGTAATCAATCAAGCTTTAAAAAAAGAGGGGAAACAAGGAGTTTTGTTCCATGTTTTAAGATGAAACCCTAAAATTTCCCTGGCTTTTTCCTTAGTCCTTGAATTGCATCCACTTTGTATCACCAAGCATATCTTTGTCACTCCACCCACCTCCATAAACTCTCGTGCAACCTCGCCACTACTGATACAAAATCTTATAACGCATAACAGCAAACTTATTGACTTATCATCTCCAATATGGGAGACCTTAAAAATCTTCGATGATACAACTGCTATGCCTGCTGGATGTGCCACAAAGGCAGCCCGCCCTTCTGCTTTCTGACACAGTTTTTCCAGCACGACCAACATCATCTCGCACAGATGCTTCTCATTGTCCTCGGCTAGCAATTCGATCAGGACCGGGATGAGTCCTCCCTTGATAGCTTTCTCTTTATTCTTCCCATATGCCAAAACTTCCATCAAAATAGCCAGGACTGTCAGGCTTCCATGTTTTGAAATCTGGTCCTTCAATATCTCCGTAATGCTCTCGAGGAATTCAACTCTAAGTGCTTCCTTGTAAATTCCATCAACCAGTTTAAATATGGACTTCAGAAGAAGAGCAGCTTGAATTCTAATCTGTAGATTGCTCCAATACTGTGTTATAATTAAACAAAGTGAATCGATTAGCAGGCCATTTTCATTTTGTGCAACCATCTTCAATTTCTCATCGGATGGCCTTAAAAGACACAGCAAAGACACAGCTTCATTCATAATTACTGGTGTGTCATTACCAGTACTAATCTGTGGAATCCCTGGTAACTCAGTTTTGACTACAAAAGAAGCTGCTAGAGAAAACAAGCCATCATCGCTAATGCAAGTAATCCTGCTGCTATCGCCACGATTCTCCTGGATTAATGACTTGATCTTTCTGAGAGATTTTACCTGCAAATGGGGTTGCTTAATCTCTTCAAGAAGGACTTTCATCAAGGCATCATGATCATTAGGCTCCGGCTCCACAAACTTTGTTGTTGATGATGATGCGTTCTGCAAGCTCCATGATTGGATCAAGCGAAGAAGATTAGAATTTGGAGTGAGACGGAAATCAGAAAGGGGCTGTTTTGTAATGGGACAAGTGATTTTCTTATAGGAGAAAAGCCATTTCTGAATGCTCTCTCGGTCAAAGGTCATTCCTGTGTATATAGTAACAGGATCTTTCATGACCTGAAGAGATATTGGACAGATAAAATAGGATGGCGCTCGATGATCAAAACCATCCATTCTCTGAGTTTCTTGCTGCTCTCTTTGCATAAAAAAACTAGCTAAGATCGAGATTGAAGAACAAGGAGAGCATGAGCGATAGCTAATACCAGAAATGTTTGTAAAATAGGGAGAGATGATGGATCGGTAATTGGGCAGCTCACATCGTTGACATTTGAACAGTCAAAAGAAGGCGCTGCGTCTAAGTAGAGAGTGGAAAATATAAATTAAGGAAAAGGAGGGGTAGGAGATGCCGGGGTGACAAGATCACACAGCTCTTGTGGGCGTTCAATGGACCTCTATTGGTCACAGGATCTATAGCTTTTTTTATTATGCTTGGAGCATTAATTATCTGCCGATAAGCTCGGTCTTCATTCCTGTCGTTGACTTTTCATTTGTTAAGCAAAACATCTAACTTACAGTATTATGTAACCCAAATGCAGACGGTTGAATTCGGCTTATATATATGTTATCTCAACACAAGATGAGGTTGACCAAACTGCTCTCCTCCACTCAATACTGGGATTTTCCTTTTTTTACCAATTATGAGATAGTTTTCTCTTCTCTTTGATGAAGCAATAAAATGAGAAGGTTTTATTTTATTTTATTTTGAAAAACTCCGGAATTACAATGTGTTTTTATCAATTCAGGAAATTATCCGTTGTGAAATATATTTGATCCAAATTTAACTTAAAATTGTAAGGTGATTAGTGCTAGTCAACGTTGGAGAAATTCCTATAAAATAAAATAAAAACTAAATCTAAAAAGTTTTGAAGATATTTTAGCAATAAATTAAGATGAAATTAAAATATTTGAAATATTCTAGACATAATTGTTTTAAAAAATAAGTATAAGTCATTATATGATATTGTAATGGTTGACCGTTTTGAAGATTTTCTATTTAAAGATATATAGTTTTAGTTTATTGGAAATTATCAAAATATTTTTTTGAAAACATAATTCTTAAAATCTATATGATTGAGAAAAGTTATAATGTTTTAAATATTAAAGAAAAAAATATATATCAAACGTTCTCAGATATTCTTAATTTTAGTGTTTTGGATTTATTTTTGATAATAAGGAATTATTTAAATTATTTGTTTACTTAAGAAGCATTTGCGAAATTTATTATTTTCTTAAAATATTAAAAAAAAAAAAAGTACAATCGATATTAATCTAGCAATTTATTCTAATTGGATTCAGTTGACTTTAATACTTTTGAACTCCAAACTATAAATGAAGAGAAATAATTAATTTCTGTAATCTTGAACTCCAAACTATAAATAATTTATACGGTTTTGTTCAGTTTTTTATTATTATTATTTTCCTTTCAAGATTGGAACAATAAAAAATGCACATCATTCCATGTTCATGTGGGTGTCGTGTAAGTGACCACGATCTCTCTCGTCAAGAAATTAATAAAATTCAAAAACCTATATATATATATATATATATATATATATATATATATATATATATATATAATCACATGTCAACATGATTTGTCAGGAACCAAAAGACATGTTAGCTGTCCATTTTTCTATTCAGGAAAAAATGCCAATGTCTTACATCTATTTTACTATTGTATATTGATTTACGGTATATAAGGATGTCATCGAAGATATATCTCTATTCTCTCTTATTTTGATATTCCTTTGGGGTTTTCTTGGTTATGGTAGTCGATGATAGGATTTTTTTTGTGTTCTATTTTTATTAATTTTCTATCAACAATCTCAATTCTCACATGGTTTATGACGTCATAATATCATCAAATACCATTTATTTCTTTGTTAAATACTCACTAAAAGTCTTGATATTAGAAGGATCCTCCAAAAACTTCATTAAAGTTCAAGGATATTTTAAAAAGATCCACCAAAGTTTCAAGCTTTCATCGATCCCCTGTTAAAAAGGTTTACCAAATTGTGTCACCAATAATTACCTAAAATGATCACCATCTGATCTTCAAGCTTTTAGGGATCCTCTTTAAAACAATTTACCAAATTTTGTGTTACCAAGAATCACATTTGATCTTGTTAAAATAGAGCTGTTATCTTTGTATTTTACTAGAAATAAGAAATGTTCTAGTAAATAGCTAAAGATGGATTGTATTATAGCTAGAATTATATTGTACATTTTTCCTGTTTAAATTATATTGTAACAACAATTGCAATTAATCAAATATACTAAAATTAATCACATTTCGAATTCTTACAGATCTTTAAGCTTTATAGGGATCTTTTAAAAAAAATCACTAAATTTTGTGTCACCCGGGATCATCTAAAATGATCTCTTTTTTTAGGGATTTTTTTAGAGAAATTCATCAAATTTAATGTCACTAGGGATCACCTAATCTTCATGCTTCCAAAGATCATTTTAAAAAAAAAAAAAAGTTTACAAAATTTCATGTCACCAGAGATAATTTAAAAAGATCATCACTTGATCTTTAAATTTATAAAGATCCCTTTTAAAAAAGTTCATTGAATCATCAATAACCTCTTAGTTTCATTGAAAAAACTCACCTAAAATCTAAAAGTTCTATAGCTAATAAGTGTTTCATGCTGCTAAATTCTTGAATCTTATAAAACAAGTAAATTTAAAGGTTAGAATAAAAAATGGAGAAAAGAAGAAAATAAAGAGTGAAATAAAAAATTCTAAAAAATCCCTAAGAAAATAAAATAGGGGCAAAAATTGAAACTCCAAAACCATAATTATTCCGCTACCATTCAAATTAATTACTCCTTGCCTAGAAAAAAAAAAAAAAAAAACCAGTTGCCTTAAGAAAGAAACAGAAAAGTAATGTTGAAAAAATAAAAATAAAAATAAAAATTTCAAACTCCAGAACACAACTGCATCCCTCGTCTTCGAAATTAAATACCCTAGCCTGCACGCTGCTGTTCAAATTAATTACCCAGCCACAACTGCCTCGGGCATACCAACCATCAGCCCCCCTTGTTTTAAGACAGATTCTTCATGCATAGCGACCACATTCAAACTTCAAAGTCAGCCGGGTGTATCGGAGTGCTTTTAGAAAATATTTAAAAAAAAATTGAAATTTTTTATTTTTTATTTTAAATTAAAAAATTTTATATTGATATTAAAAATAATTTTTAAAAAATAAAAAAAATATTTTAATATATTTTCAAATAAAATATATTTTCAAAAATAATCATACTACGATAGCAAACAGCACAAGGGATAAGGGAAAGCATAAACTACAAATCGCGCTTCGCGTTAAAAAAAAAACTAGCAGTAGCCGGCTGAAAAAGAGAGAAGAGAATATGATCAAACAAATTTAATTTATTAGACACTAGCCTAATTAAATATAGGGTTTAATAAAAAATACAATCCAAATATATTTTATTATATTTATTTTAATATTCTTCAATTTAATTGTATTTTTAATAATTTCGTATCAATCTTTCCAAAAATATTCTTTAGATAAAAAACATATTTAACTTGTCTATAAATAGACAACAAAGTTATTTAATCAAAGAAGAATAAACATGTAAGGTCAAAACAACAAGAATAAACAAAAGAGAAAAGACAACAGAGTAAAGACTGCTTGGAGTTCTCCTGTAAAAATTCAAGTCCATTAAAAAATAAAAGGATAAAATTTCTTTTTTCCACCAATTCAAATCAAGAAAACAAATGATTAAAGTCATTTACTTTGTTAAATCAAATCAAGTTAAAATATTACAAGATTCAAGCTTCCGTAATCATATGAATAATCTCCGCCAAGTCCAGTACTACGTCTAAGTAAATCAGGCTAAGATCTCAAATGGCTAAGACTTTTGAGATAATATGAATATTTTTTCATCAAACTAAGATGCAAATCTGATTGTTAATAAAATGATTTATACACATGAAAAGTATCTCAAGAGAATTTCAACTTTTATTTATAATCAAATTCAGTAATGTAGTTTTAACATTATTTATAAGAAGTGAAGATTTGGTGTGTACAAAAACATCTGAAAACTTTCCAAAGAAAAATTCAATTTCTCTCCACTCTTTATAATCTCTCTCTAGCTCCAAAGTTCTCCACTTCCATGTCTTAAAGCTCGAAACCCTTTGTTTTTATACTTATTTAGAAATGTGGCTGAGATTTTTTTAAAGTCATTTTTATTTAGAAATACATCAAAATAATATTTTTATTTAAAAAAAAAAAAATTTATGAAATCAGCAAATGAAAATGATCTAAAAACAACAAAAAAAATAATTTATAGTAAAAAATAAAAATAAAAAATTTAATTTTTTAAAAACATTTTTAAGATGCAGAGTCAAACATGGTATTAATCTTCCTAAACTTTTTAAATGTTTTTACGAGAATTTTAGATGAAAATGGAAGAAATATCCCCTAAACCTCTATTAGTTAATGGTCAGCCAATATTGGCTTCCAAGAGAAGCATAAACGCTTTTATATATCCCATTTTCAACTTATTTACATAATTGCTCTTATGCTTTTATATATTTTTCGTTTAATTAAGAACGTGGCCCATTTTTAATATATGGTACAAAAGCATTGTTTATCTCACAAGTTTTTCCTTCACTATACCGTTTTGTTTTTATATACATTTATTATTATTATTTACAGCATTGCTTTTATGTTTAGTTCATATATATTTTTGTTTAATTGAGTACCTCTTTCAACAAACTTTTAAAATATCGAACTAAAACATTTTTATCTCACTAGTTTTTCCTTATAATTATTGGTCACTATACTATTTATTATTATTATTATTATCAACTAGGATTTATATTTTAGTTTGCAAGCTGGTCAAATTAACTTAAACTATTTTAGATTTTTTTCAATATTTTCTTATAATATTATAATTTTATCCTAATCTTATGTATTGACCAGTAAATAAGAATAAATCATATTTGACTTCATTATTTTTATATATATTTTTTAAAATATTTATTTTTAATCTTATCTTTTAAAATTATATTATTGTAGTTTTTTCTGTTTTTCATTGTTATCTTATAATAGTCAATGTTGTAGTTAAGTTACATCGGGTTACGATCACTTAAATATGGGCAGAAAAATCTATTTTCTACTCTAAACAGCCGTGAATCGACATTCAATAATGATCGGCAGCATTAGTATAATCAGATAAGAATGATTTATTTTCTAGTGAGTTAATAATAGAAGCGAGTTAATTTTCAGGTTCATGATTAACCTAGAAGCCACGAACAGGAGAGGATTCTTAAAAGTTTGTTTTTTCTTGTGATTCTTAAAAGTTATCTCAACCATCAATCACTCTTTAAATTCTTCTCTACTTTTGTCGGTGCATTTAGGTTGATATTTTATTTTTTTAATTAAAATACATTATTTTGATTTTGAAGTATTTGATAATATAATTAATTTGATTATTCTGAAATTTTAATATATATATATATATATATATATATATATATATATATATATATATGTCAAGATATTACTTATAAAATTTCATTTCAATCTGACAGTTAGATTAAAAGATATAATTGATATTATAAAATTATTTATTATTTTTAAAAAATATTATTTAATCAAAACAAAATAAACAGAACAAAACCAGAAAAATTCAGTCATAATTTGATCAAAATTTTTAAAATTGATCAAAATTTTAAATAAAATACAAATTATTTTAATTTATTTCGTTTTTTAAATTAAAACAAAATATACTGAGCATTACGGTAGTAACAGAACAGAATTAAAAACCATGTCTACCACAGTCAATTAAGTTACATCGGGTTACGATCACTTAAATATGGGCAGAAAAATCTATTTTCTACTCTAAACAGCCGTGAATCGACATTCAATAATGATCGGCAGCATTAGTATAATCAGATAAGAATGATTTATTTTCTAGTGAGTTAATAATAGAAGCGAGTTAATTTTCAGGTTCATGATTAACCTAGAAGCCACGAACAGGAGAGGATTCTTAAAAGTTTGTTTTTTCTTGTGATTCTTAAAAGTTATCTCAACCATCAATCACTCTTTAAATTCTTCTCTACTTTTGTCGGTGCATTTAGGTTGATATTTTATTTTTTTAATTAAAATACATTATTTTGATTTTGAAGTATTTGATAATATAATTAATTTGATTATTCTGAAATTTTAATATATATATATATATATGTCAAGATATTACTTATAAAATTTCATTTCAATCTGACAGTTAGATTAAAAGATATAATTGATATTATAAAATTATTTATTATTTTTAAAAAATATTATTTAATCAAAACAAAATAAACAGAACAAAACCAGAAAAATTCAGTCATAATTTGATCAAAATTTTTAAAATTGATCAAAATTTTAAATAAAATACAAATTATTTTAATTTATTTCGTTTTTTAAATTAAAACAAAATATACTGAGCATTACGGTAGTAACAGAACAGAATTAAAAACCATGTCTACCACAGTCAATTAACCTGATCCAACGTCCAAAATAGTTTTTTATCATCATCACCATCCAAATCATCAATAATCAACCATACCACAGAAAGCAAGAAGTAAAGAGAGAGAGAGCTCTTGGTTAAATCATCAAAAATACTTGATATAGAAACGAAAAGGAAAGACATTGAAAGAGAGCGAGAGCGAAATGACGAATTTGTATGTGACGGCGGTGCCACCGGCGGATCTGAACAGGAACACGGAGTGGTTCAACTATCCAGGGTTTGGACCACTTATATATTAATATTTTTCTTTTTTTGGCTTATTGTTTTTTATTATTATTAACGTGGTGTCTGACCGGCTTGCGCTGACTAATTTCACGGACATGAAACTAACACCAATATAAGTTTCCAATGAAACCTGGGACCACCAGGTAGGGGAGCAAACGTCTTGTCCCAAACCGTATTATCTTTGGTTGCTCTCCTGGCATGGCCTGGACCATCGTCAATCTTTCTCACTTCGCTGTAAGTTTTCCTCCCCCCCCCCCCCCTATATTTATTTATTATCTTGACCGGGTAGCTAGAAATTTCTTGATTAGGGTTTGAAGAAAGAAAGCCTCCTGTTTTTCTTATTTTAGGAGTTTCAAGGATTGCATGAATGTTTAGTTTAGTTTGCTCAATTTATCAAATTTCTTTAGCTGCATCGTGTCTTGATTAAGTGAAATTATTAGATTATGTTTATCATCAAATGACTAGCCTGATTCAAATGCTAAAGTGGGAACCTTTGATCTTCATTTGTTTGTTACAAGCAGATACCTGGGCGAACTTGGTCTCTCTATTTCGTTCCTTACAGTGAACATAAGACTTTCACTGCCAATACCCTCATTGATTTGGTTGAAAGTTTGGAATGGATAACTTTGCATGAAGTTTTCGTGGAGTTGTTTCTTGAAGGATCTTGGTCTTCAAAGATGACCACAAGCTAACATCATGAAAGAATGCTAAGAACCTAAATAAATAAGTTGTCCAAGTAAAGGGAGGATGTTGCAAGCTGGATTCTGAGAGAACCGATTAGGAGGGAGCTGGGATGTGTAGTTAGGATAGTTGGGGATTTTCTGGTTAGCATGGAGACATTTCAAGATGCAGATAATAGAAAAGAATATGAGAAGGGAAAGGGAGAAAACAGAGAAGGAAGAGAACACGTTGATTGTATTGTTTTTCTTAAATGTTCTTTGCTGCCTGTGATTACAGATATAGAAAAATGGGAAAGATTCTAGAATGCCACATGAGGCTCTTTCTAGAATAACAACTAACAGAATTAAAAAATGGAAATAACAACTTAACAGAATGCAATTGGAAATAATGCTTAACACAGCCTGGCGTGCTACTGGTTTACTCAAACGGTGCGTATAAGCTTAAAGGAATCATTCAAAAACGGCGTCGTAGCTTCAGCCTCCCTTTTAGTTGAAGGTCTGCTTCATAACAATTCCAGAAAATCCCTAACTATCCTAACTACACAGCTAGCTCCCTCCCAATTGGTTCTCTCAGAATCCAGCTTGCAACAAGTGGTATCAGAGCCTGGTTCTTCATACTTCCACTATGCCACCAGACACGAGGTCTCAAGATCTTAAGAAACTGGAGGAGTCCTTCGAAGTTGCAAACAAAGAACAAACGGTGCGTCATGAAAAGGTTTTGGCTATGTTGGAGACCTATGGCCAACAGGTACAAGCAACAAAATTAACTCAAGATACTAAGATTGAGGAGCTCAAGGAACTCATCAGTGGGTTAGCCTATCAGCAAACTACTCTTCTGCAAAGAGTGCAAACAGATACAATGGAGCATGGTCCTGCAAAGGGCTATCAAGACACTCGTCTCGGAGGTTCTTCTTCTTCTAAGCCAAACAGTTTCGGTGCAGAAGGGCCATCTTCTTATAAGATACATAAGCCTCGCCGAGATTTTTCATATTTTGAAGGGGAAGATGTTCATAAATGGTTGTATAAATGCAATCAGTATTTTGACATGGAAGAAATCAAGGGAGCAGAGAAGGTTAAGCTTGCTTCTTTTTACTTGGATGGCATGGCTTTATACTGGCATCAAAACTTTACAAGAAGTTTGGGAGGTCACGAAGCTACATGGGAGGAATACACTGAAGCTTTGTGTGGACGATTTGGATGCCAACAAAATCCACTCGAAGAACTGATGGAATTAAGACAGGCGGGCAACTTGGAGACCTATATTCAAGATTTTGATATTCTATAGAACAAGGCAGACATCAGTGAAAAACAGGCAATGGTATTCTTCATTGGAGGGCTGGAGATAGAAATCAAAAACCCAGTCAAAATGTTCGACCCCAAAGCACTTAAACAAGCCTATAATCTTGCCAGATTGCAAGACAACACCCTGGCCTATAGAAGGTCACTGCCCACACCACACCAATACACTTCCCAAATTTTACCCAATGCTAACTCTTTTAAAACAAGCCCGTCCCCATCCTATTCAAGACCAATCAGCAACACCACACCCCAACTCGTTCAAACCGGAGCAACCTGGCATACTGCCTACTCCAACTACACACTTCTCACAAAAACCCACTAGACCCATACGACCCAGAGACTTGGAAGACAGAAGAGCCAAGGGGCTGTGCTTCTGGTGTGATGAGCGTTTTGTTCCAGGTCACCGATGTAAAAATAAATGGTTGTACTCCTTATGCATCATTGAGGATGATAAAGATAGTCTGGACCGAGAAGGGGAAACCAATACTGTTGAGCAGGACTCCCTCACCCCGCACATTTCGCTCAATGCTCTGGATGGAACAAAGGGTTGCCACACATTAAGAGTAACTGGAAGGGTTGACCAACATTCCGTATATATCTTGATCGACTCTGGCAGCACCCATAACTTCCTCAGTAGCACAACTGCCAACAAACTACAATGTTTAGCCACACCCGTCAGAACATTGGTAGTCGAAACTGCAAATGGAGGTACTATGCAGTGCTCAGCTATGTGCAAGAATTTTAGGTGGAAATGCAGGGGGTTAACTTTGAGACAGATGTGTTTATTGTTGATCTAATCAACTGTGACATGGTCTTGGGTATACAATGGCTTGCAACCCTTGGAAATATCGTTTCCAACTACAAGGACCTCTGGATGTCCTTTATTTGGCACGGTCAGGATGTAGTGCTCAGGGGCACTAATTGCACCAAAGTCCAAGCTATTGAGCTTGCACAGCTTAACAGTTTGATGCTTAATCCTGTGCAGATAGCAGGTATGAATCTATGCAGTCTAATGGACCTTGAGGAAGAGGACTACAAGATATATTCTATCTCAACAACACACAACCAACAGGAGCCAAATGGGTTGAATGAATTTCTGGAAGCTTACAAGGCATTATTCAGAGCACCTGAAGGTTTACCTCTAACCAGGTACCACGATCACTCTATTCCTATGAAGGAAGGAGCTCAAGCAATCAATCTCAGACCCTACAGATATTCTGGAGTGCAGAAGGATATACTCGAAAAAATGGTGGAGGAAATGCTTACATCTGGAATTATTCAGCAGAGCAACAGTCCATTTGCTTCCCTTGTGGTACTGGTCAAAAAGAAGGATGGGTCCTAGCGATTTTGTGTCGACTACAGGGCTCTCAATCAACTTACCATCAAGGATAAGTTCCCAATCCCAATAGTGGACGAATTGTTAGAGGAACTGGTGGGAGCAACAGTGTTCTCCAAGGTTGATTTACGTTCTGGTTATCACCAGATACGAATGGCTTCTTGGGATGTATTCAAGACAGTTTTTCGTACGCATAGTGGCCACTATGAGTTCTTGGTCATGCCATTTGGCCTTACCAACGCCCCTGCCATCTTCCAAAGCTTGATGAACGATGTATTCCGAAAGCATCTCAGGAAGTTTGTGTTGGTTTTCTTCGACGACATACTCATCTACAGTCGGTCCATGACAGATCACCTGCTGCATTTACAGATTGTATTTGAGTAACTTAAGGAGCATCGGCTGGTAGCTAAACGTAGCAAGTGTGCCTTTGGCATACCTCAAGTTGAGTATTTAGGGCATGTCATCTCTAAGGAAGGAGTAGCCACTGATCCTAAAAAGATTTAGGCTGTGAGAGATTGGTCAGAACCCAAAAACATTAAGCAACTGCGAGGATTTTTGGGCCTTACCGGGTACTATCGCAGGTTTGTCAAGAACTACAGCTCCATTAGCAAACCCCTCACCCAATTACTCAAGAAGGATGTTTTCATCTGGCAGGAAGAGGCGCTTACAGCCTTCAACGCGTTAAAACAGGCTATGATTCAGCCTCCAATTCTTTCCTTGCCTGATCTTAACTTGCCCTTTGTCGTTGAAACAGATGCCTCAGGATCTGGTCTAGGAGCTGTACTTATGCAGACAGGACATCCTATTGCATTCATCAGCAAGGCTCTAGGACCCAGGCAGCAAGCTTTGTCAACCTATGAACGGGAGATGCTAGTTATCCTGCAGGCGGTCACCAAATGGAGGCATTACCTTTGGGGAAGGCATTTTACAATCAGAACAGATCATGTGAGTCTCAAATACATGCTGGCTCAAAAGGTATCCTACCCCTCTCAACATTTATGGCTGACAAAACTCTTAGGTTTTGACTATGATATTGAGTACAGAAAAGGGAAGGAAAATATTGCTGCGGATGCATTGTCTAGGTGCTCAAGTAGTGAAATATTTTCACTCACACTCTCTACCCTTTCGACCAAATTGTTAGAAGAAATTCAGGCATCTTGGACGATAGACACCAACCTAGTAGGGATTATCTCTTAGCTGCAACAGGATCCTAATTTACATCCACATTATGCATGGACAAATGGGCATCTATACAGGAAAGGGAAACTAGTGGTGGGCAATAATCCAGACTTACAAAGGCAACTCATTTCACTCTATCATGATTCTGCCTTGGGAGGGCACTCTGGCATCACTACCACGGCAAAAAGGATAGGGTCCCTATTCTACTAGAGAAAACAGCAGAAGCATGTGAGGGCCTATGTGAGGGAATGTCACACTTGCCAGAAAAACAAAGGTGAGAATGTCCTAACTCCGGGCTTACTTCAACCCCTCCCTATACCCTTGGCACCGTTTATAGATATCAGTATGGACTTCATTGAGGGACTGCCGAATTCCAAGGGGAAAAATGTGGTGCTAGTTGTGGTAGACAGGTTCAGCAAATACGCACATTTCATTGCCCTTTCCCACCCTTATACAGCAACCTCAGTTGCAGAGGCCTTCATGAACAACATTTATAAACTCCATAGGTTGCCAGCTTCTATAGTCAGTGACAGGGATCCTGTGTTTCTAAGCAGGTTTTGGAAGGATATATTCACCTATCAAGGGGTCCAATTGTTACACTCTACTGCTTACCATCCTCAGACGGACGGGCAAACCGAAGTGGTGAATCGCTGCTTGGAGTAATACCTGAGATGCATGACCCATAAGACGCCAGATCAATGGTCCATATGGCTTCCCTTGGCCGAGTGGTGGTACAATACCAATTTTCACTCCTCTCTCAAGAAGACTCCTTTTGAAGTTCTATACTGCCAAATTCCTCCAATCCACATACCTTACCTTCCTAAGGATTCCAATATACAAGTTGTAGATCAACAATTAACTCTAAGGGAAGACATGCTCAAAACTATTAAAGCCAACCTACAGCTTGCCCAAAACCGTATGGTGCAACTTGCTAACAAAAGGCGCACTGAACGCAGCTTCACAGTGGGAGATTAGGTTTATCTCAAGTTGCAGCCCTACAGACAACAAATAGTGAGCAGGCGAACCTCACACAAACTGGCATCAAAATACTATGGTCCTTATCAAATCATAGCATGCATAGGGGCCGTAGCATATCGGCTAAGTCTTCCCAGTTCCAGTGCTATACACCTAGTTTTCCATGTGTCCCAATTAAAGCAATATATGGGGCATAAGATCGTCCATGACAGCTTACCAACAGCACAGAAAGAGCTTGAATTGCAACCCCAAGCCATTCTTGACAGAAGGATGGTTCGACATCACAAACGAGCAGCAACCCAAGTTTTGGTCCACTGGAAGACCCTTTCACCATCGGAGGCCACTTGGGAATTTTATGAGGATCTCCGTCTGAGATATCCACAATTGTTCCTTGAGCACAAGGAATCTTTTTAAGGGGGAGATATTGTTATGAAGCAGACCTTCAACTAAAAGGGAGGCTGAAGCTACGACGCTGTTTTTGAATGATTCCTTCAAGCTTATATGCACCGTTTGAGTAAACCAATAGCACGCCAGGCTGTGTTAAGCATTATTTCCAATTGCATTCTGTTAAGTTGTTATTTCCATTTTTTAATTATGTTAGTTGTTATTCTAGAAAGAGCCTCATGTGGCATTCTAGAATCTTTCCCATTTTTCTATATCTATAATCACAGGCAGCAAAGAACATTTAAGAAAAACAATACAATCAACGTGTTCTCTTCCTTCTCTGTTTTCTCCCTTTCCCTTCTCATATTCTTTTCTATTATCTGCATCTTGAAATGTCTCCATGCTAACCAGAAAATCCCCAACTATCCTAACTACACAGCCCAGCTCCCTCCCAATCGGTTCTCTCAGAATCCAGCTTGCAACAGAGGATTGATCGGGATCTCACTAACCTTGGGAGGATGGTAGAATGACTGTGCATTTCTTCACAGGCATTTACCCTCCTCCTCCTAAGTTGAACCTGCATCCACTCTGCATACGAGTAGGATTTGGTTCTCTTTGCCTTAGTACGAGTGGTGTAAATTAATTACAAAGTGACTTCAAGAAACTTCATCATCTACGCTAACAAGACATGAGCATTAGGGCACGTGGAATTTAATGGGACATTCTTAAATCTGTGAGGCTATATGTTTTGAGCTGTTAGCCTTTTCTGGTTTTCTTCTTAGCTTAAGTTACTCAAGGATTTAGGAAATACACTTGTTATTTATGACATGAATAGGTTGTGGATATGCGATGGATTTACCATCTATGATGGGCTGTTTACCTTGGTGTAACCTCAAGAGAACTGCCTCATTTTTTTCCTTTAGAACCAGTTTCTCACGATGATTATATATTAAATGGAAAGTCTTCAAGAAAGTAGTATAAGTTCTTGGATTATGTTTCTTGATTCCTTGCATTTCACATCAAGGTACGGGAGGAGATTATGATCTATTGAACCAAGTTTTTGAGCTCTGTCATGTGGGGATTAGATTGATTTGAAACTTGCTGATATTTTGATCCTCTGCGTTGAATCCTTGTCTTATGACTCTCTTTACTTGTAAGTAACTTGTGTTAATATTCAATGCTGCCTGATATATTTGTCCTCGCAATCTGAAGCATGCTCTGCACTGATCTTCTTCCCTGGAGATGTGACTTACAAAAAAACAAGTTATACAAATTCTTTTTACTTATGTGGCAACTGATAAGCGATTACTGTGGTTTGGGGATCATTAGATTATTGGTAAATTATGAAAAAGGAAACTTCCAAATCAGTTGGAAAGAATTTTTTGAATATCGTTTTTGTTTGTGGAGTTTACTATTTTCCCTCATTATGAACTGTTTGGGGATAGGGTTTGTTCACTGCAGATTTGAATATAAAAAAATGTCATTGGGATATGCGTGTATTGTTTGAATAGAATCAGTAGGTAAATAGTTTGTAATTTAGTTGAATGAATGCTTTTGTGGCTGTTAGCAATAGCAGAGTAAGAACTTATTAACAGGTATCATATTTCCTTTTCTTTGCATTACAAATGACTTGACGATGGTATGTTTTAAACCATCTGTACAACTGTTGCATAAATCATCATCCACCATGATGACAAGTTCTATGTTCATTTCCTTGCTCTATATGTCTTCATTTCCTGTCACAGCTAAGTTGCTCCATTATTTGTTGAACAATGATTGATTAGAATGCTTTGCCTTTTCAGATCACTTATCACTTTTTCCACTGGAAGAAAGGCATCCCATTTGCTGAAGACCAGGGTATCAATAATCGCCTGACCTGGTGAGAGCAGATAGATAATGGGAAGCAGCTTACGAGCAACAGAACGTTTCTAACTGCTGTACCTGTGGTGCTGTAAGTTTTCTGAAAGACATTTTATATTTATAAGTATGCATGTGAGTGCACATACTGACATGCTCCCTATTTCTTCACCTAAAAAAACTCGTTGGTTGATTGGTTCACAGTTGCATGCATGTTAAGCATTTTTTCTTGCTTGCTTGTCAATCTTGTTGTTTATAATATATGCACAGAATGATTGAATTGTATGTATATGTGAAACTCATTGTCATGAAGCTTGGAAACCTCTCATTTTTGTGTGAAAGTGGTGTTTCATAGCTGTCCTTTTTTTTAATGTGTTACAGTGAATACTTTTGCCCCTGTTTTTCACTGTCTGTGAATTGTAATTGTGTTATTGGGAAGACGTGAGCAAATTAAAATCTCATTAATTACCTATCCATGATATTGCGCTCTGAATCCGGTCAAAGCTTGAACTTTTCGATGCCTTATGCTGGTATCAATGGAGTAAAATTTGAGTTAAGTTGGAAGCAATCATTGAATATGAATAATCTAATATTGTAAGAATTTTTTGTGCTCTTTATTAAGATGACAGTCTTTCCTGGGTTACGTACTTAATTTGATTTGGAGAAAGCATGATGCATCTCTCATGGGCAAGCATATTGATTACTGGAGTTATGCAGTTTGTATCGGTGGGCTCCTACGCTCAGCCTAGCTTTTTATAATTCTAGTTCCATAGAGCAATGCGGTTTTTCGCTTCAAGTTGCCTAAGTTTTCACTTGACATGTATCTGTAATAGAATGCACATGCGTTGGCAAGCCCTTTGTGTTTCATTTTGTGCATTGGGTGGCCATTCAAGCTATCCAATTCTTTTACACTGATCATAAATTTACTTGGATGTTGTTATCCCATGCTTGAGATTGAGATTATATTTCCATTTGCTGTCTCTGGCAGGCACTTGACAGCCTCACACACAACTGACTATCAACATCCAATGCTTATTTTCAACACTGTTGTGATAGTCCTTGTTGCCAAGTTCCCGAATATGCACGAGGTTCGGATCTTTGGAATAAATGCAGACAAGTGAGTCAGGCATTTGTTAAAAGAGTGGTTGTTTAACATGTTTAAATGTCACCAATTCTTCTGCAGTTCTGCATCAAGGTTACTATATATTTGTATAGAAGTCAGAACTTGAAAGATATTTGAACGTGTAATGTTTTTGCACTGGCTGCTGTTTACAACCTGTTCCTTAAGTTAAGGATCAAGTGTATCAAGTTGAGAAATGTCGTGTATCTCTGGTGTTTGGCGCATTTTCGCAGCACTATAAGTTTCATTAAATTACTTTGAATTAAATTCAATTATTATAGCTAACAATAATTAACATTAACAATTAATTACTATTTACAAAAACACTAAAAGATGTGGAAATATACTGTGGATTTAGACCCAATGTTACTGTGTATCACTACCGTTCAATCAATGCCTCTATCCTTTTCTTTTTCTCCATTTAGTGAGAGCTGCTCTTCGGGAAAAGTAAAGGGGGTTGCAGCTAGGAGAAAACAAATTAGTTCTGTCTTTTATCTTGTTTTTATAAAACCTAGATTTCCATAGTGAATTTTGATGAAGGATAAGATGATGGGTTCTGATAAGGACAAGGCAGGCTTGGACGTCAGATGGTGGGTGATTTCTAGCTCGAAGCCCTGGAGAAAGCTTATTTCAGGTCATACACATCCTCATTCGTTTTTTCATGTCTATACTAACTTAGTTTGATTTGTTTTGTGCTCTAATTCTGTTAGCTTTCTTTTGTGCTTTTGTTCTGTTATGGTTTTAGTTTTCTTAATGTTTCTTTTATGTTTGGATTTCTCCCATCGTCCTAATCTTTTTTTCCCTCCTCAAACTCTACCAGAAAAAGGCCACAAAGATAAAAGGTCAAAGAAAACTGTAAGCTTTCATTTCCCTTTTGTTTTTGTTTTGAAAACCCTAATTTCAAGGATCTCAATTCCGATAAGAGACAAATTCAGAAGAAGATAATCACACCAAATTGGAGAACAGTATGATGAATTACAATGAAGGACAAATGAAATTTAAAAGCACTGTGAATCCTACTGTTGAAGAACAGTTGATGGGCAAACATTGTGATTCAGTTGATTGGGGTAGACTTTGTGGTTCAGCCGTTTCCAATGAGAATTAGAATACCTCTTCTTATCACCTACTCAAATTGGTTCATAGGCATTGTTCTCCAGGTAGAATTTTCATGACTTTGCTGGTGGTCATTATCAAGTGTTTGGTGGTTACTTGAGCTTTCTGTGTTCGGTAAATGTGATGCGGGGCTTGGTTACCTGACCTTTCACACCCTCATCCTCTCCAAAGTAGATGAGAAAGCTGGCGACCTAACTTTTTGATCGCCTTAGCAGTCGCGAGGAATCTTTAAATTATGTAAATCGAGGGCGACTGGAAACAACATGAATCAATTCATGAGCCAATATACAGAAAAATTTAATGTTTTTATATCATTTTCATGTAATAATAATAAAAAAAAAATTAAAAAAAAATATATTAATTTAATATATTTTTAAGCGAAAATTATTTTCAAAACAACCTCAACTTACTAATATTATATAACGGTGGATTGCTTTTTTTATTTTAGTATCCAATGTGCAATTTATCTATTTGAGTTCAGTTCTTTTTTCCTTTTCTTTTTTCTCATATGTTATCATGTTACAGGTGCAACATGTTTTTCAAATGAAAAAATATTTTTTTAACACAAAATACAAGTTACCGCTGCCATTGCCTGTTGCCATTGCACTACATAACCAAACATAGACTAAGTTACATTAATTAAGAAATGACGTATTGACTCTGTACAAAAAGTATTAGGGGGTTACAAAATAAAAACAAATCTAGTAGCTTACTTCACTATAATTAACAATTTTATAGATAAAATATTCATTGGTATTTAAACTTATTGTTCATCAATAATTATCTTATTAATGTCTTCACGAATAGAAAACTTATGTCAATAAAATCCTTGTCGGTAATTCTTGTTATGTTGGTGATTACATCAATATTGAATATATTGATGGCTTTACCGACAGATAAAGGGCGTCAAAAAGAAAATATCCCTACTAAATTATATTGGTATATCCATCAGTATATTAAATGTATCACCGACGAAAACTTTATCGATGAGTTCATGAATAATATCCCATTAGTAATTTTGTATTTGAAGTAATTATTTTCAACTTCTGGAATATATCAATGGAAATTTTGTTTGTAATTATGTCACTGATATTTTAAAAATATTTTTATAAAAAATAATATAAAAATCAAAATATATTTTGAATTAAAGTAATTTTTTATATTTAATATTCAAATACAATAAATCTAAAACAATAGCAGTGCTTGAGGAGGAGGAGGTGGCTAGTTGAGACAGCAAGGCTGAAGAGAAGGAGCACATTGATCACCCCCAATATGATAACATTTGCATGAGTTTGGTTATCGCATCACAAAGTTTGGTTTTCTCATCACACATTTTCTCAACTAAAACTATCTAGAACTCTAAAGTTTACATAACCGAAACTTATTTGGAGGAAGTTCCAACTAGCAACGATCATGTTCTAACGACGCGTAATGAATTTCCACTAGGTATTTACACAAATTAACAGATAAATAGAATTAAATGATTCCTACTTTAGTTTTTGGCAGCACCTCCACTATATAGAAAACCATTCAAAATTTACAAACCTGCAAAAGCACATCATATATGCCACCAACCAATTAATTTTATTCAATTTCTTCTAACTATTTTGCATAATTTTATTTTGGACAATATTTTTATTTCTATGTTACAATATTTTTAAGTAAATTCTAAACTTTAAAAAAATGTTCTAAATTTAAAAAAAATAAAACAAAACATTTAAAAAATAATGACAATAATAATTTAACTAGACAAACTTATTAGTTAATAATCCATTAACAACAAAAAAAAATAATTAATAACAAAAACAATTATCACTTAATAATCCATTAACACAAGCAAAAACAATTGCAATAATATCACACCAAAACCATTAATAAGTAAATAATTAGAAATGACATAATAATCTCATACAGAACCATTAAGAACAAAAAAAATTCAGAAAAATAATGCAAAAAACACACAACAAAAAAGAAGAAACAAATCTTACCTTAAATTCGTAGCTCAAGGTGAGATGAGGAGAAAAAAACACAATTAGAAGGAAGATGTTAATTGACAAAAAAAAAATGAGAAGAGAAAGACATACCTAGTTTAGGAGAAGAAGAAAATATAAGAGAAAAATTGAATAATGAGAAAATAAAAGAGAAAATTGATTGTGTGTGTGTGTGTGAGAGAGAGAGAGAGAGAGAGAGAGAGAAGGAGAGAGAAAAATATGAAATGTCAATGTGTGTTGGTTTTTTTTTAAAAAACTATATTTACCAATGGAATCACCGAAATATAATAAAAAATAATAATTTTAATCATTATGTTGGTGAATTCACTAAAAAATTTGAATCTGTAAAAAGAGTTTCAGAAACACCTCCAAAAACTTTCAGAATCCCCTCGAAAACTTTGAATTTTTTCAGCAATATTATATTTAAAAAAATCAATAGTAAATGAGTATGGTAATTATCAGTCATTTGGCTTACTGGAAAATATTGACGGAATAAATCCATCGACAATACCTTTGTGATGTTTACAATGACCAGTCATAGGAAAATGGGGCCCATGGCTACGGAAAATTACCAATGGTTTTATCATTCGTTGGTCAATTTGTCGGTAACAATATCCTGTCATTATGCTTTCTGGGTTTTTTTTAATCCCGCTATAATCTCCTTGATACATTTACTACTTATATTTATGTAGAAATGTTTTGTCTATAATAATGTATGTAAAAATTAAATGTCATTTTACGTGTATATTTTTTTTCATTGTATTTTTGTCAGTTTTTACCAATGGATAAGGAGATGAAAAAATCGTCGGTAAATTTTATAGTAAAGTATGGACAAACATTTTGATGATATTTCCGTATATGTTTGTCAATTTTCAAGCAGTGTTAAATTTTATCAAATCTTTATATGTGTAACTCATTTTAAAAAAAAAATAATAATAATGTGGATCTTCATGAAAAATGTTAGAAAAGTGACGGGATGATAAGAAAATTAAAGTGAGCAACTTAAATAGAACATTAGTTAAAGATAGTATACCAAATTCACATTTTGTCAAAGTAGATTGTCGTGTAATGGGATTACGGTGCATTAGAATGTGTTTATGTCATCAATGAAGAAGGCAAAAGTATCAAATAGTAATAATGATTAGCAGAATGAAATTAGGGGAAGCAGAGTGTATAAAAGAGATAAGTAATGTCCATTATCAGTATTTTAGAGGATTATGATTCTTCTCATTGACTAAGGATGGAACATCTTAGGAATCTAAATGGTCCGGGAGAATGAAGGCCAATGTGTAGTCGCCATGTAGAGAGAGACTTTAAGTTTATGTTGTCACCATGTGGAGTTGGCACGATGTGGCTTTAAATATGCTCTTTAGCTGAAGAGAAATATATATATATATATATATATATATATATATATATATATATATATATATATATATATATATATATATATTTTGGGTGAAGCTGTTTTTATTGTAGGCACACCATATTCTACTATATATATATATTTTGGGTGAAGCTGTTTTTATTGTAGGCACACCATATTCTACTAAAGGTATACATCGAAGGACTTTGATGAAATTGTTGAAAACAGGCTCAGGAACAACTGTTTATTAAGATGCATAAAATGAGAGTTGAACTCCAACAAGAAAATCCACCATATTCTACTAAAGGTATACATCGAAGGACTTTGATGAAATTGTTGAAAACAGGCTCAGGAACAACTGTTTATTAAGATGCATAAAATGAGAGTTGAACTCCAACAAGAAAATAGGATTTATTAAGCTCAAATAAGTACAGTTATGGGTATACCATTTCCTTCCCGATGGTTCATAATCTTTTCCTTCCCTTCATCTCCACCTTCTTAGGAATTTTAATGTTGTTCATATTTATATTTGTTTAAAAAATATATGGAATTATGTTCTCATTGTTGTGCTCTATCTAAATGAATTATGAAATTTGATTGAGTAAGTTGTTAGGGAAGTGTTTTTGCTTGGTTATGGTTTATTGTGAATTATTTAATTATTGTAGTTGATAATTATAAGATTAAAAAAATATATATGAAATCGTTTTTCTATCGTGTTTTCATTGGTATTTTCTCCAAAACCTTCACTTATTCTTGAGCATTTTGTAAAACTTAAAGAAATAGTGGATGGAGAATTTTGTAGAGAGTATAAACAGTGAAGGAATTGCCAACGACATATTGACGAGATGTTTTTCGACAATAATGTGACGTCGTGGATTCCATCAATCTGGAATACTGTCAAATATTTATTAATTTTGTGGTATTGGTTATTTAGGATAATCCTATTTATGGTCCTCGTACTCAGTAGTCAGTAGGCACTCTAATCAACGGAGGAGCATATCTCATGGATGGTCAAAAAATGATGAGGCACTTGGATAAAAGACAGGAGTCTAGCTAGCAACTAGCATGGGGTCTGTAAACAGCCTCCATACAAGACTCGTAAAAGACTTTTACTTCCTCCAAAATCACGTTCACAAGAGCATGAAAAAGGAGCAAAACGGAGAAGAAACTTGGATGCATGGATGGATTCACTAGCTAGGTGGATGAGTGGATTGTTTCTTAGCACGCTTGCCCAGAGGAATGTTTTGGGGGTCCCTCTCACGACCAAATTGATAGGTGAGCTTGTCAGATTTTCCAAGTCTGTGAATATTAAAACAGCAAAAACATGCAGTAATGATCATTTAATGGATTCGTGGTCATCCGCTAAATCGAGTGGGTGATTAAAAATTATATTAGGTAAGCTTTTAGTTGGGGCAGGTAAATTTGTTTCCAAAGTACAATTTGCTTAGATGTCATGTTTAATTTATTAAGATTGCACTTGCAAGAGAGATTTTGACTGTAAGAAGCTAGTCCTAAAGGTGGGACATGGCAAGTAGTTCTTCGTTGGCTTCTGTGTTAGAAGTGCATCTTATGGTTGGGAGAATCTCATCGACTCCAATGGATAACGAGTCAGACCCGACGTGCAAGACTGGTTTTCAGATAGAAAGAGATGGAAAAAAGTTCGAGGGTCACACAGCAGCTCTAACTAATTACGCAGCCAAGTTGATATGTAAATGACATAGAATAGTTTTGCCTTTAAACTTCTTCCAAATCTCAGCCTCAAAGCATACATTGAAAGCTTAACTGAACCAACTCTCTGGACACTCAATACAATAATACTGCAGGTGCAAATTCTGATAGAAGACTTTATGAATACAAGTCATACTGCCATGAGAAAACCCGGACTCGTATTCAAATCTTCTTCCATCTTGAAAACGTTATATGAGTAATTAAGAACCCTTTTGAAGCCAAAAAACAAATGAGCTTCAAAATTTTTACACTGCTCAAAAGAGTAAAGAGAAGAATATAAAGCAAAGCAAAAAAGAAACCATATGTGTCCTCTATATGTTTAGTCATGAACAGATTTCAAATGTGACCCAACCATGTGAAAAGAAAGAATGATATGGTGGTTTCTGGGGCTCCTTGTCTCTTTCTTCTTTCTCTTACCATGATCCTCCACCAAACATCCCGTTCCAGTATCCAGTACTCGAAGTCCCTTGTCCCTTGTTTTGATCAGCTTCAGCTGTGCTTGAAAGCTGTTTATGCTCCCCAAAAGGAAATAAAAGCCTTCCATTATGTTGTTGAACTCCATATCTACTTCCAAGCCCATCAAGAGAAAAACTCAGGGTTGGTTTCAACTCTTGCAAAGGGAATCCGCCAGAAGAATAGAGTGTATTATTTGAGTCCGGCATCGGTGTTGGGATAAAAGAATTCAAATCCCTGGAAGCAATTCCACTCCTTAGTAGCTCCAGAGCTGAAATAGGAGACGAAGTAGTATAGGGAGAAGAGTAGGAGCTATGTTGATTGTGGTTGTTGTTTTCAGCTTTGGCCACCTCAGTATAATGAGATATACCTTGACTATCCTGCATAGCTGGGAATGCCAGATTAAGGTCTTGACCTTCATGGCCACTCCTATTAGGGTTATGAGAAGAGAAATGTGAGAGGTTTGGTGGGTTGAGATCAGGGAGCTTCGACGAAGCTGCAGATGATGATGTAGATCTCTTGTTCTTTCTTGAACCTCCTCCGACAGGAACGTTTCTGAGAGATCCTCCTTCAGTCCAGTACCTTCTGCAAGTCTTGCAAAAATATCTTGGTTGTGTGAGACTGTAGTTGTTGTAGTAACAAAACTTGGTATTGGTTGAGTTACATCTGGGACAGTTCAGCTGCTCTTGAGGCCTTGCTTTTCTCTCTAACACAGGCCTTCCGCATGTATTTGATGACATCTCTTCCATGGGTTTTGCCAGTTTAATATCCTGCAAACCCTAGAGTACTGAGATAATGAAGGAGATCCATAACCATACTGTACGTACGAAGTAATGCAATCTTCAAAAATTATTAAAAGATTGTTGGGGAGATAACAATTAATAGATCAAACAAACGTACAAGGTTTTTTTTGTCTGGAGAATTACATGAAAGAGAAACTAATCAACTCTATTCAGGAAAAGCAGAAATGAAAAGAGATAAACAGAAACCCTAAAAGAACAAATTATAGCTTTTCCCTTTCGTTTATAAGTTCTCACATGAGCAAAATAGTGAAGAAAGAAAAAGTTGAATGGTTTCATGCATGGTTCAAAGAACAAATTAAACTTTACCTTTCCATAATGAAAATTCAAATAGAAGGGACCTGCACTTTGCATGAAGATGATCTCAAAAACAAACAAAAGGACAAACAACAACTAATATTTGATCTCTCAAAACAAGCTACTGGAACATGGTCGATCATATATAGCTTTAATTAAAATCCCTTAACCAGAGAAACTCATGGTTGTTCAGAGAAAGTTTTATATAATACTTGGCAAAACAAATATGTACCCACCCGTGGCCATGAAGCAGCATCCATAAATTCAGAAGAAAAGGGGAAAGAAAAGCAACTGATGACTTCAGAGAGAGAGAGAGAAAGGGAAAGGGAAGGGAAAGGGAAGGAAGGATCGTGTTCACCTCCTTTGTCTGCAGCTGTTCTTAGTGCTTGAAAGAATGTTTTAGATTATTTGTATGCTGGCTTTATGTGCCCGTTCACTTTATGAAGATGGAAAGAGGGGAAAAAACAAAAGAGAGGTGTATTTGTTTTGACTATACTTTTTTTTAATGTGATAGATATAGTCTATACTTTATGGATTTATACATACGAATTAAAATTATAATTGTTTCAGGTTTTTATAAAATATATATATATATCTTAACTAGAATTTAAAATCTATTATATAAATCACAAATACTTTATTATCACATATTTGTTTTTAATTCACACGTAATATTGCAATATTAGAGTAGACTGGCAGAGGGAAGGGATTATTCATCACATTTTTTTAAGTTGGCAGCGCTGGTTCAATCTTATGTGAGTATTTTTTTTATTATTATTTGTCAGATTTTCACTCAATAGTGGATTGTCCATTTGTTTATTCATCGTGGGTGGAATTATGAGTGTATGTACTGTGGGTGGGATCAACTTTTTGACCTTATAATGGACAAGTCCTTTGATTCTTAATCAATCTCTCGTTACCCTCCCCTGTTGTTTTCCTTTTAGTGCATGTTTTCTTTTGGACCACCCATGAACAAAGGCTGGGTTCTGTTTGGTTCTTCAAAAAGATAGGATTGTCGATTGCTTTAACAGCCTCTCCTGCATTTTGTCAAAAGATCCTTTCTCACAGATTGGCAACTTTTCCATGCTTTCGGAGGCAACTTCCTATTCACCAATATATATAATATTATATATATATTCTTTGCTTGCAGATTAATTAACCTGCCTCATACGTACCAATCGACCTGGTAAATGTTGCGAACTGATTTTATAAATTGTAATTTTTATTTTTTTATTTTCAACCCACATAAAGCAAAAAATAATTATAATAACGAACCAGCTTTAATTTTGGCACAATTAGTTCCATCTTCACATCCTTTGATCAAAACTCAAATCTTCATTTACATTAAGCTCCATTTAAATAGGTTTAACAGCGGCACAACACTTTCAGTAATGCTGATTAACTTTGTTGCAAGTGCTTCAACTCAATCCTTTCAGAAACAAAATCTGTTAACATCTAATCGAATTTAAGCTAATTTGTTGAATAGCTAGCTAACAAAATGTGAAGGTTCATCAAGTGGTTTCGATTTGAAAATTTCAATTTCAATTTTTGTCTTTCTGTACTGTATTATTCCACCAATCATTTCTTTCTCAGCTAAACCTAGTATATATAAACAACCTTAATGAAGTGCATGTAGTTTATAATGTTGCTTAAATGATCATAAAATTGTTCAGCATTTTCCCAGGTATTAATGTAGAGTTGGAAAGCATTGAATTCTAAGACTGCTGCTTAGGTATTACGCGTCGCGGGGTCAAAATCTTCAAACCTTGTACTAAATTAAGGATCAACAGCTTACTTACCATCTTCACCTGTTTTTCTATGTTAATGCAGCAGATTAGTTTATATCAAGGGGCTGGATTGTAAGGAAAGCTATTCATTCAGAAAAGAAAATGGAAAGTTCATGGAGAGGGAGGGGAGCCGACAAAAGCAAAATGGTGGGGCCCAAATAATGCGCGGTAGGATGGGAGGGAAATTCCTTTGTGGATGTGTTCTTAGGGATGCTGACAGCTATGGCTTCGAAGTCTTCGAAACAGCCAAGGAACCGAATCTTACTCGCAGTTTCGGTTGGATTATTGATTGCTTTTTCTCGTATGCTGTTGCCCTCTCCAATTTAAGAAGCTGATGTTAATATTTTCACCATACCATGATATTAGTATTTTCCACCCAACACAAAATCGTGGCAAAAGATGCTTCATGTTACTATAAAATGCGTTGATCAATGAACTTCATCTCTAAGATTTGGCTAAATTACATGCAGTGAGAGACCTCTCCAAATTTTTGCGAACATCTTATGCTGGTTCGATCATCAGCTGGGCTGGTTGGAATTCGTGT